>OX439483.1:372235853-372835853 GCA_949320155.1 Melangyna quadrimaculata
AGTAAGGGACCAAGAATTGAGCCTTGCGGTACTCCGCACGTAACTGGCAGCGCACTTGAGCACTGATCTCCTGCTGAAACTCTTTGCCATCGCTCCTGCATATAAGAAAAAATAAGTTTTGCTGCGGGCAACGAAAACCTAAACTCTTTCCTTAACTTTGTACATAAAATAGAGTGGTTGACTGTATCAAACGCTTTCGAATAGTCAAGAAGGGTAAGAATTGTAACATTATTTATATCAACTGCCTTTCTAATTTCATCCACAACCGATATTAATGCAGTCTTACAACTTCTTTTAGGTCGGAAACCAGATTGGTTTTCAACCAGTAGTTTTTTCGCAAGTATTTTTGCATTTGCAAGAATATTGCTCTTTCAAAAACTTTTGAGAAAAATGGCAGAATTGAAATTGGTCTGTATTCAACGACATTACCACTGATATTTTGGGAATAGGAACAATTTTAGCTTATTTCCACTGTGAAGGGAAAGCAGATGTAGTTAAAATTGAGTTAAAAATATGCGTTAGGTACGGCAATATATAAGGAAGTAGGAGTTTCACAAATTTATGGTGAACTTCGTCAAGTCCCATGGCATTTGATTTTATCGACAACACGGCTTCAACAACATCTTCTTCACAAATTCTATGGAAACCATAAAATGATTCGCTATCTGCATCTGGTGACTGGTCAAATGCTGAATGAATACCTGAAAATACACTACTTTGCACTAAAAAGTTCCAGTTCAGTTGATCGCGATCTATTTTATCGGGAATTTTTGGTTTTTGTTTTCCTAATCCAACTTCTCGAATTTGCCGCCAGATTTCTTTGCTTGAAGAACAACTTTCAAATTTTCTGTTATAAAAAACACTTTTTGCGCTTCTAATTTTTGAAACAACTATGTTTCGAAGTGACCTATATTTTGCATACAATTCATGAGTTCTATATTTTGTCCAGCTTTTAAAGGCATCATCGCGATTTCTTATAAGTTTCTGTATATTTTCTGTTAACCAGTGTGTCGATTTACATTGCAATTTTTTTGTTTTCAAGGGCACGTGTTTATGAAAAATTGAGACTAGTTTTGTTTTTAAGAGGTGGGTTTGATCATTTACATGAAGGCACTGGTATATGGCTTCCCAATTTGAATTTAAAGCATCTTGGATCAAAGCTTGATTATTTATTTTGCGAAAATCTCTAAAAGTAATCTTTGACTCCGTATGCTTCACTTCACATTGATAAGATAGAAATATTAGATCGTGCTTAGAAAAACCAGGTGCGGCAAGTTGGCTATAAAGTAGAATCTTGTTTTTATCGGACACAAAAATTGTATCAATAAGGGTTGCTGTAGAACTAGTATAGTGAGTAGGTATAGACTTGTTTACGGGACTCAGATCCATCGATTTCATGTTTTCCAAAAAGTCAAAAGATCGAGGAATATCTAGGAGATTACAATTCAAATGTCCACACAATATTATGCTATTGGTGCTGCAAGCATGCTCTTGTATAACATTGTATAGTGGCTCAAATGGAATAGAATTATTTGGTCTGTAGGCGACTCCCACCAAGAAATTATATTTGCTGCAGATTACATCTAACAAAATAAAATCTATAGCGCAACCTATAATGGACTTGCATATTATTTTGCACCTCAGCGTATTACTCGACCAGTTCTATCAGATCGAAAAAGCTCATATCCATCTAATTTATAAATTTCACTTGACACCTCTGAGCGGAACCATGTTTCGGAAACGCAGATAATGTCAACTTTTGAGTTTAGGAATGTGTATCTTAGCTCGTCGATTTTAGGATTAAGGCTTTGCGCATTCAAATGGCAAACAGACCTTCATGTTGTGCTTGAAGTACACGACCCATATTAAACAGACTACTACTAACCCCACTCATTGTGGAAAGACCATCACCTTGTACACTACCCATATTCATGGGTTAGTACATTAGTAGAAAGTAGTAGTAGCACTATTTGATTTAAACGTAAAAATTTTAAGCAATTTAAATAACTTATCATGACCAATGAAACTTTGGTCGATATGAAACTAAAATTTAAAAAAAAAAAATTTTAAATTTGAGATAAAATAAATTTTATAAATATTAATAATTAATATTAATAATTGTAATAATAAAAAGTACATGAAAGTACTGTCGAAAAAATATAAAAGCATGAAGCTACGACGGCAACTCCGAATTTTTATTGACGATGATGATGTTCTCATTTTGTTTTTGTGCGGTGATTGTTTCTAGTATACCATGGCTATGAATGACAAAACTATTTCCATTATGCTCCAGCTTAGCGTGGACTAGGCCTGACTTGGTAAATACACAAAAAAGCTTTTTCTTCTTCTTAAGCTGAACAGCTGCTCGAAGAATGTCACGATTTTTCTCTGTTAGGCTTTCGTTGATGTAACAGCTAGCGTCTGAATCGATTCCCAAGGCACGGAGACAAAGTTCTCTCTTTTGTTGTTTTCTATAGACAGCAGCCGCGCGTAGAATAAAATCTCTTTTACTCTGATCGATGAATTGTAATATTATTGGTGGTGGTGAACGGTTGTTTTGGTTTCTCTGTGGCTGAATACGAAAAACGGATCTCATAGTAGGTGCATCACAATGTACCTATAGTATGACAGAACTGATTAAAGCTCATAACAAGATTTTCATTATCTAGGCATGGAACTCCAAAAAGGACAGCGTCGGCAGTAAGTTGCATTCTTTGAATAGCATCGACGTTTACATTGATTGATTCTATTTGTTTTTTAACATCGACCGATTCGTTTTCGATTCTCTCCACTCGTTTGGTAACATCGGATATTGTTGAATTTACAAGAGACTTTGCTAGTGATGGTGTAGTGAGCTGGACTTTGGTTTGGTTACGTGTTTCTGATGGCATATTTGTGTTGTATGTATGTACTTAATATGTGTGTTTGTGTATATATGGCGGGAAGAAAAAGTAAAAATAAAAATAAAGAATTGTTCGCCTTTGGTGCACTTTGTTCTTAAAATTGTTTTTTCTCAGCTTGATTAAAGTTTATATGAGATTTGAAAAACAAAAACGTTAAAAGGTGAAACTGACTTTGTTGATTTTCGCGCACTTTTAAGCTTTATTTTAGCATTACAACACTGGATTATAAGCGCTAGATCCCCGATCAAAAATAAACGTGTCTATACTCTTTCGCTCTTTGTCGATTATATTTATTTTATTTTTTTTTCATTTGTATTTAATACAAAAGTTCAAAACCAAGTACAGTAAAACCCGCTTATATTTACATGCGATGAAACCAATTTTTTAAGGAAAATATTTTAAATTTAATTCAAAATAAGTATTATTATATGTTATTTTAAATATAAAAGTTCAAAACAAGTACAGTAAAACCAGCTTATATGCACACATTTTTTTCAATTTTATTTAAAATAATTAATAGTTCTTATTATTTTAAATACGAGGAAATATTTTATTATACACAATATTAAGAACATAATATTTAATATTATGTTATATTTAAGATCAGTGTTAATGTTAATATTTATATTTTATTTGGAAAAGCAAAAAAATAAAGTATTTTTTCTGTTTAGGTACATAGTTAGGCACCTAGGCACATATTCAATACTTTATTAACATAATGTGTCTTTCTCTTCTATTTAATTTTTTTCGAAATGTATATTAGGCTGACAGTTACTACAGCTATCACCACTACATGCTGTACAAGCTTGCATACAGAAAATCCCTGTTTTTCGACAACCGCAATGCCCTCCAAAGCCAGATTTACATCGACAGAATATTATTTTTAATACGTTTTCCGGAGCAGGTGACTGGTTCATGGGATTTGTTATTAGGACGTTATTTAACTTCCTTTCCCATTCGACTGGTGATAAACAATTACCTAGCCATAATTGAATCTGAAGATATACTTTTTTTAAATGTTTCATCGCTGCATCCGCTGTGCATGGTAAACTGTTCATTTGCACATGGACGTCATGAATCGACATCGACAGAATATTATTTTTAATACGTTTTCCGGAGCAGGTGACTGGTTCATGGGATTTGTTATTAGGACGTTATTTAACTTCCTTTCCCATTCGACTGGTGATAAACAATTACCTAGCCATAATTGAATCTGAAGATATACTTTTTTTAAATGTTTCATCGCTGCATCCGCTGTGCATAGTAAACTGTTCATTTGCACATGGGCGTCATGAACAATTGTTTTAGTAAAAAAGTGATACCTGAACAGATTTAGATCAACAGCAGATTTTCGATTATATAAAAAATAAATCGGGTGGCACAACGGCTCATGAAGAACCAGGGCCTAGTGACTAACAACTCACAACCATTCCTGTGTGCGCCTTTCGACAGGAATGGAAGGGACCTACAATTGTATGCCGAATCCGAACGGCTAGACGAGAAGCACTTATTCGTGACAAGTGATGCTCTTGGAGGATTTGTCAATTCCTCGCAAGAGGCAGTAGCGCTGAAAAAAAACTTTTTTAGTTTTTAGGTGGACGAGGCTGGGAAGCGATCCCAGACCTCCAGCGTGACAGTCGAACGCACTAACCATTACGCTACGGGCTACTATTTTCGATTAGGTTGCTTGAATATTTTTGCAGCATCCTTTAATCGTTTTTGCTCTTCGAATTTTTTAGCAGATGTAATTCTTCCTTTATTGTAACAGGCCGATGAAGTATCACATCCTGTAAATGCATGTAAAAATAGCACATGTTCTTCGCACAAAGCCCTAAAGAATATATTTTTTGTGGTGTTTTACCTATTGGTGGTTTAAAAAAAAGAAATTATCTCCTCTTTTGGTGTCAAAGCGATTAGTATTACTAGCACGTCGATATCCTCAGGCAACTACAACTTTTGAAAATGATGAATCTATTGCCGCAGTAACGATTAATCTATTAGCATCGCAATCTGCTTGTTTTGTTGTTATATAATTATTCTCCAGATAATTATGTTCTCTAATTATAATTATTCTCTAAGCTTACTGATAGATCTAGCCTTATTATCCTTATTGGACAAACATTTTTCTTGTGCAACTTTTAGCTGCATGTCTTCTTCAAAAGTATAGTAAACTGAAGAGTTTTATAAAGATCGATGGTTTCTCGCTGCCATTTTTGTAGTTTCCTTCCCATAACCATCAAATACAACTGTGCCGTTGAACCCAAAATGTCTTTCTATAATAATATCTTATATATCTGCCAAATATATAGTTGAAAATTGGTCATTTATTTTCAATTTGAAATCGCTTTTTAGAGTGAGTATTCGATGTTCATGACTCATGAGCATTGGGTTCTCGACTCATTTTACTCTCTGGTGCATTTTGTCGCGAGAAAATCATTTCTCAACAACCAACAACTCGCACTACCACAATTAACCATGGGGTAGGTACAATAGTTCTTAGCTCATATTAACATTTTTTAGCTGTCATATCCTATTCTATTGACTATAAGCGGGTTTTACTGTGGGTTTTTGGTTTTGGACTTTTAAAATATAAATTCAGAAAACCTTTCTATAATCTATGGCAGTGATATTTATTAATTTAAGATTATATTACATATAAAATTAATTTTTTTTTTTGAAAAGTTTGGTTTTTTTAGTTTAAAAAAAAATCCTGTGGAGAGCGTCGATTTTTGAATTGTAGACTTTTTTCTAATTTCAATTCCCTACATTAAAAAAAAAATCATCAAAATCGGAGCAGCTTCTCCGGGTTCTTGAATAATGGCCTCCACTATAAGAATTTCTAAAATAATATTTTCACATGAAATATACATAAATAATTAGGTAAACACTTATTATAGTAAAACAGCTGCTGAATAAAAGTAGTACGGACCTATATATTACGACGAAGACCCATGACGCTGAAGGCTGTTTTCAACATTCCTATAACCACCATCGAATAAAAATGTCTAGAGGAAAATAATCTTCTCGTATATTTGATTCTACTTTTCTACTAAAACATCCAACACCTTGAGATGGAATGGAAATCGATGCTCTTCATTAAGTCCTCTAATGGAGCACTTTAGAATCATCTGTATATATCTATCTTGCTGACGACAAGTAATATGAGTTTGAGTTTCATTTATACACTATGAGGAAGCTACTCTTAGTTCACAAGGGGAGAGATTGGGGTTAGAAGTTCAGGGATAACGCACTTACTCATCCTTTGACTCGAATACCTACATACCTATTATGAATAAATATAAGTGTTTATATTGAGACGGAGGACGCGTGTCAAAAGATGTAAAATATTAATTGGTTTCGAAGGATTTATAATTACACTTCTATTGATTTACCCCCTTGATGGTTTGGTATTATCGGTGTATAAAGCAAACAAGGAATCCTGCGATCTGATCCTGATGTCTAAAAGCTTTTATGTTAAATTGACAAGAATATAAAATAATAGAATCATGTTAGCATTAATTTATTGATTGGTATAGATATGAAAGTATGTTTCCATTTATGAGCTTATGAGGCGCAGTGTTATGTGGAATTGAATGTGATTATAGTCGGCCTTAGGTGA
This sequence comes from Melangyna quadrimaculata, assembly GCA_949320155.1. Lineage (NCBI taxonomy): Eukaryota > Metazoa > Arthropoda > Insecta > Diptera > Syrphidae > Melangyna > Melangyna quadrimaculata. The sequence continues at coordinate 372,242,376 of OX439483.1, forward strand.
AGATTTTTCTGAATTGATGAGTTTGTAATTTTCCGTAATTATTGCGCTACTCAGGATTGATAATTAATTAACGCGAAAAAAGTGCATTTTGATGCAACATTTGACTAATTAATATTATTTGGTTTGACTTTTAAGTTCTATATTTGTATTATGTAGTATACCGATTTAAGTTGTGTGACATTAAACACTAGTTAAAATACAAAGTGAATTAAAGTGAGTGGTTGAATGTTGAAATGCTTTGATGGCTCTGATGAATACATAATAGCAGATAACAAAGTCATCAGTTTTTCCTTGGTGAAAAGAGAATATTTTTTTTATAATAACATTTTTTTAAATATCATAAGAGAGTACATTCTTACTATCGCTAGGAATGGTAGGTATACTAGCCTTAAATTTAAGCCGGAACCACACCCGTCTCATGTGTTGTGTTGGGGAGTCGTGTGTCGCTGTCAGTCCATATATTTTATACGCCAAACAGTAACACAACACACTAGATAATTGTGGTTGTTGATTTTAAATAGGTACATTGTAGCAATAGCACAACACAAGAGATAGGTGCGGTTCCGGTTTTAGTTCTCAAATCGGTATCAACACATTTCTTCACACAAGTACTAAGCCCTAGGTCCTGTCAAATTGATACCAAGTATTAGTTAGGACTTAATTACAGTAACAGCTTAAATGATCCAGTCAGGTCTTGAAATTTAAAACGATATAACTTTGGATCTGAAGGGTGTTCACATTACCATAACCAGATGGGTTAAAATAAAGTTAGGTACCAGAACAGCAGAGGCACTATCAGGAACGAATACACAGGGCATAATTACTACAACCCTTGCTGTGGAGTCTTGTAGTGGATGAACTACTATAAAGTCTAACCACCCAAGGCATACGCGTTATTGGCTTCGCCGATGACATCGTAATCACAGCCCTTGGGAAGTTTGAAGAAACTCAATGCGATATAAGCCAAAGAGGGTCAGCAATCACAAGGAAATGGTGTATATCCGTAGGACGAAACTACGAATGTATCATTTACCAAGAAAAGACTTCTACCACGCATGAAACCTATCCGGTTAGCTGGTAGAGTAATCGAAACTAAGAGGGATGTAAAACACTTAAGATCTAAGAATAACACTAGATAGCAAACTCCTCTGGAATAATCATTTCGAAATAACTATCGGGAAAGTCACAAAGGCCCTCATGATATGCAATAGACTTGCAGGAAAATCTCGGGGTTGCAAGCCCCACATCCTTGGATGGATGTACAACCTGGATGTAAGACCCTTCATTACCTATGGTGCGGTTGCATGGCACAAACGAACCGAACTCTTAACAACTAGGAAAGCCATAGGTAAAGTCCTAGGCTCGCATGTTTATGTATAACGGGAGCAATGAGTACTTGCCCTACATCAACCATGGAGGTTATCCTCCATCTATCTCTTCTAACCAAGGTTTTTGTAAGTGCTGCAAAGGGAGCCATTATGAGATTTGCCAAGGAGGGAACTGGGACTGGGACTGGTAAATGTATAGGTCTGAGAGAAAGAGCTAGCATTCCGAAGTCTGCAGTAACAAACCTTATTGACATTCCAAGAGATGGGATGAGTACAAAATTTAACTTCGAGAAAAACCTTCACACAAAGTTTAGTAGCAAGAAAGAGTGGGTAGGGGAAACTGTTAACTACTCCCTTAAAACAAACGCTATCAAATGGTACACTGATGGATCGAGAACGAACGAAGGGACTGATGCAGGCATTTTTGGGCATAGAACCAAGATTTCTATACTAATGGGACAGTCTTCTAGCATTTTCCAAGCGGAAGTACATGCAATAGCGAAATATGCAGATCGTTATCTCGAAAGAAAATACAGAAACCAGTACATTGCAATTATGTCAAACAACCAAGCTGCACTCAAAGCACTAAGCTCATACGCCATCAGTTTTAAATTGGGAATGTGTAAGCAGGTTAAATGAACTCGGCAAGTACAACAATGTCACTCTTCATTTGGTACCTGCCCACGAGTCGGTATCCAGGGCAATGAAGAAGTGGACTCCTTAGGCCCAGTTATAGCTAGTTATAGCTTTCATTGGAAACCATGATTGAAAATATTAATTGTCAATTTTGAGAGATTTTCAAGAAAAAATATATGATTATTTGGATGCCAAAGTAAAGCTAATTGAATTAATATTTATTTCTAGGTAAAACAAAATTCAATTTTGCACAACTTTTCTCATAAAATGACTTTTAATTTTTCAACCATTGAAAAAATTATAAGTTACGTTATGGGGAAAGTATGGGTCAAAATGAATTTTTTTTGGAGAAATAATTCTGAAATCGTAAGCTATATTTCTGCATTTAAATAATCATTGATTAAACTTTCGAAGGGTCTCAAAATCAGAAGCTAAATTTTTCGATTATGGTTTTCAAATGATAGCTATAACTGGCCCCTTAGCAAAAATAGGTGCAATGTCCCCCATAACGGGGCCTGAGCCCTATAGAGGAATAGGAGAAAACGTGATTAAAAATAAAATCAAAGAAGAAGAGGAGACCATAAGATCCAAAAATTGGAAAGATCTACCAGGTCTGAGATATGATAAACTAATACTTGGGATGTTGGGAACTATAACCAAGAGCGGTTTTTAGACTGTATCAGCTTAAGTAGGAACAACCTAAGAAAAATAACAGGTCTCCTCACTGGACACTGCAAACTTAAACGACATCTTAGCATTCTCGGCCTAGTAAGCAGTGCCACATGCAGATTCTGCGATATCGATGAGACGATGAGGAAACACCAGACCACATTTTAGGCAATTGTGATACACTTGTGCACCAAAGACACAAACACCTGGGACGCTACCAGGTGGAAGAGAGTGATTTACCATGTACTCCAAATACTTAAATTTCTTAGAGAAATAAATTTGGGGGAAGAGTTGTAAGATGAGCAACCTGATCCAACTCCAGTAGGGGGCACAATAGATTTTTAGGTTGCAGTGCAAAACCCCATATTTATTATCCATTCATTCATTGGATCTGAATGAAATAAAGTGGGTATTAAAGCAATACATATAACAAAATTGTTTCTAGTTTAGTTATGCGTTATGCCACTTTATGAGGTTACACAGGAAACGCAAACAAAATCGCGCTATGTTATATTGAAGAAGTCAATTTTTAATTATTACAGCTTATTTAATCCAGCTAATTACATCAACCTTAAAACAAGAAGTTAAAGCTTTTTAAGGTTGGTGTTGTTTTTTCAGGGCTACTTTCTCTTGCGACGAATTGTAAAATCCTTCAAGAGTATCACTTGTCATGAATAAGTGCTTCTCGTCTAGCCGTTCGGATTCAGCATGAAATGCTAGGTCCCTTCCATTCCTGTCGACACGCGCACACAGGAATGGTCGCGAGTTGAAAGTCACTATACTTCGTTCAACAAAAATTGTCAGTACGCATTGGCTTGCATGTACCTATTTCAAGTAAAAGCTCTCAGAGGGTTTCCGTACTTGGCATTATATCTCACCTTAACTAATTCTGTTCTCAAAAGCTTGAAAACAGAAAGCTATTTTATAAAAACCTCCGAAAAAGCTCTTTTGTATTGCTTTCAATGGGTAAGGTAACTCTGTTGGAATATATATTTTTTTAGCTCACACAGCCAGAGTAGAAACGATTATATGATCAGTGTGCGTTGGGCATGCAACGAGGACGATCATGGTGGAGTGTACGATATTTTGCAGGGCATTACAACAACAATTCCTGTACGTTGTTCAGTGGTGTAGAATCTTTTTTATTTGCAGTTTTCTCAATTCAGTGTCGTGAAATTATACACACGCGCCACTGTTTTGAAAAAAGCTTGCCCATAAGCCCTGTACTGACAATTTTTGTTGAACAGAGTATAGGCCCTGGTTCTTCACTTTTGCACCTGATAATTATTTAAATAAAACTAAAATTTAAAACAACGCAAATATGTTTTATTTTTTTTCGCAATTTATTAGGATTTCTTTTGATTTGGCTATTATATTAAACAATTTTTCAAAGGCGACTTTCTTTTACCCAGGACCCCTATTTTTGCGACTTTTTCAAATATCTCAGCGGCAACACTGAATTGTGGTCTTTATACTTCAAATGAATTGAGGCATTCTGTCGATGACATTATGGACGTTTCTGCTGCAATGGGGGTGTTTAAATCAGGATTGGTTACATTATTTGACAAACTGTGGTCGTATGGTGGTAGTCCGGAAATTAGATGGCCGTAGTAAGGACGAAGCTCCAACATAGCCCCTGTACGGAAGACGAACCACCACCTTTTGGTGTGGCATTGCTCTTTTCGAAGACGAAATGGTTTCGCATTACCTGTATCAATTTTTTTTAAGGCCAATTAAGGCATCAACATTGCGCTGAGCTGCAACCTTCGTAGAGAAAAACAATACAATATGTGAGACTTCTATTGTTAAATTGAAAAAGATAAGAAACATTTAAAAAGTTTTCTCAACAAAAATACCAATGGGGGATCGGTCATTACTTCAGTAACAGGTATACAGTAACAGGTTTTGGATAGAAGCAATTATCTACTGGAATCCAAAAATACCTGTTAAGCTGGCCATACACGACCGAACCAACGAGCCGAACCAAAACTTGGTTTCTGATTGGGCAACTGTCGTAAGAAGTTCAGGTTTCTTGTGCTTTCTGTATTGAACGGACCGCTGACGTTTTTTGTTTGGACAATAACCAAACTGCCAAAATTGGTTCTGATCGGCCCTGTATGGCACCCAAATTTGGACCGTGGCCAAATGGCTCCGAGCTGTTCGGCTCGGTCGTGTATGGCCAGCTTAGTGGGAAAACTCAGATGGTTTCGTTTGGTTCGGCCGAACATTTCATGAACACGAACCTCCGACCCAATGTTCGGCTCTATCGTGTGTGGGGAATCAGCAAGCCGAGCAGTTCTGTTTGTTTCCAACTTTCCAATCGCTGCACCGTCACTAAATAACAAAATTCGACTTTCTCACTCTACCTCATTAAATTGTAGAATACAATTTTCACCAAAAACATCTGACTGTCTCATTCAGACAAAATTCAGATTTTAAGAATTTTCTTGGTTTCTGATTAGGCAAATGTCATACGAAGTTTGATGGTTGGATGTTGTAGGACGCGGGTAGTCACTGAGTGGCGTCAACACAGCGATGTCCAGTGATGTAACGAATACTACACATCAATTGTGTTTATTTTACCTCCAAGTGGTAATCATCGTGTACTGGTCTCGTCCATCCGGACTTGACTTGCCAAACAAATAAGCGCGAGTGTTAAACAAGAGACAACAATAGCAACACTAAAAACACTCTGTCGGAAATGACTGGCTGTATAAGTCGACTGAAGTCTTAGACGAGCCCATCAGAAAGATGGTGTGCGGCGGATGAATTCATAAGAATCAACGGTGCCACCAACAGTATGAATGACAGAGACCTTACGTGAGCTACTCTTGAATATTTAGAGTTGAGGTCATTAAGGATTTTCAGTACTAGCCAGGGTGCTGAAAAGGAGATGCTGGCGGAGGAACCCTTCAAGGGTCAACGGCAGCACTCGTATCTCCGTAGTGGGCTACTTGTATCGGATTATCCGGCCTGCTGTTCTCAGGCTTCACAAGGATCCGGCCTCCGGATCTGGGGGTCGTGTGACGGGTTGGCAACCTACCACATGTAAGGAAATCAACCGCTTCGAATCGGCAACTACAGCCTAGGATATGGAATGATCTAACGATGACGACTTTTGGCTATCGAACAAGGACAAAGATTGGATTCTGGAATGTTAAAACTCTTCTCGACAACCGCGAAGAAGGCCCTAACAACGCCAGATTCCTTCAACTTGATAAAGACTTCCTACGGTACAACCTAGACATCTTGGGTCTGAGTGAAGTGAGATGGTTGAGCGCAGGGCAGGTGGATTCACCTTCGAAAAGCACTTTTTATTTACTCTGGAAAACCAGTTGGAAGCTCCCGATGTTCCGGCGTAGGTTTAATGTTGACTCCAAAGGCGCGGCAAAGTCTTATAACCTAGAAACCCATCAACGACAGGATATTGACAGCCAGGTTCCAGAGTAAATTAAGAAAAATCACCATAATCGAGTGCTATGCCCCAACTGAGGAAGCGTCGGACGCCGAGAAGGACGAATTTTACTGTCAACTTAGCGCAGTTTTCAGAAGCTCGCCGAATGGAGACATCACTATCATAGTGGGAGATCTTAATGCTAAGGTCGGTCAGGACAACACAGCGCTGAAGCACGTTCTGGGTAACCACGGTATCGGGGAACGGAATGACAATGGAGAGCGGTTTGTTGACTTCTGTAACGACAATCAGCTAGTCATTGGAGGTACTCTGTTCGAGCACAGGATCTCGCACAAGATTAGTTGGTTATTCACAGATCGCCAACGTACAGCGAACTTAATTGATCACTTTGCTATTAGCAAGCGCTTTACAAATTGTCTTCTCGATGTCCGAAACAGACGCGGTGCTGATGTAGGGTTAGCTCGCGATCACCATCTTATGCTTGCCTAAGTTCGACTTCGAATTGCTTCAGTACATGGAAATCGGCAAAACTTCCTGCGTACACACAGGTTCAATACCGACAGATTACGGGATCCTACAGAAGAAGTAGCAGAAGTAATCAGCATTGCTACGCCAGAAAATGCACACCAACACTGGAGCAATGTGAAAAAGGCCTTTGCAACTGCCGCGACTGAGTCTGTGGGTATAAGGCAGAGAAGCCAAAGCACATGGCTTTCTGCAGATACATGGAGTAAGATTGAAGAAAGGAACGCGATTAGATCCCAACTTGCGGCTGCCCCAGTAGGTGAGAAATTTAACATCGAGTCTCAGTACCGTAGGAAAAGGAAAGAAGTGCAGCGTAGTGTCAGACGTGGCAAAAGGAGGGGCATAAATGTCCTCGCAGAACAGGCAGAGGAAGCAGCATCTAGGTGCGACAGTGGTACCGTCTACAAGATAACCAAGGAATTGTTTGGAAACAACAACTCCCGAAAACAACACCTCGTTAAGGATGTAGACGGCACCCTGCTAGTTACGGATGAGGATCAGCTCAGGAGATGGAAAGAACATTTTGCTAGCGTGCTCAACCACATAGGCGATAGCGGAGGTGTTCCAGCCCCTAACCCAAGTGAGCTATTCGCAGAAACTAGTTCCCGTATTCGCACCTGCCCTCCCAGTTTAGCCGAGATAACATCAGCAATCAAATCTCTCAAGAACAACAAAGCGGTAGGTTTGGACGGCATTCCCTCTGAGCTCTACCAAGCAGATCCACAAACATCGGCGAAGTTGCTACATCCCTTAATAGCACAGGCATGAGAGAACGAAAGTTTCCACATTGAATGGAAAAAAGGGATGATCGTCAAACTACCAAAAAAGGAAAATCTTACGGATTGCGGAAACTGGAGAGGGATGTGTGTCCTCCCCGCGGTGGCAAAGATAATGGCGAAAATAATCTTGGAACGAATCAAAGAACATCTCGATTCTACTCTCGACAAAGGGCAAGCGAGATTTTGTGCAGGCTCATCCTGCATTGATCTATCAACACCTTGAGGATCATAAAGGTTAGACCGCACTAGGCGGAACTGCACTGCAGCAGAACTGCGATTCAAAATAATTTGTATGAAATTGTATGAAGTTCAGTTGCCGCTTAAGTGCAATATAGCTCATACAATTTCATACAAATAATGTTTTGCCGCATCGCGAAGTATAGTTCCGCTGCAGTTGTGTGCGGTCTAACCTTAATAAAACAATGCGTGGAGTTCCGCTCCCCTCTTCATTTGCTCTTCATCGACTTCGAAAAGGCTTTCGATAGTCTGAATCGAGATTTAATTTGGTCAGCTTTACGCAAGAGAGGAGTACCCGAGAAGATTGTCGCTATTATAAAGGCTACCTACGAGGGTTCATCGTATCAAGTCTTACACAACGGAAAGTTTTAGAGGACTTCGATATCCATAGCGGAGTTCGTCAAGGATGTTTGCTATCTCCACTACCTCACCTGGTGGTTATAGGGGATGTCCTTCATGCAGCTCTAGCCGAGCAAGCGCGTGGAATTGGATGGACGATGTTTTCGTTCCTGCAACATATTGATTACGCTGACGATATTTGTTTGCTCTCGCACAACATTATGGATCTTCATCATATGGTGACTAATCTGGAATGTGAGGCAAACAAAGTCGGTTTGAGGATCAACGCCGGGAAAACAAAAATCCTCAACATTTCTGAATCTTCTTCTCAAGCTGTCGTTGCGGGACAGCAGGTTGAAGCGGTGGACAACTTCCTGTACCTCGGTAGTGTTGTCTCGAAAAACGGCGGTGCGGTGGTTCGGATGAAGATGTTAACTGCCTCTGCAAAGCTAAAGCTGCTTTCGGCATGCTGTCTAAAGTTTGGAGGAGCAACGTCTACAGTACGAAGACCAAGCTGCGACTGTTCCGCTCGAACGTAGAGTCAGTACTACTATATGGGTGTAGACTGTAGTACATGGAAAGTGACCGCCTCTGTCATAAGAAAGCTACAAACTTTTGAAAATAGATGTCTCCGAAACATCCTAAGGATTTTTTGGCCGAATACCATCTCCAACCAAGAACCAAAGGGCCAAAGTCCTATTGACATCGTTAATAGGAAAAGAAAGTGGCAGTGAATTAGTCACACCCTACGTCGTGGTGCAGACTCGACTCTATTGCAAGACATGCAATGGAGTGGGAACCTCTCATCCAAGATGGCAGAAGACCTGGGGGCCAGAGAAAATCTCGGCGCAGAACAGTCGACAAGGGATCACAAAAGTTCGGTTAAAGTTGGGGAGAGCTAAAATACATTTCCAGAAACCGAACAAGATGGCGTGTAGCTGTAGTTGTCGCCCTGTGCCCCTTGGAGGGCCTTGGAGGGGTCAAGGATCTTAGTAAAGTAAGTAAGTAAGTATACGAAGTTCAGTTAAGTCGACTTGAGCTTTCTGCATTGAACGGACAGCTAACGTTTTTTGATTTGAAAATTGGTTCCGTTCGGCCGTGTATGACACCCAAATTTGGAGCGTGGCCAAATGGACCCGAGCCAAATGGCTCCGACCTATTCGACTCGGTCGTGTATAGCCAGCTTTACTGAAATAATACAAAATTCATAATTTTTTTTTCAGAATTGGTTATGTCAAGAAACAAAACAATTAAGAAAAATTCAAGACAAACATTTTCTTCGGCACTGATATTGTTGCTAAACTGTGATTCTACTTAGAAGTGATTTTAGAGACATTGTGTAAATTCCTAAAACATTGCTCAATTCTGACTATTTTAAATTCTGCTTATACGTAATTTTAAAGTCATTGTGTAAATTCAACAAAAATGTTGTTTTTTATTACCGATTTTTCTCAACTGTGATTTTGCTTATTAGTTATTGCCGAGTTTTCGCAAAAATTCACCAAAAATTTCGCTTATAAGAACGATTTCAGAGTCATCGTGTAAATTCAACAAAAAGTTTTTGTTTATTACTGATTTTGCTTATCTGCGAATCTGCTAAGTAGATATTGCAGAGATATTTAAAATTCAATAAAAATTTTAATACTGATTTAGCTTAACATGCCGCCTTTACAGGCCATGAACGATGGCAGTACTATGGAACAAGGAACATGTAATGAAAAAAACATGAAAATGAAAAAAACATGAAAAAAACATACCATGAAAAAATCCAATTGAGTCGCAAGACTCCATGTCCAAGCAGTGGCATATCCATACAAATCAGATTGTGGATTGGATTGTAGATTGGATTATGGACATCGTTCATGGCCAGTGGAGGTGGCATGTAACAGTGATTTTGCTTATTAGTGATTTCAGCATTTATTAGTGATTCCAACAAAAAGTTGGTGTTTATTACTGATTTTGCTTAACTGTGATTTATGTTATTGCCGAGTTTTCGCGTAAATTCAACAATAATTTAAATACTGATTTTGCTTACCATTGAGTTCGCTTATAAGTGATTTCAGAGTCAACGTGTAAGTTCAATAAAAAGTTTTTGTTTATTACTGATTTTGCTTAGCTGCGATTCTGCTTAGTAGCTATTGCATATTAACAATATGGACTTTTTTTAAAAACGGATTCGGTAAGATTTTAGCAAAACAAAATATTAAGCAAAAAAAAAATGGAAATTATACGTACATTTCGAGTTATCTGACTTTGAATAAAAATTATCTCGAGTAAAAATAATTTTTTTCTGATACCTACCAAATTTACAACTTTCGTCAAATTGTCTGGAGAAAGAGAGAGAGCTCAGAGTTCAAAGATCGAAAACCGCCCAATGCCCAAGCTTTCCAATTGGCGCGAATATTTGACAAATGCCAGTTAGGTTTGGGAATCGCAGAATGGCCACGTTCAAATATAAATATTCATGCGAGCTTTAAGTATTTCTAAGAACGCTTTCACACTAGGAAACTGAGTTGCCGGCAACTGGGAGTTTGTAGGCGAGAAGGGCGTTAGGGGAATGAAAATGCAATCTCTCCTCACACCCTTCTCGACTATAAGCTAGCTTCTTTCTGGCACCTCAGTTTTCTTGTGTGAGAGCAGTCTAACACGCCGACTCCACAGGCCATACGCAGTCAGAAACAACAACTTTTTGTTGAATTTAGACGATGACTCTGAAATCACTAATAAGCGAAATCACTGTTAAACAAAATCAGTATATTTTTGTACTTTTGTACAAAAGTAGGCCTATGTAGTTAAGCCTTTACTTTTGCACAAAAGAAAAAGACGCTAAAGTCACCACATTTTCCTTTATAACTTTGGAACTATGCAACTTAGAAAAAAACCGTCTGCTATAAACTTGTTTGTTTGATAAAGTTCATATGAGGTCAAAGTTACACCAATAGGAAGAAACCACCCACTCTCCTTTACCATAGTTGTACATTAAGTCAAGTACGTACATACATTACCTGTGTTTTATTGGAAACAGAGATCAGAAATAACTGTCAACCTTTATTTTCAATTGGTTTCTCTCAGAGAGTTACTACATTCCATAAGAAAGGTTTTGGTTTCGGTTTGAGATTTATTTAAAAAAAAAAGAAATTTAGGTTATCGGTTGAGATTCATTTTTTATTTTCAAAAATATCTCTCAATTGTTGAGTTTTTAACGAAAAAATTAATGTAAAAGGTCAACCTTTAACATTTTTCGCTGAAAATAAATGAAAAATGGTTTACAGAAAAAAATCGAATTTGCCGAGAACATGTTTATTTTTCAAAAAATAAATACATTTATGATCTTTTCTTCTTATTTTAGGTATTTAGTTTTACTAAAAGTAAACTTTCAAGGTTGCTTGCGCCAAGATTATATCTTTTTTCACTTAAAATAAAATGTAAAGACGAAAATGCCCTTTCGACTGTGACTTGTGTTGCTGGTACGTCAAGCACATTCAATGCAATTTCGAATAAGTCAGGAAACTTAAATTTGTTTTTTTCATAAAATGAAAGAATGTTGGTATCCAGTGGTAACCTTGCGTGTAGATCATCGAAATTTTCTATGTCGGTGTATATTCTTGATAAAATTATGTTTCTTCTATCATTGATTTCATTTGTATGGTGTTCTTGTTCTTCAATACTGTTTAAGTATACACCCAGGAGTGAATTGTCGGCATCGTTGGCTTGACTTGTTGTTGGATATTCATCGAGTTCAATATCATTTTCTTGGAAACCTGAAGAACTGGCCTACATACAAAAATAAAATAATTGCTTGATTAAAAATTTTATGGTAAAGGGGAACTAAAAAAATTACGATTGACGTGAAAATGGTCTATATATATAGAAATGGAAATATATATTTGAAAAAAAAAAAAATTAAAAATATGAATTTAATAATAAAAATAAATAGAAATTATTACAAAATATTAATGCACTTCAATTTTTCAAAATTCTTGGGGAATTTTTTTTTCAAAACTTCAAATATTTTTTATCGTATACGTTCTTATAATGTATGACGAATTATAATAGTTAAATAGAAAAATGAAAAGAAATGGAACTGGCACATAAGATAAGTTTAAAATTTAATAATAAAAAAATATGTCCATTATTATTTTCGAAATTTTATATTTGTAAATAAAATCCTCATTATAGGTCCATTACAGTTTTCTGTGCAATAACTTAAACATTTTTCGACTGTGGCCATCACCGGCAGTTTAGTTTATCACCTTTTTCATTAATAATCTGGGAAAGAAGAAGTTAACCACAGTAAGTAAAGCAATCGAAAAATGTTAAAGTTATTTTTATTTTCGCACACTGGAACTATAATGCGGGCTTCAAGGAAAAACCTTTATTTACTTTTGTGTTGTAGGTACCTGTTTCATGTAAAATATATTCTTTGCAATTTTCTTTAAATGCGTTTTTGCCAAGGTTTTTTGAGCATTAGATAAGGTTAAATTTAACCAAGGGTCCAAGTAAATGGCACCCAGCATTGCAACGTTTTCCAGGAGCAAACTTTCACGATTGTTGAGGGAATCTAGCAACTTTTTGTATAGGTCACTTATACTTGTGCTGCCCTGGAATTTTAATTTCAATTCCATCCAAATTTTGTAAAATTCACTAAACACTAGGTTTTCTTGCTGCATTTTAAGAGTGGCAAGCCATACTGGTTCCAACGCGGTGATGTAATGTTCTACCCAATCCCAATCTATTGGAACATCAATCATTTGCTGTTCTTGCAGAAATGATTTTATATCAAACAATTTTTTAAACATTAGGTAGGTAGAATTCCATCTCGTCGACACGTCAAGTGGAGGAATGCATTTATCAGATTGGTTAAACTTAAGTCTAAATTCAAGTGGAGGATTAGATATTGTTATTTGAGAAGTTTCGAAGAATTAAAATAGAATAACCATATATTTAAACATAAAATTTTGTAATTTGTATAGTACCTGGTTTTTGGAGTTCTTAAAAGCTTGCATAATTTTCTTCCACATTCAATTTTTTTACTTATGTTTGAATTTGTATGTAGGTCATTAACGCAGAGTTGCAGAGTATGAGCTGCACAACGGATGGTTAAAATGTTGGGAAACGTAATAGATTCCAATATTTCTTCGTTTTCTATCTCCTCATTAGACTCTGATTCTTCGTTCAGGATTTCAACGCTCTTTACCAGGTTGTTTCGTTGTCTGAAGTAATGCTTTAAAAGTTCTTTTCAATTATAAAATTCAGTTCATATGTTTTGCTGGACATACGAGCAAGCCAAATTTCCACAACCAATTTGGTAAATGGTTTTCCGCCTGGCTGAGAATCCAAATAGTTCTGCGCCGAACCATTTTGATATTTATGTATTCTTTTACTCACGGAAACTGAGTTGCCGAAATTTTTAGATTGTATGCGAGAGGGAAACCAATCTCCCCACACGCCCTTCTCGCCTTCAAACTAGCTAGTTTCTGGCAACTCAGTTTCCCTGTGTGAAAAGGGACTATCTAGTGGAAAATACATGCAGCCAATTGACTCCGAGCAATTTGGCTAGCTCGTATATGTCCAGCTTAAGTTGATAAAAAGGTAGCAATAAGTAGTCTTTTTGAGCGAGTAAAACATAAGCCAGCCAGCTTAGATTCCTAGAGTCTATACACAAGTCAGGGAAAAAAATAAGAAATACCAAATCCATCTCTGCAAAATTGGTTTTAGGCTGATTTTATGCATTTGCTCCGAAATTATAATCCTACAAACCGAACTGGTCTCGTCTGGTCTGGTCTCGTCTGGTCTGGTCTCGTCTCGTCTCGTCTCGTCTCGTCTCGTCTCGTCTCGTCTCGTCTCGTCTCGTCTCGTCTCGTCTCGTCTCGTCTCGTCTCGTCTCGTCTCGTCTCGTCTCGTCTCGTCTCGTCTCGTCTCGTCTCGTCTCGTCTCGTCTCGTCTCGTCTCGTCTCGTCTCGTCTCGTCTCGTCTCGTCTCGTCTCGTCTCGTCTCGTCTCGTCTCGTCTCGTCTCGTCTCGTCTCGTCTCGTCTCGTCTCGTCTCGTCTCGTCTCGTCTCGTCTCGTCTCGTCTCGTCTCGTCTCGTCTCGTCTCGTCTCGTCTCGTCTCGTCTCGTCTCGTCTCGTCTCGTCTCGTCTCGTCTCGTCTCGTCTCGTCTCGTCTCGTCTCGTCTCGTCTCGTCTCGTCTCGTGTCGCCTTGTCTCGTCTCGTCTCATCTCGTCATGCGAGACCGAGACTTTTCTCGTCTCGTGGCCAGCCCTAGTTGCCAAGAGCAACACTTTGATTTCTCTTAATAGCTTTCCAATTGAGTTGTGTGAGAGGAGACGATGAATGAGGGGAAATGTTTTGTATGCATCCGAAAGGCGGACAGCCATGGGCCATACATAGCCTACAACTTTTATTCCATAAGCAATCAATTCTCTCTAAGTTTTGTGTGAAATTTTTATTTTAAGAGATAAAATTCTACCCTTTATAATTGAGCGGATTTCATTTTTAACACTTTGTAGTTTGAAATTTACTTGGTACATTACATTGTAGGAAGAAATTGGTGAGATTTCCAATCCTTTGTAAACAGGGTCAACAATTTTCCGAAAACCTTCACTATCGAAAAACTTGAATGGTCTTCCATCTTTGGTTACAATTTTTATGATTGAATCCAAAAATTCCTCTTTGCTTATTTCAAAACTTATTCTTGTTTTCTTTTTGGGCACTTCGTTTATGTTTTCAAAACTATTTTGAATTAAATTATTTTCTAAAATATTCTTGTGTTTTGTTTCTAAATGTCTTTTTAAATTTGTGGATTAAAATTCACAGTATCTTCTTGCTGTGATTTTTATAAGAGTCGGTAAACATCGACCAAAATTTGTGTCTTAGTAGGGTGTAACAGACTGACTGAAGAGCCCACTGTTATACCTTGGGCGAAACACAATCATTTCTGGAGTTGAGGTCACTTGTACTTTTTATTTGAATTCACTCCACTTAAAACCAAAGTAATTTTAATATTTTAATATTTAAATTTCTTTTTCTTCATTAAAAAAACCTGACCACGGGTAATTATTTTCTGGGTGCACGAGTTTAAACAAATTCCCCTAGAATAATAAAATTCACAGTATCTTCTTGCTGTGATTTTTATAAGAGTCTGTAAACATCGACCAAAATTTGTGTCTTAGTAGGGTGTAACAGACTGACTGAAGAGCCCACTGTTATACCTTGGGCGAAACACAATCATTTCTGGAGTTGAGGTCACTTGTACTTTTTATTTGAATTATATTCATTCACTCCACTTAAAACCAAAGTAATTTTAATATTTAAATATTTAAATTTCTTTTTCTTCATTAAAAAAAACCTGACGACGGGTAATTATTTTCTGGGTGCACGAATTTAAACAAATTCCCATAGAATAATAAAATTCACAGTATCTTCTTGCTGTGATTTTTATAAGAGTCGGTAAACATCGACCGAAATTTGTGTCTTAGTAGGGTATAACAGACTGACTGAAGAACCCACTGTTATACCTTGGGCGAAACACAATCATTTCTGGAGTTGAGGTCACTTGTACTTTTTATTTGAATTATATTCATTCACTCCACTTAAAACCAAAGTAATTTTAATATTTAAATATTTAAATTTCTTTTTCTTCATTAAAAAAAACCTGACGACGGGTAATTATTTTCTGGGTGCACGAATTTAAACAAATTCCCATAGAATAATAAAATTCACAGTATCTTCTTGCTGTGATTTTTATAAGAGTCGGTAAACATCGACCGAAATTTGTGTCTTAGTAGGGTATAACAGACTGACTGAAGAACCCACTGTTATACCTTGGGCGAAACACAATCATTTCTGGAGTTGAGGTCACTTGTACTTTTAATTTGAATTATATTCATTCACTCCACTTAAAACCAAAGTAATTTTAATATTTTAATATTTAAATTTCTTTTTCTTCATTAAAAAAACCTGACCACGGGTAATTATTTTCTGGGTGCACGAAATAAAAACAAATTTCCCTAGAATAATAAAATTCACAGTATCTTCTTGCTTTGATTTTTATAAGAGTCGGTAAACATCGACCAAAATTTGTGTCTTAGTAGGGTATAACAGACTGACTGAAGAACCCACTGTTATACCTTGGGCGAAACACAATAATTTCTGGAGTTGAGGTCACTTGTACTTTTTATTGTTATTCTAAACCTTTCTTTACCATTTCAGATATAGTTTTCTCTTTCTGTTATATGAAATGGTTTTATAAAAAAGCTTGAACAAGCTAGTGTACACTAAGAATTAAAAAACGCACTAACCATTACGCTACGGACTACTACAAAGAAACTTGAAAATTTAAAAAGAAGATTTATTTAAATAAAAGATTACCTATATTTTGATCAACTTAAAAACGGGTTTGGGTCCTATATAATTCTGATTTAAGTTATGGTGTTGCTAACACTGTAATTTTCTAAATCCTTTTCCTATTTTTGAAAATAAACTGTTAAATTGTGTATAAATAAGACTCGTTAAGCTGTTTTGTATAATTTAAAATCTAGTTTCTTGAAAATATTTTAAAATTCTATAATTAAGGCCAATGTGCTGAAACGAAACTTAAGCATTTATGTGTAACATGTGACAATTTATGCTGAGGAACAAGTAGAATACAAGCGTTTGTGTTGAACTTAAATACCTATTTATGTTTCGTATCAGCAAACGGGCCTTAGTCTTTAGGGAAATAAATTTGTGTCAGTTTGAACGATTTTACTAACTCTAAAGAAAACTTTATACTAGATAATTAAAAAAAGTGCCCACTCCGATGTTTTTTGTTGGAAATATATATGTTTAAGTTATTGATTAAAAACAAATTAGGTTAGTATTAAAGTGTAAAAAATCACATAAAGAAAAAGAAAACTTACCTACATTCCGCTTCAACAGTCCACAGTGCACAGCCTAGCCTGTTGCGTACACGAGGGCCTATTGGTCCATTGTGATCCCCTTACAAAACAAAAACCGAGATGTTCCTAACTAATGGTTCACATAGACTGGTTCATTTGTGAACCAGCCTGTTTTTTCTTTGAATTTTCTCATATTTCCCATAAAGACCTGCGCTAGATCGTGGCCATTGTGGTGGCCATTGTGCCAATGGCGCAATGACCCGTCAATACACCTATCAACATTCTAATTTTCTTTTTACTTAGCGATTAAATAAACTGAGTTTTCTTTTCATTAATTCTAGGCCATAAACTTCTAAGAGATAACGCAGTCGTTCCTGGAAATCCAGGAGTTATTGATTTGCTCCTTCGTTACTAGGTCAATTTTCCTTTTAATAACGCCGATAGGGATTTAAGGTCACGTAAATAATTGGCTTTCCTTGCCAGTTCATCTCCTATGTCATTCCCTTCTATGTAACCCACAAGAGCTTGACTTGGTTGGAGTTTCAAATATTTTCCAGTCAGCCTCTTTAAATTTTCCAGAATTTAAATCAAAAACGATTTCAAAGTAAAGTTTGTTGCCGAATTAAAAACAAAAACAAATATCAATGGGAGACTGCATGATGCGTCGTTGTTCGACTATTTCAGTTTGGACCATTTATAATGCAGGTGTAGGGTATCCCATATACAGGTACCCGCACAGAAAAACAATCTAATTTTCGACAAGGCATAAAAGAGCAAGGGCAAGCAAGGGAAAGCAAAGGCTGGCGCACATTTTTGTAAACATACTTGGAACCCCTAACTATCGTATAATGTCGTTATAATATTTATTTTATTTTTTAGTAACTTTTGTAGCTATTTTAAAAGAGCAAAAATCGTATGAAAAATGCTTTTTTTAATTAATACAAATAATTATTTTATTAAAAAAACATTTTCTTTTCATACAATTTTTGTTCTTTTTAAATTGCTACCAAAGTCACTTAAAAAATAAAATCTATATATTAATACGCTTAGTAAAACCTTAGCAAAGCCTAAAGGTACACTTTGCTCTGTAAATACTCAATGGAGCTACATAAATTATATCACGTTGGAAAGGTTTTGCCCCAGAGATGTGCAGAAACCAAAACTAGAGTCTGTATGTAGCTGTTATAGTATTTAATGGACATTTGAATAAATGATTATTATCATTTCAAGGGTCGGGCTTAGAAGTCTGAAATATCGGGAGATGATGACCATTATAAATTTGGATGTTTTGGTGGAAAATTTGGAATGCATACCATATCGTAAAGCACAGAAAGTAACATTTTTATATATTTTTGACCAAAATTAACTTCCATAAGAAGTACATAAATATTGAAGTACAGTAGACTAAGCTTTAAAATTAAAAAAAAAAAAAAAAACAAATATTTTGTACGTACGAGTACGTACATACATACATAATGTTTGACATAAAGAAAAAGAAATTTAAATATTAAAATATTAAAATTACTTTGGTTTTAAGTGGAGTGAATGAATATACAGTCAAACTTCTTTATAACGAACTTCCTTATAACGTAATTTTTTCTTTAGCGAATTTCATTTTGTTCCCCTTCCTCTTAAGAAATATCTCATACGAATTAGGTTCTTTATAACGAAATTCTCTATAGCGAAATTCTCTTTATAAGGAACTAATTTTTTGGCCCGAAAGCAAAGTTGTCTCTTTATAACGAAATGTCAATTTTAAAATTTGAAACAAAGTTTACTACGATTTTTATTTCTTATTTTAAAGGGGAACTCCCCGTTTTGGGAAGAATTTTCTTAGAGTGAATTTATGTATGTACATGCGTAATGTATGGATGCATGAAAAAGTGTACATGTGTATTATGAATGTTACGCATATCAACAGGTCAATCGTTTGAGTTCGCATTTTAAATTTAAAAAAAAAGTTCCAAAATATCGAAACGCAAAGCTATTTCACTATCAGAGAAATTATCGATTATTGAAAAAGTTAAAAGGGGAGAAAAGAAAAAGGATATTGCAGACAAATTTGGTTAATCGTTTAGTACATTATCGACAATTTTAAAGAATGAATTCAAAATTTTAAAGTTTGCCGAAGAAAGTCCAAACAGAAGCCAAAAAAAAAATTAAGAAAAACAAAATAAGTTGATGTGGATAAGGAAATGCTAGAATGGGTGCAGAAAAAAAATCCCAATGATAATGATGTGAGAACACCGTTTGATAATTTTCGAAGTTTTATTGAAACAACAGATGAAACCTCAGATGATGCATATTTTCACCTTTCTAAATTGGAAGATATTTATAATAAAACAAAAACCAAAACTCATTGAATTTTTGAACAACAACAACAACTTAAAGGCGCTACCACCAATTGGTTGGCTGGAGATATAGCTATTTCGTGCTTTTGCCACTTTTGCACTCATCAGTCTCCTTTTTGTGGTGCTGAGCTTTAATCCAATTTTATTTGAAAAACTTTTTATGTACACCATAGGATTCGAACCCACGCATATCAGATTTGCTCAGTCTTAACAGTCGTGTGCACTGCGCACTCCACCGCTTTAGACCACTGACGTCACAGGTCGAGATGTGTTATATGTTTATCAAATGCATTTGGAGCATCAGCATTTTTATAAGCGCCTTTAAGTATGCTGTTTTGTTTGGCCTCCATTTTTCTCCATACCTTATTTCGATAGACTACAATTCGCAGTACGTATAGTTACGTCCGAGCCTCCACCTTCAACGGTAAACCCACTATCCCTCACACGCCCCTTTGCTAACGGCATCTCAATTTAAGCCATAACGGTTTCCCACCATTTTTGCTTACACAGCATTCCCAATCCACAAACGGATACACCCCCTTGTCCCGTTCCTCCAACAAACAAACAAAACACTCATATTTCATTTTATTAATATGAAATATGAATATTCTGCGCGCGCATTCCTTTCCCACGGGAAGCATTTTGCGTTTATGGAATAGTTCATCTCTTAGATTTAATTATTTTAGAAATCAGTTCTAATCCAACAATCCAATTTTGAGGTGCAGCCTAGCTGAAGACAGCGGCCTCCTTTTGGAGTTTAAAATAAAACAATTGTAAATTTAAAATAATAAATAAAGAATAATAAAAAGAAAAAAAAGAAAAAAAAATTATGTTTTTTTTATCTCGACCATGAGATAAGACTATGTAATTGGCGCAGTAGTCGGTCCGTTCGTATAAGAACAAATAACACTCGATAAATGTACGATTAAAAGTGTAAAAGTTCGATTAAGAACAAATAACGCGAATAACAATCGATAAATGTACGATTAAATACGAATACCAAAAGTGTAAAAGTTCGATTAAGAACAAATAATGCGAATAACAATCTATAAATATTCGATTAGAAGTTCAAATTCAAAACAAAAAAAAGTTCGATTATGAACAAATAACGCGAACTACTCCTTAAATATTCGATTAGAAGTGCAAATTCAAAAAAAAAAAGTTCGATTAAGAACAAATAACGTGAACTACTCAATAAATATACGATTAAGTACGAATAAAATCTAAGTACACAAGATAACGAAAAGTGTAAATTTTTTTATGGACATAGAAGAAGAATTATCAAATCTATTCCGGGACATTAAACAAGACAACAGTATGACAGAAACAGCAGCAGCATTGGCAGCAGCACGAGCAGGACTTACAAAATCGATGGTAACACCTCTTTCTATTAATATAGATCCTTTAAAATATTTAAACAATATTAATAAATATGATGGAAACAGGGAAAACCTATATAACTTTTTAGATTCTATTGATAGAATCTACCCTATATTATGTAAATACGATGACAGTAGTCAGTTCATTTTTTTTTTTTTGAAATCATAAAAGGAAAGCCAACGGGCAAATCTCGAGAAGCTTTAGAAATAAATAACTTCGCCCAAAAATGGGACGAACTTAAGCAATTATTTTTAAAATACTTTAGTGACAAAAGGTCGATTGAACAGCTCTTCGATGATCTAAGAGCCGTCCAATTCAAGACCAATAGCCATGATTATTATAACGACGTTAAGGTAGTCCTTCGTCGTCTCAATAACAAAATAAGAATTACATTCCCAAATAGTTTCAGTTTGGAGGTGGAATGAAAATGCAGTGCGGCACTGAGAATGTTTATTAACAAATTACCCGAACCCATGAGAGGTTTGTTGCACTGTAGAAACTCTAAAAACTTAGAGGACGCCATGCAAATCCTGTTCGAAACAGGATACGCATACACAAAAAATAACAACCTAGGACAATATACGAATAGAAACAGTAATTCAGGACAATATACGAATACTAACAGTAATCCAAGATATCACACGAATAGAAATAATAATTCAGGACAAAATACAAATAGAAATAATAATTCAGGACAATTCACAAACAGAAATTATAATTCAGGACAATATACGAACACTGACAATAATTCAGGACAATATACAAACAGAAATAGTAATTCAAGACAATATACGAATAGAAACAGTAATACTAACAATAATTCAGGACAATATACATATAGAAATAATAATACAGGACAGAATAATAATTCAAGCAATTCAACGCAGTCTAGGAATAATAATGCTCCTAATAACGAACCAATGGATATGTTATCTGCATCTTACCAAAGACAGGTAAATATTCAGGATTTTCAGGAAGAAAGCCTTCAGGCGGACTTCCCTATATAGCTATAAGTACGAAAAATAACAAATATAAGGTAAGGATGCTAATTGACACCGGGTCAGAAACTAATAATCCTTAACCCAGGCCATCCAAAATGGCAAACAAAACTAGATAAGCCTGTTAAAATCAAAACAGCAAGCTCGTCTATACATTCATTTTATAAAGTAAAAATACCAATATTCGAAGAATTCGGTATGTTGAACAAAACAGCCGAGTTTTTCCAACACAAATTCCACGACGTATATGATGGTCTGATTGGTAATAATATATTACGTCCAATCAAAGCTATTATTGATTTGGATACCAAATTATTAATTGTCCAGGAAACGAAAATTCCAATTTACTTCAACGAAGATGAAGAAAATTCTAACGACTATTATTACAAACAAACACCACAACTAGAAATATATTACACAGAAAGAAGTCATGAACTAATCACTAAACAAATTAGAATAGATCACCTTAATGAGGAAGAGAAAGTAAAAATATCAGAATTAGTTTTAAAATATTCACAAATATTTTACCAAGAAGGTAGTGACCTATCATTCACTAATGCGATTAAGCATAAAATAGAAACAGCAAATGAAATTCCTATCTATACCAAAAACTATAGGTACCCAGAGGTACATAGAGAAGAAGTTAATTCTCAAATCCATGAAATGTTAGAGCAAGGCATAATACGACCAAGTAATTCGCCCTACTCTGCACCCATCTGGATCGTCCCAAAAAAGAAGGATGCATCTAGAAAAGAAAAATGGAGGATAGTAATCGACTATCGTAAATTGAACGAAGTTACGATAGACGATAAATTCCCAATACCAAATATGGATGACATATTTGATAAATTAGGAAGAGCGATTTATTTCACAACACTCGATTTGGCGAAAGGTTTTCACCAGATCGAGATCGCAGAAGAAGACGCGAAGAAAACAGCATTTTCAACTGGAAGTGGCCATTACGAATTCACTCGTATACCATTCGGATTGAAGAATTCTCCTTCGACATTCCAACGCTTAATGAATTCGGTGCTTCATGAATTCATAGGACAAGTATGTTGGGTTTATCTAGATGACATAATAATTTTTTCCCATTCGGATTGAAGAATGCTCCTTCGACATTCCAACGCTTAATGAATTCGGTGCTTCATGAATTCATAGGACAAGTATGTTGGGTATATCTAGATGACATAATAATTTTTTCAACTAGCCTTGAAGAACATATTGTAGCATTAAACAAAATATTTAAAAGACTTAAAGAAGTTAATTTAAAGGTACAGCTCGATAAATGCGAATTTTTAAAAAAAGAAACTGAGTTTGTCATGTAGTGACAACAGAAGGAATAAAACCGAACCCTAATAAAGTATCTGAAATACAAGAGTATAAGTTACCAAAAACATCAAAGCAAATAAAGGCATTCTTGGGAATACCTGGGTATTATCGAAAATTCATTAAAGATTATTCAAAAGTAGCAAAACCAATGACAACGTTTTTAAAGAAAAATGCAAAAATTGACATTAACAACCAAGATTACGTTGAGAGCTTTGAAACTCTTAAAAAATTGATAACATCAGACCCCATACCCCGACTACAATAAGAAGTTTGTTTTGACAACAGACGCTTCGAATTTTGCATTAGGCGCTGTCTTGTCACAAGATAACCATCCTTTGTGTTATGCAAGCAGAACGCTTAATGACCATGAAGTCAAATACTCTACAATTGAAAAAAAATTGTTAGCCATAGTATGGGCTACAAAATATTTTAGGCCTTATCTCTATGGGAGAAAGTTCACCGTTCGAACTGACCATCGTCCACTTGTTTGGTTAAGTTCTCTCAAAGAACCGAATATTAAACTTCAAGGTGGAAAATAAAATTAGAAGAATTTAATTTTGAAATAGAGTATGTTAAGGGCAAGGATAACCAAGTTGCAGATGGGTTATCAAGAATGGAAACTTACTTCAACGAAAATGTAGGAAGTTCCATTAACACTTTAGAAGAAACAGACAGTCACAATATAGATGTAGGATACGACAATACAAAAAACGAAGATGAAGACTCAATGGTTGCAACTATTCACAGCGCAAATGAGGACAGCAGTAACCATATTCCTATCGTAGATACACCCGTTAATATTTGTAAAAACCAAATAATCCTAAATACAACAGAAAAAATGAATAACCATAAAATTTAGGAAGTTCCATTAACACTTTAGAAGAAACAGACAGTCACAATATAGATGTAGGATACGACAATACAAAAAACGAAGATGAAGACTCAATGGTTGCAACTATTCACAGCGCAAATGAGGACAGCAGTAACCATATTCCTATCGTAGATACACCTGTTAATATTTATAAAAACCAAATAATCCTAAATACAACAGAAAAAATGAATAACCATAAAATTTATAACACTTTCAAGAAAAAAAGAATTGTAATAGAAATAAAGGATTTCAATGAAAAACTAATCATTGATATTATGAAGAAATTCATTCCCCATAAAGGAATAGTAGGTTTCTTTTCAAGAAATGACAATTTGTTCGCTAAATTTCAGGACGTATATGTTAAATACTTAAGTAAGAATAAACTCTTACGAGTAATCAAATGTAGTAAATTTTTAGGCGATTTAGACGATGAGGAAAAAGTTTTAAAAGTTATAAGCCAAACACATAAGGCATACAACCACCATAGAATAAATGAAACTTATGAAGAAATTAAAAACATATACTATAGCCCCAATCTTAAAACGGCAATACAAAAATTTATAAATAACTGTAAGATTTGTAATAAATCAAAG
Source organism: Melangyna quadrimaculata (assembly GCA_949320155.1). Lineage (NCBI taxonomy): Eukaryota > Metazoa > Arthropoda > Insecta > Diptera > Syrphidae > Melangyna > Melangyna quadrimaculata. The sequence continues at coordinate 372,266,709 of OX439483.1, forward strand.
TACGAAAGGTCACCAAATAAAAATCCTTTAAAATTAACAGAAACACCCGAAAGACCGAACCAATTAATTCATATCGATATTTGGTATGCACACATCAATCGTATTTCACTAAACATGTGACTGTCTATGAAATAAAACATAGAACGTGGTTAATATTACACAATACTTTAATAAACAGATTTACAAATTTTGGCCCTCCAAACAAAATTGTGACTTATGGAGAAACAGGTTTCTTTTCATTAGTTATTAAAGAATATCTTAAAGAAAAGAATGTCCACTTGCACATTAGCACCCCATATAAGAAAACAGGTAACTCAGATATAGAAAGGTTCCATTCAACTTTGAATGAACATATTCGAACCTTCTCTGCTGATGAGAATAATAAAGACACTTTACGTAACAAAGTTTTGAATGCAGTTGCAATCTACAACAACACCATCCACTCAGTTACTAAAAGGAAACCCTTAGATTTTCTAAATGGAAACAGTTCTAATACAGAATACCCCAAAATTATAGAATTAGTGACCAAAAATAAAGAAAAGTATATTAATAAAATAAACAATAATAGGGAAGATATAGACCCTACACTAGACAAACACACTTACTTAAAAAATATTGTAAACAATAAGCTAAAACCATTCCATACAAAATCAAACCCAATTATACTAGATAAAGATTATTTACAAAACGAGAGAGGAAGTAAATTCTATAACAGCTATATTATTGAGTTTTTCAAAACTAGTTTAAAAGCAAAACTAGTTTTATGGAGATTTCAAATTGAAAGTTTTATACATATTGGTATTATTTATGAAAGTTTTGGTATCCCAGTTTCAATATTTTGAGTTTAAAATACCAAAACTTTAGTTAATAATACCGATTTGTCCAAATATTGGGACTTGAAACTTCTATTGAACTAGTTTTGCCGTAAAACTAGTTTTGAATCAAGTCAATAATATGGCTGTAAGTCTCAAGTTAAAAGAAAGTACAGATACGAACAATGATACAAGTTACAATTTTACAGGTACAGTTTTTCATACTGACAACACTTTCGACAAATGGACAGAAACTTGACATACGGAACTTAAATTCAGGAAACTGCTTTGTTATAATTAGAGACCAACAAATTCCAATCATAACAACATATACAAAAATACTACACAACGTAAACATTACTTCATGGATAGAGAATATAGAAATTATAAAACACAATATAAATAAATCAAACCACAAAAATGATTACCCGACACTTACTTACAACTTTATACAATTACAACAAGAGATAGAAAGACTATTAGATAATCACGACAGGATAAAAAGAGGACTCGTCAATATCGTAGGAAAAGGACTCAAAATTCTTGCAGGTACAATGGACTATGATGACGAAATAGAAATCAGGCAAACTTTAGAGACAAATGAACAAAATACTAAAAATCTTATTGAAGGACTAAATGAACAAATCAAAATCAACCATAACTTCAACGAAGCTATCAACAATATTACAAAACATATTAACGAAGAGCAATTAGAAATTAAAAGCCAATTAACTAGTTTAGGCAACACAATAAACAAAGAATTTACAGAAATAGCGAATATGCAACATGCCTTTCAAATCCAATACGACATACAGCTATTGAAAGACCAAGTGAAAAAAGTTAAAGAAAATATTCTCATGAGCCAACTAGAAGTTTTTGGGACACGATATTCTATCATTAAAAGAAATAGACAAATTCAATATAACACTAAATGAACTAGCTAACATAAAAAGTACTGTAATTATTCACGAAAGTCAAATAATATTTATACTACTAATTCCAATGTATTCTGACAAAAAATTTTATAAAATTCTAATTGAACCAATCCCGAATAATAATAATTTAGAGTTAGCAACATCGTTTAAAAAAATAATAACTGATGGTAGTATTAATTATGAAAATATGGAAGGAACTATTAAATTTAAAGAAATAAAATATTCTTGTATTCAAAATATTTTAAAAGAAAAACCAGAATGTAATTTTAAAGAAAACAAAAACAAAGAAATTAAATAAATAATAATATTGTAATAACTAAAAATTTACCATTTACACAAATAACTCATAATTGTCATGATTATAATACAAATATAATAGGAAATAACTTTTTAAGATTTGAAAACTGTAAAATAGAAATAAATAATGTTAAATACGAAAATTTTCTATATAATGATAATTTTATAATACCGAATTTTAAAAATGTAACAGTAAAAAATATTATAATGAACTATTCCACAGAAGCATTGCATTTCAAAAATATTGAAAATCGAAAATTGATAGAAGAAATTAAATTAAAATCAATCACGCATGAGTACATACATTTTGGAAGAACCTTCATTGTTATATCAATTTTAATTTTAATAATTTTAACCATTTAAAAAAAACAAAAACCGAAAAACAAATATTAAAGTTAATGTTAAAAATATTGATTCTCCGGAGCAGAATCTTAAGGGGGGAGGAGTTACGTCCGAGCCTCCACCTACAACGGTAAACCCACTATCCCTCACACGCCCCTTTGCCTAACGGCATCTCAATTTAAGCCATAACGGTTTCCCACCATTTTTGCTTACACAGCCTTCCCAATCCACAAACGGATACACCACCTTTTCCCGTTCCTCCAACAAACAAACAAAACACTCATATTTCATTTTATTAATATGAAATATGAATATTCTGCGATCGCGCGCATTCCTTTCCCACGGGAAGCATTTTGCGTTTATGGAATAGTTTACCTCTTAGATTTAATTATTTTATAAATCAGTTCTAATCCGACAATCCAATTTTGAGGTGCAGCCTAGCTGAAGACAGCGGCCTCCTTACGGAGTTTAAAATAAAACAATTGTAAATTTAAAATAATAAATAAAGACTAATAAAAAGAAAAGAAAAAAAAAACATTATGTTTTTTATCTCGACCATGAGATAAGACCGTCATTTTCATTGAATTTTTGAACAACAACAACAACTTAAAGGCGCTACCACCAATTGGTTGGCTGGAGATATAGCTATTTCGTGCTTTTGCCACTTTTGCACACATCAGTCTCCTTTTTGTGGTGCTGAGCTTTAATCTAATTTTGTTTGGAAAACTTTTTATGCACACCATAAAAAGTTTTTCAAATAAAATTGGATTAAAGCTCAGCACCACAAAAAGGAGACTGATGAGTGCAAAAGTGGCAAAAGCACGAAATAGCTATATCTCCAGCCAACCAATTGGTGGAAGCGCCTTTAAGTTGTTGTTGTTGTTCAAAAATTCAATGAAAATGACGGCATGGTGTCCACTATTTTTGCAAAATAAATTTCCCTGACTTTCCCTGACCAATTTCAAAATTTTCCCTGACCAAAAAATTAAAAAAAAATATTTTTTCATGAGAAGGTACGTATTAAATAAATATTGCACAAAGTGGTAGAAAATGTACATATTTGAATGGAGTAATTAAACCTTAGGCAAAAAGAACTCAAATTGTATTTTTCAAAGATCTATCTGAAGGTATATACATTACCGATTGTATTGAAAGTGAAAAATAATAACTGCATGAATTTAAAATAAAAATTGTTTTGCAATGTAGTTCATAGTATAATCATAAATGACCATTTAAATAAAATCCTTTTACACTGTGATTATTTAGGCTCTTTGGTCTATTTGTAAAAAATGCGAATAAAAACAATATTATTCCATTATTTTCCCAACGTATCGTGAGTATTCCTCACTTCTTCAGGGGTAATATATTTGTTTTTCAATTTTATTGTTTAAAAAACTGCATACTCTAGACTAGATAGACTTAGGAAGGCTCAAAGAACTGCTAGCATTGGCACGACAGGGGCTATAAGATCATGCCCGACTGATGCCTTAAGTGTTTTTCTGTACCTTCTACCACTTGGTTAACATATGAAATATCTAGTATCTTGCAGCGCTTTAAAACTTAAAGAATCAAACTCTTGGTTTGCCAAGCCCTATGGTCACAGCAATATCACAGACTTGATTCCAATGGAAATGTTTTCGACTCCCACTGACTACTGCACCCTTACAATGAGTATCAGTAAGGATTTCAAAGTTAAATTTCCATCCAGGAAGGATTGGAATGATAACGTCATGACGAAAGATTTCGACACAACTATCTTTACTGATGGCTCAAAGATGGAGTGTGGCGTTGGTGCAGGAATCTTCTCTGAGTCTCTAAATGTATCTAGGTCCTTTCGGCTACCTGACCTTGCTAGCGTCTTTCTAGCTGAATTGCTGGCAATCAGCAGATCCAAACCAGAACCGTAATGCAGCTATTATTACAGACAGTCAAGCGGCTGTTAAAGCCATTAATTCAGCTACAGCATCCTCCAAACTGGTCCAGCAATGCCGGGATGAGCTTGCGGGGCTGAACCGTAGGTGGAGCAGTTTATGAAACTGTATTATATCTATGAAGATCTGGCCCACCTATGACAAGAACCGAACAATTGATCTAATACGCAGACCCAGGCAAGACATAGCCAGGGTAGTTGCAACCTGTAGCGGACACTGGCCAATAGGAGAGCATGCAGCGAAGCTGGGCATACCTCACAATACTCACTGTTGGAGCTGTGAGGACCAGCAGGAAAAGGAAACAGTAGTTCATTTCCTCTGCAAATCCCCTGCTCTGGCCAAAGCTAGAAAACAGTCACTCGGAAGAGCATTCTTTGACGACATTAACGAACTTTCTGAAATGAAGATCAAAGACTTGATTTCTTTTCTCAACGCGACGAAATGGCTCTAGGACAAATTTCGGCTACTTCTGCATTATACCTTCCGTCGATTCCCTATGATCACAAGATAGTGGACTAGGGTTCTGGTGGGGGTTTGTGGTGCACAGCTGCCGGATGATCATCCAATCAGATCAGTGGACTCTCCAGTGGCAGCCAACGAACTGCCTAGTGGGCTAACTGTTGATGGTGCGGGTGCGGGTGCTGATCTGGTTGAGTGAGTGATACACTTTCTGATGATTGTGCTAAAAGCTACAACAAAATCCTATTCTAAACTCAAATAAAAAGCGACGATATCCTGAGGATATGCCCATATTCTCTCTCTTCAATTCCATCCACAGGTTCAAACGAGTTATGGTATCAAAACGGCGCACTTCAGCGCTAATTGGGCTATGGGCTACACTGCCCGTGGCCGCCATTTCTACCTACCTACCTACCTGATTCTTATATCCTACTATTGCATCATTTCCGGAGACGGCACTGACACAAAATTGAACACTAAAAAAAATAAATAATATATTAAGAACAATCTAGTAGGTACTTTTATTAAATTTAATAAAAGTACCTAAGCTCAACTGTGAAATAAGTGTCATTGTTAATTTTGTATTTGATTATTTTTTGCTTGATTGTTCTTAATTTATTATTAATTTGCTTTTATGTTCAATTTTGTGTCAGTGCCGTTTTCGGAAATGATGCAATAGTAGGATACAAGAAGCAGAGTACCTATGTACTTTTTTAACAATCAAATTTAAAAAAATATATGTATAACCCCTGAAGAAGTGAGGAATACTCACCAAACGTTGGGAAAATAATGAAATAATATTGTTATTATTCGCATTTTTTACAAATAGACCAAAATACCCTAAATAATCACAGTGGAAAAGTGACACAAGTAAATTGTTCAAATTCATAACATAATAAAATCCTTTTTAAATGGTGACGTGAAATAAATCCCAACGAAATAAAACCAAATCTCAAATTTGGCCTTATTTCGCTTTGAAAATGGAAATAAGGCCAAATTGGCTCTATTTCTATTTGCAAAATGAAATAAGGGCAAATTTCATTGGGAAATAAGACCAAATTTGTTTTTTCGAAAAAATTCAGTGATAACAGAAGCTTTGAAAGTAGACCGATTGAAAGCATAGGCGCTTTCCAGGCGACTGAGCGTACCCAAAGCGGAGAGACGGAGTCACGTGAGCGGAAGAGAGGACCCAGAAAGGGAGTTAAAATCCTTGAACCCGCCAAGCGGGCCACCCGAAGTACTGTTTAGTTCAAAAACTTTGAAACTTAGGTGCCTTCCAGTTGGGGGATTAATTCCTTTTTTTTTGGGAACTAACCCCCTCGTGTGCTAGTTCCCATAAAAATGGAATTAAACCCTATCTGGGAGGCACCTATGCTATGGTGCCGTGGCCATGTGTCATATGGCCGTGTACTAGTTCCCAAAAAAAAAAAAAGGAATTAATCCCCCAACTGGCAGGCACCTAAGTTTCAAAGTTTTTGAACTAAACAGTACATTGGGTGGCCCGCTTCGCGGGTTCAAGGGTTAACTCCCTTTTTGGGTCCTCTCTTCCGCTCACGTGACTCCGTCACTCCGCTAAGGGTACGCTCAGTCGGCTAGCAAGCTCCTATGATTTCAGTCGGTCTGCTTTCAAAGTTTTTGTACTAAACAGTGATTTGGGTAAAAGTCTTTAACCCCAGCGGTTTCTTTTTTGGGAAATTACACCCGCGGGGGGTAGTTCCGTTGGCGTTAATGCACTAAACCGAATTAAAAGAACAACGGTGATTTGTTTTGTAATTTTGAAACGGAAAAAAATTAAAACGAAATAAAGCCAAAACTAAAATTTCGCGTTATTAATTAAAAACGAAATAAGGCCAAATTTTTGATATTTGGTTTTATTTCGTTGGGCCTTATTTCACGTCACCTTTTAAATCATACATCTTTGCGATATTAAAATTTAATAGTTTATTTTTTTTAAATAAATCAAAATGTATTAATTCAGGTATGCAGAAACAGTATGAAGAAATAATCGTACTTAAAATATATAAACTTGGACCCGTCGTTAGTTGAATCTCAGTCAAATTTAACAGTTCTTGTTGTTTCTTTTATTGGCCGCGATCGGAAACCTATGCGATAGCCTATTTAAAGGTCGATTCACAATGCAAGGAGTAAACGCGACGAGAGCGTGACGTGATTCGCTGTCATTTTTTTCTAGTCATAAAATCGTTGCCCAATTTACAATGCGACGAGTTTCTTGACGACGAGTTTTTTGACAGCGTTAAATTATTTACTGTTTTTGTTCTTGCTGTGCAGTGTGCGTTCAAAATAATGAAAAAAATCAAAATGAAATTACTTTTATTTTTTAATGTCGGTTTCGAGTGGGCGGTTCGGAGTTACTCCTTCTACTCCAGATTTTCCATATTCGATAGGAATGGAACAGAAACAGTGAAAAAGGACTAGCTCCGGATGACCAATCGAAAACGGCATAAATATTATAACTGTGTTTGTCCATAGCTGGCTGGGGAAACGATTTTCAGCTAAAAATCCTAATAAATTAAAACAATACAATATTATAATATTGTCAACATAAATAGATCTATAAATATAATTTCATCGTCAACAAAATTTATTTTTTTTTTGTTAATTTTCGCTTATCTCTTGTCTTCTTTATTCTTTTCTACAATTTTACAAAACTCACCATCAGTCAAATATAAAAATCGTCGACGAGAGCGTCTTTTTTTTCAATTTTCCCAACTTTGGCGTGACGTGACGACGAGAAACGATTCATTGTGCATACCCTGGCGTTCCCTCGTATACTTACATGGTTTGAAATCGGTTTGCCAACTACGACGAGCTCTCGTCACGTTGCGTTTTTTCGCCGCATTGGGAATCGATCTTAAGATAGTTTCATATCCATAGGTTTTCGAACGGATTGGTTATTTTTGACTTCGCTTGGGATACAATTCAGATAACATGGATAGCTATCCAACAGCAAAAGCTGTTTTGTCATTAGCTGTTTTTACACGGGATTCCAACAACATGTACCTTTCTGGATAGCTCTACATAGGTTTCCGATCGCGGCCATTACTGTCCGAAATAACACAATACAATGAAGTGAAGTTAGTTGTGTTTCACTCATTTTTTTGACACATTCACAGGTATGGCAAAAGATACGAAATGAATAATTTTAAACATAGATAATCAGAACGAAATGTTTGATCAGAAAAAAGTTTCTCATGAGAGAAAGTGAAAAAGGAGTTCAGTGATTTTTTTAAAAATTGATATAGAAAAAATTCCCTGACCGCTTCCCGAATTCCCTGACTTTCCCTGACATTCCCTGACCAAATTTTGTTCCCTGACTTTCCAGTTTAGCGGACACCATGGACGGAATAAAGAATGAGCAAGCCTAATAAGCTGACATTCTAGTACGAAGAGTACAATAATAACAATAATAAAAACCAAAACTGTTCATGTGCAATTGAAAATTGATATATTTTTAAACTGAGTTCTTTTTTGTGTACTATTTTTCTTTGAAAATATAAAAGAACACTTTCCGTGTTAAAAAACATTAATTTTTCTATATAACGAATTTTTTATAAAACTTCTTTATAACGAAACAATTTTTTGTTCCCTTGAAGGTTCGTTATAAAGAAGTTTGACTGTAATTCAAATAAAAAGTACAAGTGACCTCAACTCCAGAAATTATTGTGTTTCGCCCAAACCAAACCACTTAAAACCAAAGTAATTTTAATATTTTAATTTCTTTTTCTTCATTAAAAAAACCTGACCACGAGTAATTATTTTCTGGGTGCACGAATTTAAACAAATTCCCCTAGAATAATAAAATTCACAGTATCTTCTTGCTGTGATTTTTATAAGAGTCGGTAAACATCGACCAAAATTTGTGTCTTAGTAGGGTATAACAGACTGACTGAAGAGCCCACTGTTATACCTTGGGCGAAACACAATAATTTCTGAAGTTGAGGTCACTTGTACTTTTTATTTGAATCATAATGTTTGACAGTATTTGAAAAAAGGGAGTTTGTGTAAAATTTAAGTTTATTTGTAATCGTATATCTCAATATAAACCAGTTTTTATTTCTGTATTTACCAGGACCACTTGATACCCTTACTTCATAAAGGTAAACATTCAGAATCAATGTTAAAAAAATCTCGAACTAATTTAACTATTAATGTACATTTTTACTTAACTTTGATATCATTTCTTAAAGCAAACATCAACACTTCTAGAAGAGTAACGTTTATAAATAGGGCTTGAGTGTGGCAAAGATTTAGGATGTTAATTTTACGCGAACTCGGGATACGTTACTTTATAAACGTTATTTGAAACTCGATCGAAACCGGCAACAAATGTTATTGTAAGACTCCAAAATAAGTACATTTTAGAATTCACCGGTAAAGCTTGGAGTTTTTCCAGCAACATGATGAAAGTCTGAATTGTTATGTTTTCATAAGTCATTTTGAACGTTTACAAGATTTTTTTTGGGGCATCAGTACCTTAGGTGGCCCGCTTCATGGGTTCCGAGGATTTTAACTCTTTCTAGAATTGCCAATCAATGATCGTTTGAGTTTTTGGAATGTGGGTACTCGCCAAAGAATTCATATTTATGACAAAGATTGGTTATACTTAAATATAGGGTAATGTTAGCTTGAGTACTTTTTAATAGGCAACAAATAAGGTGAATTATTACATATATCCGTCCATTTTGAACTTACTAAGCGGGAGCACATTTTCATATTTTTTTAAAGTTATACGAGCACTTGTTTATTTTTAAAATTAAAAAATGTACGTATACGCCAGGGTGTACGTAATTTCGAATTTCAATTTAGAAATTTAAATTTTCATAATTTAAGCAGAACAAAATTTGGTTTAACAAGTAATGTAATATGTGCTTTATGATGAATTAAGGTTTCCTATTGAATAGTTAATGAACAAAATATAAAATAAGTAAAATTATTTTTTTTGTTTTTAAGTTCAAGGCAAAATTTGAACGAATGCTTAAGGAATGTACTTACGTATCCGTAAATTTTGTTTGTATTTTTTCTTAATTAGTTTTGCTATTCTAAAATTTTCAAAATTGTCATTGATCTTATATAAAGTAGTAAAAAGATAATCCATAACATATCCATGAATTTGGTGTTTGTTTCGCAGGCCGAATATTCGGCCACTGGCGATACTAGTAAATATTATAATGAAACTTTACGATAGTTAAGGGTTCCAAAGGGTATGTGTACAAAAATTTGCGCCAGCTTAAATGTCTAACTTTGATCACTGCATTGACGCAAACATTTCGCGGTGCACTTCTTTAACATTATCTTTCATGCCGAACCTATCAGACCGATTTCAATCGATGTTCGATATTTCATTTTGTGATTCCCTAGAGAACTTTAGTCCACATTTATGGTAAAATTGTACCATTTCTTATCTGTCAGTTAAGCGCTTCAAAACCACAGTATCGACATATATCTAAGGTACCCAACACACAATTTTTCCTCTATAAGGTTCATTTTTTGAATTTCTATAAGTTATTGTTTCTTCAAAGCTTGTATTTAGTTTGGACATCGAAGTTGCAAATTTTCGAAGATATATTTCTGAAAACAGCTTCCTACAAACCTATTACAAGCAGAATCTTTAATTTTCTGCAAGCCTGAATATTTACAATTTGGTTATAGTTTTCGTAAGGCTGCCCAGAAATAAGTTTTGAAAGGCATGTGATATACAAGCAAAGAAAAAGCTTTCATTAGGAAGCACTGCCAAGAGCTCTGGAAGGGCCAGCTTACAAAGGCCTGAAACAAGCTATTAAGTGTACAAAAGTCTAATGGAAGCATAATTGTTACTGAAATTATGTCAATTTATTTTGTTTATGTAAGCCCCCTGAGGAAAAGCCCGATACAAGCATTATCTTGTGAACTGTTCGGCGCAAGTATGATTCTACTGCCGAGAGAGGGTTACCACACGTTAAATTATTTATGAAAATAAAAATAGGAAAATTAGAAAATTTAAATTAAACCGATTCATTGAGTATAGGTAAAGCTTTTAAATTTTGCAAAACAAAAACGGAACAAACATTTATTTTCTGCATTGAGATTAATATGAAAAAAAAAACAATTTAAATTCACTTGAAAAAAAAAGAAAAAAAAATATATATTTATTTTGTTTACATGGAACTATAATTATGTAATTTATATTCAGAATTGCTGTACAAATACAAATTATTTAATCATTTTTTAGTAGAAATGATTTGACAAAAACAGATAAACTTTATTCTTATTCCTTGTTTGTCTTTTTTTTTTTAATTTCTATTAGAAAAATAATACCCTGAATACCACCAATAAAAATGATTCCCTCAGAATGAAATTTGATCGCAGTGGTAACTCTGATTAAGCATGACATCCAATTTTGGTTCTTTTACCCATCAAACACAAGCCCGACACAAGCATAATAATTGTGTGAGCTCTGCCAGACGCATGCGCGAGAAGCATTTATTTCGATGAATTTGCCTAAGCGAAGTGATGTCAGCCTGATTTGTTTCTATAAGACCTGGGAAGAGGTGGTTATGCAAACATAATTTTAATCATCCTCTCAGGCGCATGCGCGGGAAGTAATAATTCCGATTATTGGCCCTAGCGAAGTGTTGCACACTCAACATGAAAGCATTAAAAGCTGGTACTTCGCATGGAAAGTAGTGTTGATGTGAAAATAAGCTACTGCTGGCTGAATTATTCACAAACGAGGTGACCATAGTATAGTTTCTGTTTCATCGTTAAAAAATATTGTCACGTTAAGAAATTCGAATGTTTCAATAATTATCTTAGTATGAAGCTTTCATTACTCAGTAGTTTTTTAATTACATTTTAAACGTTTTTTAATATCTATACTATATAGCTACTTTCAGTTGAAAAAACTTAAAGATGGTCGTTATTGTTTTTGTTTTTTATTTTGGCAAATTACCTAGTGTTTTTAAAAAAGATACAAATTAAAATTGTCAGTAAATGGTTTGTGTACAAAATGCAAAGTATGACATATTTTATGTAGCATAAAAGAGTTTTTTATATTTTTTCTCAAATCAAAGCATTTAGTTCTTAAAAACAATCGATTTCAATGAAAAAGGAACTTACATATATTTTAATTGTTGTCTCACAAAATGTATGTTTGTGTGACCACTTCCATGTTTTCTCTGATGAGTAATCATGGAAACATTAAAAATAAAAAAAAAATAACATTAAGTAACAAAACTCCCTTGCAAGCAACAGGCGAATGGTCACCTGTATTATTTAAATTAGAAGTTTTTAGGAAGCTTATTTCGGTTTCAATTGGTTCCAATTTGACACTCATTTTTCATATGCCAGGCTAGCTCAATACCTAAGGTGCTAGACTCTCAACCCAAACATCCTCGGTTCAAATCCCGCAAAATCCATCAATTAAGTAATGTGTTTTTTTCAGATATAAATAATTATTGTGCATTACATTTCAGAAGAAAATTATTACTTGCATGAAAATAAAGGAAAAAATGTGGAAATAAAAATAAAAAAATTGTTTTTATTTTGTTTTGCATTGTGCTTCGAAAAGGCTTCTCCTAGGCCTCGACAAGCCTTTTATTAGGGTTTTTAGATGTGCCTATCGAAACACTTGAACAAGACTACACTACTACATTTGCAATGTTTTAATGTAGTTTTGTTTTATAAGGCTTTAGCGAAATAAATTGAGTACTTCCAATAAATCTGTAAATGAATGCTTAAAATCCTTTTGAGCTTCTCAATGTGGGCCAAATGTGTTTCTCTAAGGCCTTATAGAGTCGAATTTGCTGATTAGGAAATAACTTCGATAGACCCTTACAGAAGTTAAATTGTTAGTTGGGTATTATATTGCGCAATTCAAGATGGCTGTCCATTGTGCCAATACACAATAAAAAAAAAAAACAAATTTGTTGTGACTAATATTTTTTAGTATTGATTTTGACACATGCGCAGAACTGAACAAAAATGAAAACGCTAATGATATTGGGGCATATTCATAGTCGCAGATAAACCCAGATTTAACTAAACTACAGTTTAAGACAATTTTGGTTCAATGAATACAGACCGATTTTAATTACAAATTGTTGGTTTTATATTTTTATAAGATAAATAACTTGGTATACTACACAAATAGCTTCAAATATTTTGAAATGATAACCTTAAAAAAATAGAATCAACGTCCAAAAATTCAACCAAAGCTATGTTTAACTCAGACCCAGGTCTAAAATGACTATGAATATGCCCCATTACCTTTAATATATGTACCTTGCTTCGAAACTACTCTGTTTTTTACAGATTTTTTCTGACTTCAACGCTGTATAGCAACAAAAATATAACACCAGAAAGTTTTATATAAATGTCATCTTGTGGAACATTTTATGACACACAAATTTTGTTTTTTTATGTTTTTTTCCTAAGATGAATATTTCCAAAGTTATATAGGAAAATAACAAACAACAGGCAGTAAATAATGCACTTCATTGCACTTTTTGATTTTTCCTGCAAATAGCACACCGTTTTGAGCGGGAGCAACCTCATATTCTCATTTCTTATATTATTTCTGATCGAATATCACTAAGAATAAACTAAGATATGTAACGTTACATCCATGCCAAAAATCGAGTTTGCCTGGATTAAAAACGATTTAGCTATTTAAGTGAGATGGGTAACTTCGAATTCAGTTTCGAACACTTGAATGTCATCAAATCGCTAGAAACATAAAATTAATAATAAATATTTTCATGTTTAATATGGTATGCAAATATGGTATGCAAATCTTACCGATGATATCGTCGGTGTACTTGCAGAAGGCCCTAAGTCAAAAAACATGGTTTTGAGTAAATTGATATTGTATATTTGTTTAGTCGTGCAAATTCAATACCGATGGTAATTTTTTATCTGATCACGTAAAAAGCTCTATTGACATTATGACTTAAGATTCCAATCGAAATCTTTAGTTTTTACCAAACAAATTCAAAAGTATTGGAACAGAACTAAAAAAAATGCTGACTTAGTGCTGTTTAGCAGAATTGATAATGCAATAATATGTCAAATAGGCAATTTCAACTGAAAACAGAAATTTAAAAAACATGTTTTTTTTGTAATGTATTATTAAACAGTTTTATTAATATTTTAAGAGCAAGTAGGAATAATATACAATAAAATGATATGGTAAGTTATAATAAATATAATAAATAAAATTAAAGAAAATTAAAGAAAAGTCAGTTATAAATACAAAGAAAGAATAATTTAACAATAAAAAATGAAAAAGGAAACTATTCACCATCGCTTTCTTCTGATGTGTAAGGTTCTGTCAAGTAGTTTTTGGAATTAGGTTGTGAGGGCAAAGATTTAAACCAAGAATTGAAAAATTCAGGTACCACTCCTTTTTGACACATTTCTAGTAAGTCTTATTTTTTTGCTGTGCTTATTTTAAGAGGTTCTTGATATAATTTAGGCCATTGTGTTCATTGAAGATACTTTGGAACGGCGTTTCTTCCTCTTCGTACAGTTTTTATCACGTTCATTGTTCTGAAATTGTCTCCAAAATTGTATTTGAACTGGAGAAATCCCGGTTTACTTTTTTCATACCGGAACCATTTAAGTTTTAGCCAGTTAACTTTTTGGCCATCGGTGTCCACTGTCTTATTTTTAAACAATTTTTCCGCTAATACTTTTAAATTAAAAAAATTATCAAATTTCATTTCAACAGCTTCATAAGGGGACTTGTTTTGGACCCTTACTCTTGCAGCCCTGGATATATTAAGCTATTCATTAACACAATAAATTGGAAAGAACTTCTTCTGTTTTTCGATTGCACTATGCATTGAGTCAACCTCCATGTAAGAGTGGCCACTTTCCAAAAATGTTTGATCAATTATATTTAAATAAGTTGTCTGCACTACATTAAAAAAAAATGACACAATATTTGCATTTCGGTTCTGACGAGCGCAAGTATCGGAAAATATTGACAGCTCTTTGATATTTTCAGACAATTGTTGTATATATTTTAAAATGCATGACCCCACTTCACAGCTCCCCCCTTTACCGCTTGACTCTGTCCAGGCATAACAAAAAGCGTTGTTCGGAAAATCTGCTTCATAAATTGTGAAGTATAAGCTTCCTTTAATAGTAGGTCAAAGAAACATCAGTTGATGGTATTTGCAGAACACTTTGCATATCCATTGAAATTGATTTAAAACTTTCTTCCAAATTAGCTCTTTCTTTGTCCTTTTGTTTTTCTTCGAATGCTTCTTTTTTGCGAAGTAAGTGATTTTCATAATCAACTTGCAGATCAAGTTTTGCCTCAGGAGATGCGATTTTATATTTGTTAAAAGGCATTGATCTTTTTTTGGCACAAAAATAGATAAATTGTAGTCATTACAAAATATTCTTCTGTAGGTTATTTCAGACACAGGAAGAATATGCATTTCAGTACACTGTATTTTATACAGCTCGTACATTTTCCTTATGGAAAGCTTACTGTCTAAATACTTTCTCTGGCTGTCCTTGCGGCAGTAATGACTTCCCATGCACGGAAAACTTTCAATGTGTTTTTTAACATTCATAATAGCTTCAGGTTTTGTTTTATTGGGTGGTGTATGTTTGCCTCTTTTATCTTCCCCTGAAAAATGACCACCAATCTCTTCTTTTCCTAAAAACGCATTAATTACACTTCGGTTGGAAATATTCAACGTATTTTTTACTGTCATCTTGAGTAAAAAAATACTTTTTAGCAGTTTGTCGTAAATTTCCATTTTCATTTCTTGGTCGTCGATATTTTGGGGGGTTGTTTTCAATATTTTGCAGAATAAAACTTTTTTGTTGTTCAAAGTTCAAAGACAAAAAACTTGTACATAATTTCAGTTGGCAGCTTTCGCTAGTGTTCAAACATTTTAATTTGCACTTATGATTTAACATTTTCTTCGGATTTTTTGGTCGTTTTAAATTACCTTTATAATCTTCATAAGGGAGGCACTTAGACTTGAGTTCCCTGTTGATATTTCGCTTCCATTTTTGAGGACACGATTTCTTCCATCTACTGGCTTTAATACAAATTTCTGTAGCCTTATCATTATTCGTATTACTCGCTACGGGTTCTTCTTCGATGCTGGTGCCAGACACGCTTTCATCATCATAATAAAAAGTTGTATCTTTTATGCTGTCGTGCCCAGAAGAATCTGAATCTGCTGCTTGATCTATGTCATTTTGAATAGGTCTCATGCATACATCTAGGACCATTGTAGTCGAATTTTTTCCTTCACCTAAGACTATATAAAACCATTTTCAGGGTGCTTTAAATTTTTTGTAACTTTAAATAACCAACCAGTATTCATATAGTGCGTTTTGCTTGTATACCCACGATATGTTACTCCTTTTTTCGAAATCTGGCCACTTTATTAATGGCGGGTTCATGTTAACCAAAGTCTTTACCACTGTTTTGAAAATACGATGACCCGTCGAAAGTGGAAGCCCAAATTTTGAAGGCTAAAACGTCTTCCGAGAAGTTGGGCACTATCGTATCATAATAATTCTCTGAGTGGTCTTTAGCCGTTCTTGCTACCTGATTCTCTTCTTCTGAACACAGAATCTCTGAAAAAATGTTTGTAGTTTAGGTCAATCTTGTGAATATTTGTATTAAAACAAACACGGTTGCACGCGATGATCAGAAAGCACACTGCAAAGGAGTAGGTATTTATGGAAAAAGGACAGATTGTTGTAGGCAGAAATGCAGCAGCAGAACGGACTCGACTGCGTTATGCAAATTGTGCAACCAGATATTTTTGTCCAATATCTCTCTTTCCTGAACACGTCTAATATGAAAATCATAATAATAAAAGTAAAAAGAAAAACACAAAGAAGATATGATTGAAATTGAAATACGCAGTAAAAAAGAAAAGTACAGTAATAATTTGTCTTCCCTTTAGTAGATAATTCTAGGGGAAAATTTTTTTGTCAGAACTATTTTTGGCGCAGGGAAATAATTTAATTATGTATTTACAATTTGACATATAACTAGTTAGATACGATGATATTATACATTAGGTGCAGGGAAATAATTCCAAGGGCATCTGCTTTACATGAGCATTTATTTCACCCTTAGTGGGAATCTCCTCCACTTTTCGAAGTGGAGTTGATTCCTACTGAGAGAGAGAATTTTTTACACTTTTTACTGAATGAATTTCACTTTGAAAGGTGGAGTTTTAACCACTTGCTTTGAAAAATAATAACACCTCTTTCCTATGACTTTTGAATCGTGTTTTTGTTCTCAAAAACTAAGAACTGCACACCTAGTATTAATCAGTTTCAAGGTTTGAGATTTTGTAAATTGGAGCATAATGCAAAAAAAAAAATTTTAAAATAGCGGGATTTTTAATATTTTTTTTTAATTATAGGTACTCCAATTTTCAAAATCTTGTTCTTTAAATATAAGAACTGAATGCCTAGTTATAATATTTTTAATCAGGTTTATGGTTTGAGATTGTGAAAAAGGCTATAGGCAATAACGCCCAAGGAAAAGTTCTCTACATCGACGTCTGAGGGTATGGTCAGTCGCCCTCGCCAGGCAGGCACTTTTGATGTCAGTTGGTGTACTTTAAGCTTATGTGTAATAAAAAGTACCGTGGGTGGCCCGCTTCGCGGGTCCTCTGTCCCGCTCACGCGACTCCGCTTAGGGTATGCTCAGTCGCCAGGCAGGCGCCTATGTTTTCAGTTGGTGTGCTTTGCACACCTTACATTGCTTAAATTTAAAGCATTATAAAATATAAAATACATGTCAAAATATTAAACCTAAAAGTCGGTTGACTTTATTGTCCTTGGGGTGTTGCGTGCCGATTGCAGGGAAATAATTTCATTGGGAAATAACTTCACATAGCAAAAAACTTTAACTCTAATTGGAAATAACTTAACTTTTTTGTGGCAAATTATTTCACTTTTTCGAGTGAATCTTTTTTCCACTTTAAGTGGGTAAGAATTTTTGTTTTGTATGCAAAAATAATGAGAAAGTAGGTGGGAAATAAGTTCACCAAATTTCAGGTTAAGTTATTTCCCACCAAAAGTGGGTATATAGTTGAATGTATATTTATATGTATTACAGGCTTACAGATCTGTTGATTCCGAATGCAAATAAAACTATTTCATTCTTTTCCGACGTTTCGTTGGTATTTTCCAACTTTATCAAGAAATTTATTTAGCTAAAAACAATATTTTATTACACAATGAACAATTTTCTTATATCTATTTTCTTACTTTTTGTTTACATTATTTGTGGAACAATTAAATATTTTTGTTGTACGTTAATTTGGAACATTAATACACAACGAAAATAAAATAAATAAATTAACACTAAATAAAGAGACAAGAACTTAAATGCTAATATCACAGAACTTTCTTCAGTGCCACACTGTAATTTGACTTAATGTTGTCTTTGTCTTCTTTCGTGTTCATTGCTTTAGTCAGTCTTTCTTGTATTCTCAAGCTTTCTAGTGTGTATCTTGTATTTCCCCTCTTCTCCTTGTCCAATATGTTGACATTATCAAAATCAGCTGTGTGTTTGGTTTCTTCTATGTGCTGAGATAAGCCTGTAGTTGTTTTCTTTTTCCTAATGTCTGTTTTGTGTTCGGCTATCCTCACTCCGAGTGTCCTCTTCGTCGTTCCTATGTACACCATATCGCAGCTGTTGTTTTCAGTACCATTGCATCCAATTTGATACACCACGTTGTGTTGTTGTTCTTTTTTTATTGGTGCTTTCGTGTTCGTAAAAAGCTTCCCCAAAGTAAGAAAATAGATATAAGAAAATTGTGTAATAAAATATTGTTTTTAGCTAAATAAATTCCTTGATAAAGTTGGAAAATACCAACGAAACGTCGGAAAAGAATGAAATAGTTTTATTTGCATTCGGAATCAACAGATCTGTAAGCCTGTCATACATATAAATATACATAAAACTAATAATCTCATCTTTAACGCTAGCACATACAATGGCCGAAATAAGTATAAAGACAGCCATTCTGAAACTGTTCACTATGACGTAATAGTTAAGTACCAAAAGTTTTCCAATGTTTATGTTCGCAAAACGCTTAATAAATGAATTCTCTCTTAAATACAAAAAAAAATGATACCGTTATCCCCAATTTCTGTTGAAAGAGAGGTTGATTTGTCATTAATTGTAGGAAAAGAAGCGTGAAAAATGAGAAATAAATATAAAGACAGTCAATATATTTCAATATTTTATTCATTTTAACACCCGAGTTACCTACCAATTTAAAGTCAATACTTTGTACCTTGGTTCTCAATAACTTGAAAAATCCTGTTCGGCATCGAATTTATCAAGTTTTGGAGGACTTGTTCGTTGATCTCTAACCATTCTTCAGTAATTGCTCTCTTTAGGTCTACTACATTTCTGTACTGCTTTCCATTTGAATAGATCTTTCTGACCATTATTCCCCACAAATTTTCGATAGGATTGAGGTCAGGACTACACGAAGGCCATGACAAACACTGGATTCCAATGACTTCAAACCATTCACGAACACAATTGGCATTATGAATGGGAGCATTGTCTTGCTGAAAAATAAAATTTTCACCGGCAGGAATGTCTCCAAATTCATCCAAGGCGTATTCTAGCATCACTCTGTATATTTGTCCATTCATTTTGGGTTGTACAAACATCAAGGAAATTTTACCAAGAAAACCAAAAGCACCCAAACCATAACACTGACACCCCAGAGTGCCGACTCATGTTAATTGCCAAATCCAAATTTCCAAATTTTTTTTCATCACTAAAAATAACGGATTCCCGTTCTCTGGTCTACGCCATATGATCTCTTGCAAACCTTAATCTTGCTTCTTTATGATGTTGTTGTAGCTGCGGTTTTTTCATCATTTTTGTGTAACGAAGGTTATGATTTGCCTTCAACACTTGCTGCACTCTTCTAACAATTTAACTACTGTAAGGCTCTACCGAAGTTATTTCCTAATCAGCAAATTTGACCCTATAAGGCCTTAGAGAAACACATTTGGCCCACATTGAGAAGCTCGAAAGGCTTTTAAGCAATCATTTACAGGTTTATTGGAAGAACTCAATTTATTTCGCTAAGGCCTTATAGAACAAAACTACATTCAAACATTGCAAATGTAGTAGTGTAGTTTTGTTCAAGTGTTTCGATAGGCACATCTAAAAACCATTATAAAAGGCTTGTCGAGGCCTAGGAGAAGCCTTTTCGAAGCACAATGCAAATCAAAATAAAAACAAATTTTTTATTTTTATTTCTACATTTTCTCCTTTATTTTTTATGCAAGTAATGATTTTCTTCTGAAATTTAATGCAAAATAATTATTTATAACTGATCATTCGTCTGTTGCTTGCAAGGGAGTTTTTTTTTACTTAATGTTATTTTTTTTTTTTTTAATTTTTAATGTTTCCATGATTACTCATCAGAGAAAACATGGAAGTGGTCACACAAACATACATTTTGTGAGACAACAATTAAAATATATATGTAAGTTCCTTTTTCATTGAAATCGATTGTTTTTAAGAACGAAAGGCTTTGATTTGAGAAAAAATATAAAAAACTCTTTTATGCTCCATAAAATATGTACATACTTTTCATTTTGTACACAAACCATTTACTGACAATTTTAATTTGTATCTTTTTTAAAAACACTAGGTAATTTGCCAAAATAAAAAACATAAACAATAACGACCATCTTTAAGTTTTTTCAACTGAAAGTAGCTATATAGTAGAGATATTAAAAAACGTTTAAAATGTAATTAAAAAACTACTGAGTAATGAAAGCTTCATACTAAGATAATTATTGAAACATTCGAATTTCTTAACGTGACAATATTTTTTAACGATGAAACAGAAACTATACTATGGTCACCTCGTTTGTGAATAATTCAGCCAGCAGTAGCTTATTTTCACATCAACACTACTTTCCATGCGAAGTACCAGCTTTTAATGCTTTCATGTTGAGTGTGCAACACTTCGCTAGGGCCAATAATCGGAATTATTACTTCCCGCGCATGCGCCTGAGAGGATGATTAAAATTATGTTTGCATAACCACCTCTTCCCAGGTCTTATAGAAACAAATCAGGCTGACATCACTTCGCTTAGGCAAATTCATCGAAATAAATGCTTCTCGCGCATGCGTCTGGCAGAGCTCACACAATTATTATGCTTGTGTCGGGCTTGTGTTTGATGGGTAAAAGAACCAAAATTGGATGTCATGCTTAATCAGAGTTACCACTGCGATCAAATTTCATTCTGAGGGAATCATTTTTATTGGTGGTATCCGGGGTATTATTTTTTTAATAGAAATTAAAAAAAAAAAAAGACAAACAAGGAATAAGAATAAAGTTTATCTGTTTTTGTCAAATCATTTCTACTAAAAAATGATTCAATAATTTGTATTTGTACAGCAATTCTGAACATAAATTACATAATTATAGTTCCATGTAAACAAAGTAAATATATATTTTTTTTTTCTTTTTTTTTTTCAAGTGAATTTAAATTGTTTTTTTTTTTTTCATATTAATCTCAATGCAGAAAATAAATGTTTGTTCCGTTTTTGTTTTGCAAAATTTAAAATCTTTACCTATACTCAATGAATCGGTTTAATTTAAATTTTTAAAATGATACAAATTTACCTATTTTTATTTTTATAAATAATAAATAATTTTACCTGTGGTAACCCTCTCTCAGCAGTAGAAACATACATGCGCCGAACAGTACACACGATAATGCTTGTATCGGGCTCCTCAGGGGGCTTACAGAAACAAAATAAATTGACATAATTCCACTTAGAATTATGCTTCCATTAGACTTTTGTACACATAATAGCTTGTTTCAGGTCTTTGTAAGCAGGCCCTTCCAGAGCTCTTGGCAGTGCTGATGTCCAAACTAAATACAAGCCTTGTAGAAATTCAAAAAATTTACCTTATAGAGGAAAAATTGTTAGTTGGGTAACTTACGTTTAATCTGTCTAGCACTTTGCTTATTCCGCCTTGCTTCATGACAAATAACATTCCTTGTTCGGGGGGTCAAAAGACTTGGTCGACCAGATCTGGCAGCAGTATTATAATTTTCCCCCAATGTAAGGAAATTACACACGACGGAAACAGATCGTCCAATTTTGATGGCAATTAATCGATTAGATAAGCCATATTCCTTGTGTGTTGTAATAATTGCCCTTTCTTCCGCCGTCAAATGAGTTCCGCGAGGCATGGCTAAATAATAAATTCTTAAAAATCATTTTGCTACCCAAATAGTGAAATTTACCTTTACAATATTTGTTCAACTTTTTAATTTATAAAAAAATGCAAAAATATCGGAATATTGAGAAACAGAGGCCATGTCTTTATACTTATTTCGCAATTTATGCACTACTTTTCTTGTGATAAAGATAAATCACCTTCTCTTTCAAGAGAAATTGGGGCTAACGGTATCATTTTTTTTTGTATTTAAGAGAGAATTCATTTATTTAGCGTTTGGCGAATATAAACATTGCATAACTTTTGGAACTTTACTCTTACGTCATATTTAACAGTTTCAGAATGGCTGCCTTTATACTTATTTCGGCCACGTATCATTTATCACAATTTAATGGTACCTAGTTATGATTGCCATTCTCTTTAGTCATATCTTTCTACAATTCTTTCCATCCGTTTACATAATGGGGAGTATTCATAGTCATTTTAGACCTGGGTCTAAGTTAAACATAGGTTTAGTTTTTAAGTTTATAATTTCAAAATGTAGTGAAGTATACCAAGTTAATTATCTTATAATAATATAAAACCAACAATTTGTAATTAAAATCGGTCTGTATTCATTGAGCCAAAATTGTGTTAAACTGTAATTTAGTTAAACCTGGGTCTATCTGCGACTATGAGTATGCCCCATTATCTTTTTTATTGTAGGTATGTATGTCTAGATCCGCAAGCGCAAAAATAAAAAGTTATTTTGAGAATTTATTAAGTGAATATTTAAAGGTGATCTAGTGCTTAAAGTTGCAATATATCTTCAAAGAAAGCCATATATGTACCTACTTTTAAAACCTCCCACGAAGCTAAGTCTCAAAAATACCACAACCGCAAAAACCTAATATTTTCCAGCCCTGAAATCGATTTTGTTTAAGCATTATAAAGGTATAATGCAGAGGTATGTATATATTTATACGAAGAAGTTCACATATATTATTTTTGAGTGTATGTATTTTATGTGCTTTCGACTCAAACAAAGCACATTAGGAACATACACACACACACACAAATACTTACATACAAAATACAACAAAAATAATTATTATAAAAGTATTTTCTTTTCAGATTACTGCCTCAATGGTCCTTATAACAGAAACAACAACAAAAAAGGCTTTGAATTTGCTGTGACATTGGCCCAAGCTGACAGAATTAAATGTACGAACCTTGAAAAGAATTAGTAGCTATATGTACCTACCTACGGAATTACTACGTACCAAGAATTGAAATTTGAAATAAAATAAAATTTTGAAAATAATTCACTTAAGACTTTTGTTGGCATTGGATGTTTGGATGAGTGGCTTCAATATTGACAGGTATTGGTATATTTTCAGAAATTATATGATACGCCCTTGAGCAATTCGAAATTAAGGATTTTATTCAACTGGAACGACTTTAGTCTCAATTTCAGTAGAAATCATTTTCATGGGCTCAATTGAAATCCAATTTCATCAATGATCCGACGAATGTCTGTGAGTTTTTGTTTCTTTTTTTTATTTCGTCAATTTGTCTACGTTTAAACTTCGATTGATTGTTATGCCGAAAGGTGAATGTTAAATGGATATATATTTCCTACCTACTTAAATGTGTGTATGAGGGCGAATGAGGAGGCACTTAATTCACGAGTGTCTCCGGGGCTTTAAAATATAATGTCAACAATAGGTATGGGTATGTACTTCGAAAACGACTGAACGAACGTTAAAATGTGGGTTCCGTCTTCCTTTTCTCGTTTACGACATTATAAATCTGACAGAGATATGAAGCTCTTAGGCCCAGTTTTTCAGTTGTGAGCTAAACCAGAATAAGTTAACTCTGAAAAAATATTGGCTAGTTAAGAAAAGACGTGATCCAATTCATTCAGTGCATTCACTCTTTTGTTCCATTTTAAGACGTCTCAAAAACCGCGACTTAGGTTAGGATAGGTTAGAAGGAGTGATGATGCGGCAAACCAAATTATCTCAATCAGGGGATCCATTGCATTCCCCAGTGTGTGTATATAGGGTAGGAAAAGGAGAAGGGTGCGGAGAGGAGTCAGTGGAAGATTAGGTAAGGGGAGCCTCCCTGAACCATTGCGAATTCTGTATGAATTTCAGGATTTTCTGTAGTGGCAGAGACGAGATGTCACCCAGTTCGTTGAAAAAGTATTCTCCGAGGGCTGTTTCTCTGGTGCTAGCTTGGAAAGTGAGATGAAGAAGAAAGTGAGATGAGCCCTCATCTTCCTGCTTATCTTCACATCATCTACATAAATCAGATACACTGATGTCCATTCAATTTTCACTTATTGAGTTGTGACCCGTTAGGATTCCAATCAAGAAAGGTAGTTGAGGCCTGCTTATCATAAGTAAGTATTCTTTTTTTCTTTGAAATACGCGGCCAAAGATTTATCGGTACCCAATAAGTTTAATTAGTGACCACCTATCGTTTGTGGTTTTGAGGAAGGTTTGGCACTGATACTGGTAGCTTTATTGATCTGTTTAAGGGTGGGTTTTCTGAAAAGATGCCTGTCCCTACTTCATCGTCCGTCCTGGAACCGGTTTCCCGTCCATAAATCCATCTTAGGGATATCTATTACTCACTGGATTGAAATCAATGTGTGGTATCATATAGGTTGTTTGAATGTCTATTTCAGTAAAGTTTTTAATCTTTCTATGACCCCTTTTCCAATAATTGCACTGCCTTAGTCGCAAAGTCTTTGAACCTGTGGCGCAGGCAAATGGACCTCAACCAACTTGGCGTGCGAAACTGGAAACAGCTATAGCTAGGGACAGAGATGGCGGGAGGAGGCTTGTTGGTTGAGGCCCTGTTTAATACCAGACTATACAGCACCACCATAAGTAAGTTAGTAATCGCAAAGCACAATTCGCCGCTATTTCTTTTGTTAAAAGATCAAGTGGGGCTAGCGAAAGAAAAGTTTCTAGAGGTGCGGTCGGTTTGGTTAAAAGACTTATTAGTCAAATTTGCGTTTCTATAAGTCTGTCTGTTGTCTTGGAAAGAAAGTAAGCTACGCTTATTGGCCTCCTGAAGTCTTTCGGTTCAGTGTGGGTGGGCTTGCCAGCTTTCGGTATGAAAAAGACATTGACTTCTCTCCAACTAGAGAATAATCGGACTGCGTATGTAGTTTTTTTTATACTCATACAAAAATAAAGATCGTGGTCATACCAAAGAAAGTCGCTTGCAACTTGGTGTTCAATTTCCGCTTCTGAATAACATTAAGTAAAATACTGGAACTAGTATGCTTCATATAGGCAAAGAGCTTCGTCATCGTCAGTGAAAACGAAATCCACGCTGCATCTGGTCCTGACGTTCCAGCATGAAATCTCCATAGGGTCAGCCTATCGAGCGCCGTGGCTAAACGCCAACCAAACCCCCACCAAAACTATAACTTGACAACCAGCACGGAACACTTCGAGGACGATAAGATTACCCGACTTTAAGATTTAGTTGTTTGACATTATACTTTTGTGACTAGTCCGATGTCGATGTACAGCCCGTACAGTTCCAAGAATTGTTCGCTCAAGACCGTAGGCGATATTAAGGAGACTGATGCTTTTGTAGTTGGCGCAGGTCAGATGGTCTCCCCTCTTGAGAATCGGGCACACAATGCTAACGTTCAATTGATATGGCATGCTTTCCCCGACAATATTTTATAGATAAGCTGGCGCATACTCCTACTAGCTAAGTCATCTTCTGCTGCTTTGAAGAGCTCGGCAGCAAGAACGTCGGCTCGAGTGCTCTGGAAATGAAGTTTTTCTAAATATCTCGTCAATTAATTAATTGATTTTGTCAGATGTGTGAAGTGGGAACCCCGAACTTGAAATTTTTGGGTGGGGTTTATAAGAATCGTTTGTCCATCGTTTGTCCGCGTTTTTCACCCTCAGAAAAAAAGTTATTTCTTTTTCATAGCAACTCTCCAAAATCAAAAAAAACTCGTCTACAGCCCTCAATAGATGATTAAGGAGGATGAGACTAAGGCTGGTATTCACCGAGCTATCATAACTTAAGAGTCTCATAAGCCTATTCACCAAGCAATATTAACCCTTCGGACATTTACGAGCGCTCGCAAAAGTTATGAGTGGTCTCGACCACTCCTAAGTAACGATCGCTCTCTTCGAAAGGTTGTCCGAAAACAGAAAAAAGTATGCTTATTTGATACACCCAATTCGCCATCATGGTATTTCTGGGTATTTATATGACGTCACAGCTCACAATAATCTTTCGTTATTATTTTTTGTTTAAAGAAGTCACATTTAAAGCATTCAAAAGAGTTATTTTTAGATGTCAATAGAATAACATAATATTGTAATGTTAAATTCTTAAGAAAACTACTACCTATTATTTTTGTTCAGAGATTATACCTATTTACAGACAAACGTAAAAAATGTTTTTAGTTTATTGATATTCTCTTGGCGTCTGCCTAGCCAGCTGTCTATCGTTTCTAATTGGGAATGTATATATTCCAATGTTTGAATATATAATATTCAAACATTGGCTCTCTTTTTTGAACATGGAAAAATACTTATGATTGGTTCTGGTTGGTGAATAGCACAAATAATTTCCAAGTTAAGAAGCTCATAAAGTTAAGAGCAGTTTATGAGCGATCGGTGAATACCAGCCTAAGTGCGGTTGTTTGTCCACCAAAACTAATCGTTTTTCAACCATTAGTTCAAAAGTTATTCAACATTTCTTTTTTATAGCACCAAATTTAAAATTGTTTAGGTATCTTACTATCGATTTTCTCCTCCGCCCCCGGTCCATCGGATGCACTTTATTCGTATTAAAATAATTTTGTTAATTGTAACAATAATTGTTTGGATTCGATAATCAAAAGTATCACGGTCCTTAAGTATTCTTCTCATCCTAATCTTCCAAAAAATTAATTTACGCGAGAAAGATTGCAACACTACTTACTTAAAAGGGAGTATACTCAACTAAAACCGATACTACATTGGTTGTTGATACATTTCACTCCGTTGCTATACTAAAGGCACAAGGAGCAGGAAATCGCTCATCTCCACGTGTTGACGAGTAAGCGCATGCAGATGCACACAACAAGCCAACCGAAAGACAAAAATAGAATACAAAGTAAACATTATTCTAATGGAATGTTAGCTATTTTGTTGACTTTTTTCCATATTTTTTTTTTTTGTATTATGTTTTTTTTTTAACGTATTTTTAAGTCCCCTTTCACTTGTTGGCGAGAAGGGCATAAGAAGGGGAAGTAAAAAAATATCTCCTCGCACACTTCTCGCTTATAAACTAGCTAGTTTCTGTTATCAGATTCCTTGTAAGAAAGCGGTCTAATATTCTCTCATTAATGCTGTTGAGGAACGCAGTTTATTTAATTTGTTTTGTTGTTTATGTTTTTTAATTACTTTCGCTTCGATTTATTTAAATTTCATTCATTAAATAATTTCTTATTTCATAATTTTCGATTTACATATTTTTCCAAACATTAATGTCAATACCCTATTATGATGATATTCGCTATATTGTTTTTTTTACATAAGTATTATCTGTTATGCAGGATTTAAACGAATGGCAAAGTTGCCAATATTTCTGCCAAAAAAATGGTAAAACAATGGTAGAAATAATTTGTTTATGACATGCAATTACACGAGTTCAAATAATGGCAGATTTTAAAATACTGGTAACATGCCATAATGTATGAGCAAGTTCATTCTTATGCTGCATTTACACGAATGGCAAAATGCCATTATATCTGTCAAATTATAGCCGTTTTTCTTTTCATCGTGTAAACACTCTAAATACTGGCAATATTTTTGCCAAACAAAAATGGCGGAGATTATTTGGCATAAAATGCTGCCATTATTATGACTATGTGTAAACACTTTACTGACGCCATTTTCCGAAATGATGGAATTTTGCCATTCGTGTAAATGCAGCATTAGACAGTTACCTAATATGCAGTGTTGCCGTTTTGACCTGTTTCATGTCAAATTTGACAAGATTTCATCGCTGTTGACATGGAATGAAATACAAATCTTGTCAAAAATGTTTTGACTTGTTTTTTGACTTTATTTAATAATTCAATATGCAAAATGCAACTTAACATTTTGTTAAAATATTTTAAATACATTTCAACTTCAGTGTAGATCTAAAAATTCTCAAACAGGTCACCATGCTTTCTGTCGACACATGCCTTTCCCAAAACAAAAACTCATTGCTTCCAGTTCTGGAAGAGATGAAGTTTGAGCCTGATTCTAAAGAAAAGATTTTAAGCCAGTGGAGCAATCTTTGTTTCATAAAACGGAAAAACATAAAAGAGACAATGCCTTTCTGGTGCGAAGTTTACTCGTATAAGGATGCCAGTGGAGAAAATCCATTTAAAGAGTTGGCGAAGTTTTTATATCAATATTGGTTTTGCCATTTTCCAATGCAGAAGTAGAAAGAATATTAAGTCAATTAAATTTGATCAAAACGAAACAAAGAAACAGAATGCAACTGTTGTTAACTAATTCTCTTTTGACGATGAGAAATCATTTGCGCAATAAATACTGTTGCAATAACTTTTGAATTCCTGCAGAAGTAAAAAAAAAAAGTTGGAACATATGCTATATACAAAAATATAGATATAACCAATGAAATTGTATGTGATCGCTCAGATTTTGAAGATCTTCAACTTTATGTACCTTAACTTAAGTACCTATTTTTATATCATAATAATTTATGAAATATTATTTATTCTAATTTGTAAATTCACTTTTGAAGCAACCACCAAAGACCTAACCAGACGGTTGAAATAGGGTTACCTGCCTATGAATAATAATTGTTTTTGTTATTAGTTTGTCTTGATTAAATTAATTGATTGGTATCAAATCAAATTAAAGATTATAAAGTTTTTCGAATTTTTTTTTTTGAGTTTTTCCTTAATTCATTAATTCTTAATCAAATTGTACCTATTAGAATATTATTAAATATTCGGCTTGCATATTTTTCTTAACAAGCATTATGTTCTAAAATTAGTTTTTGGGTTTGGATATATGCTATAAAGCAAAAGTGTTGAATAACTTTCGAACTAAGCCTAGTACGCAGCTCGAGCTAAAATTCCGCTCCCATACAAAATTCTCTCCAAAATTGAGCCAAGCCAAAATTTAGCAAAGCATTTTAGCCGAGAGGTACGCAGCTCAAGCTAAAAAAACAAATGTTTGGTTCGTACTGTACATCCACTATCTGTCAAAATTTAAATTTTGACAGATTTTTTTTTATTTAACTTTCTTTTAAATTTGCCAGTACGTGTAGAAATAAATTGTGTTTCTTTTGTGCCAATACCGTGATAATAAATTCAGATTGGTGTAGTTCTTGTTGTGTTATTTGGAGCGATTAAAGAGTTAAAATTCTATAAGTGAAGTGCTGGGACGGGTGGAGGAAAGAAGTGCTTGTCGGATAAGCTATGAATTTATGCAACCAGTGAACAAAATATAGTTTTAAGAAAACATACTAGTACAATAGTGACACAAAATCTAACTAAATAATCATTTATAAATTATTTAGTCAATAAAATCGTTTTTCCACTGTCAGTTTTGAGAGGTTTTGAAGACAAAATAAATTATTATTTTTATGCCAAAGTAAATCCAATTGACTTAATAAATATTTCTAGGTAAAAAAAATTCATTTAGGCACAACCTTTCTCATAAAATGACTTTTCATTTTTCAATGATGAACTACCTTACCAATGATCATTGAAAAAATTAAAATTTACGTTATAGGGAATATATGGGTGAAAATGAATTTTTTTGTAGGAGAAATAATCTTGAAATCGTAAGCTATATTTCTGCATTACAATATTCAATGATTAAACTTTCGGACGGTCTCGAAATCAACAGTTAACACTTTCAATGATGGTTTTTCAATGATAGCTATAACTGGCCCCTTATAGCCTTTTCACACCAAACCCAAAACGGGATTTCAGCAATACGTTAGCGATAACTTGAAAAGCGTTCATGCCGAAAATTTACAAGTTTTTTTTTTTGCTTGAACGTAATGGTATTCAAGAAGAGCCGCGCGGCTTTAAAAATTTGCAGTATCACAGTAAAGGGCAGAAATCAAGTGTTTTATGCGAAATAAAATGAAAATTTATAAATATTGGAAGGAAACGCAATGAATCCTGATTCGTTACATTTAATTTATGTCTTAACCGATCAATTTCACGTAGTTGTAAGGATGCGCGGTACTGGGTCGCGGTCTTTTGTGTTCCAGCAAAACGTCAGCTATTTATTTGTCGTTTTAATTGAGCGCTGCAGCGCTGAATATTTCACGAGTTGTGTTTGTTTAGTTCGTCCTGCAAATCCAAAATGTTTTCGACAGGTTTATTTAAAACTTGTGGTTTATCAAAACTTGTGGTTTATCAAATATGTACGGGAAAACTTGTGTTTTCGATCTAGTTTTTCAGCCAAAACCGATATTTTCGCGAAAACCGGGTTTTGGGGTTTGGTGTGAAAAGGCTATTAGTTCAAAAGTGATTCAACATTTCTTTTTTATAGAACCACCATACAAATTAAAATGGTTTCAATCCCAATCGTTTGCCCACCGTTTGTCCAAATTAGTCCAGCAAAAAAAAAATTGTATTCGACCTTCGTTCAAAAGTTATTCAACATTTCGTTTTTATAGAAAAACCCCCAAATTCAAAAGCCTTGTCCAACACCCCATAAATGATATCGACCGGCAGCTTATGACTATTCACCAAAGGGAAGGGTCGTATTATTAGTGAATTGTTGATGACACAGACAGCCTGAACGCCCGAGGTCTGATTCTGGCAATCATTATACATGTATTATCCCTCTGTATTTTAAAATTCAGATCCACAAACACAGTTGCTACATCAACGTATACATTATACAACATACATAAAATATAAACAATAAAATATTTATTTAATTCATACAGAATTTATTATTTCATCCCAATTTCTAACTGATCTATTTTGTTCCCTTGAATCTTATTTTTTTTATTCATGGGTCAGGTGTAATCTCACGTTGAACTATTCGAGCTTCGAGCCACTGACGTGTTCCCGTCAAAAGGACATACTCGCAAATTTTATTGACCTTTAGCTATTCCCATGTGTTGTGCTGATGCTTTTACTGTATGACAGCGGTTGGGCTATAAACAGTCCTGATGTGCTACAGGGAATTCGGTTTGCTGAGTTCAGAGCATTTTTTTGAAGGCATGGAGACTTTATCACCATAAAGCCCCAGGCATGGGTCCAGTGGTAAAATGGGTCTGCACGTTTAAATCGATTTTTGTTTTCCTCGGATTTTCAACAACAGCAACAGCAGCT
Source organism: Melangyna quadrimaculata (assembly GCA_949320155.1). Taxonomy (NCBI): domain Eukaryota; kingdom Metazoa; phylum Arthropoda; class Insecta; order Diptera; family Syrphidae; genus Melangyna; species Melangyna quadrimaculata. Next base: position 372,298,056 of record OX439483.1, read on the forward strand.
GACTTTCCTCCGGGTGAAATATATCTTTGTTTTTCGAAAATTAAAAAAATAAATGAAAATAAAACACATCCGTTAAAAGGGCTTAGCCCCATTTCAAAGAACTGGATAGCTTTTTAGCAAATGTGCGTTTGTCGTTGTGCGTTTAGAAGTTGCTTGGGGAATCTATTTTCCGCAAAATACCTTGTCGTCCTTTGTAAGATTAGAGGGTCGCATTGGGTTGGATGAAATTAGGCTTCCTATTGTTTTATTATCGCTGAAAATTTATGGTTTTACATCATAAGTGTTTTTTAATGTGGGACAGGTTCCGGTCCTCAGGGGATTTCTGTTTTTTTTTTTTTTTTCTTTTTGTTTTATTTGCTGTTTTTCTTCTTAATTATTATTAATGATTAATGATTAATTACTGACCATTTGGTTGACTTGAACGAAGATTGTTAGCCGATTTCAATATGCAAGCATTTTTCATGAGATGGTGCCTGTTGGGAGAGGCAGCCAGATTTAGAACCATTAAAGTTATGTTTTTAATTTGGGAATTAGTATTTTTGTGTTACAATTTGCTAATTATTATGATCCTTAGTTCTCTTTTCTTTATTGTGTTTTCCAAAAACGGAAATAATTATCAAAGCTTTATAGCCTTTTCATTTTGTTTTTAATGTAGGTATAGCTAACAAAGAAGTTGGTGTGAGCTTTTCTGACAAAACACATTCTTTAGATATAAAAAAAAGAAAGGACGTTATTTGAATCCCCTCTTCAGAACTATATTTTTATTTATAAATATTATTGGGATTTGCAAACATAAAAGTAAAAAAAACTGGATCGCATGAACTTGCTCTTGGAGTAAGCAACTAGAGTGTATCTAGGCATTGGTTTGGAATGTGCAACAAAAAGTGCAATTAACTTCAATATTATCGTGATGTTAGATTTGATTAAATCCTCGAAATTTCTTTTTAATATGAAACCAATACAACAGGATGAGTTTATTATTGATACAGCAACACTACCAGTATTGCGTTCATTAATGTAGATACAGCAACACTACCAGTATTGCGTTCATTAATGTAGATATAACACCAGTATTATTTCTTTAGAAATTTGCTTGCCCAAAATGACTTAACTGTATTACCATTGGGTTACTCCACCATCACCCTTAGGATCCGCCGTCCATCAGCACCCCTGAAAAATTATCTTCAAGATTTCATGATTTTAACAAAACTTTAAACAAACACAAAAATTCTTTAACGTAAGGGATAACATATCATTTATTTACAATGGACTAGTTGATGGTCCCGAAAATTGTTTATAAAAGAGAACATGAATAATCGACAAGATTGTACAAAACTTACACAAAAACTTTTGAACGACGAGAGGTTTCCTGAACAAAAAAAAACTGCAAATACCTTTTTTGCTCCTTGGATGTGGTCACTCTAGCAACAAAATATACTCTTAAAAAGACGCGGTCGTCGGAAACCCTGATTCATCCAATTACAAAAATAAATTAAATTTTACAATAATTGAAAATTTGTTCTCGGTTTAAGTTATTTAATTAATGGTTATAAATAATTTAATTGCCTCTATTTTTTTTTGTTTTTGTTTTATAATCTAATAATTTAAGCTTCTTAATTTAAAACGTTTCAATAACTGTAAGTTAACTTTTTGTTTTTTTTTTTATTCATAGTTTTAAATTTCAGTTTGTTTTTACCAGTTTTACGTTGGTTAATAGGTCGTTAGAAGGTATTTGAACTTGGTTTTATGTGATGTAAGTATTTTATCGTTTTAATAACAGTAAGTGATGTTTTCAAAAGCGTTAAATTCGCATTAGTTTTAAGTTATATTAATGGTAAAAAAGTAGTCTAAATATGATTCATTTACTCCAATACTTAAAGTTTCTTTTCTTTTAATTTAAACGTTTTAATAAAGGTAAGTTAAACTCTTAGGGCCTTACCAATAATTAATGACTAAACATGACTAAACATGAAGAGTACCGAACTGCCTCCCATCGGCTGCACACGCTGTTTAGTCCCGTCGGAAGTCAAAGTCCCTTCGTTTTGCTTAATCTGTTTTCTTTCTGGTGTCACTGTTAAAATCTAAGTAATTCTGTGTTTCTTGTTCAAATTAAAAAAAAAAAAAAAAAAATATAATAAGCCATACATTATATATACCTACCTACTTACCCACAAAAAAAAAATAAAATAAAAATAAAACAACTCCAACTCATGTCGCGCAATACGCATCAGTGCAAGTGCATGTTCCATCAATATATTTAAAAGACAAAGAAAAACAATAACAACACCTAAGCACAACGAGTGGTTTAATCCTTCCCTTTCCTTCCCATCTTCTCTCGCAGTTGAGTTAACTAAATCGTTGCAGCATTGTGCGTGTAACCCCCGCACACTGCGCGCAGGGATTAAGTTAACATGATCTCGGATAGATAATTGTTCGTCTCTCTAAATAACCAGGGGCGGTTCAGTGCAATTTGTCACTAAGGCATAACACTGGTGATAAATTGTAATTGAAAAGTTCAAATTGGAATTTAGAGGTGACGTTGAATTTAGGTAATTGTCCGAGTTGGTTTTTAGTTAGTTTTGAATTTTTTAATGGCGGGTAAGTGTAGGGTTGATTATAGCAACATTCGTGGACTCAGGAAAAATTTCTATGCTGCGTATGTCTATACTGTGCAAAACAGGCCAGCTGTTTTGGCACTGAGTGAAACTCAGATAGGTGAAAATTCTGATCATTCGGAATTTAATTTATTTGGGTACAACTTAGTGCCATTATTGTTTCCCCACCATGGTCTTGCCGTCTATATAAGAAATGATGTAGCATACCAACTTCAACCACAATTTGGTTTGTGTTCTAACACAAACTTTAATTTCATGTGGTTAAAATTTACGGTAAATAAGCACATCATTCACACTTGTTTCGTTTATCGAAGCCCCAATCTGGACAGAAATTCAACTTGTAACGAGTTTGATGCTCTGTCCGACTCCATCCAAAGAATTGTTGCCCATTATCCTCACACTGAAATCGTCATTGCGGGCGATTTCAATGTACACAATTCTAGTTGGCTTCGCTTTTCTGGCCAGACAACACCCGAAGGAAGGTATGTTGAGCTCTTTGCTGAGTTAAACCACCTGACTCAGCTTGTTGACGAGCCAACTCGAATCCCTGATGTTGCAGGTCAATCCGCCAACACACTTGACTTGTTTCTTACCTCTGACCCTGATAAATACACTGTTAGTGTATTATCGCCTCTAGGCACATCAGACCATTGTGTCATATCTGCTAATTTCTCGTGCCAACAAAACTCAGTTAAAGAGAAAGTACCAACGAGAACCGTTTGGCAATACGAGAAAGCCAACTGGGACGGTCTCAACGGTTTCTTCAGTAACTTTAACTGGTCACTGTGCTTCCTCGATAGTGACGTAGATGCCAGTGCAGATATGATAACAAACTTAATTCTTTGTGGAATGAGAAATTTTATCCCGAATAGGGTAAAATCTATCAAACCCAAAGAAAACTCATGGTTTGATTCGAGCTGTAAAGAGGTTATTAGGGTCAGAGAAGTATGTTTCCGTAGTTACAAAGCCAACCCTACTGAGGAAAACCGGAAGAAGTTTCAACAAGCCAGGAAGACCTGTAACGCTCATATTTGACGAACCAAATTTTTGCATGACCAAAAATTAAGGCAAAAAATAATACAATGTCCCAATAGTAGTAAAAATTTTTGGTCATTTGTAAAAAATATTCGAAACACTACTTCGTCTTCGGTTCCAACACTCGTCTTCAACGACACACCTGCTGTCAGCTCGCAAGATAAAGCCAATTTGCTTGCAGCACAGTTTGCTGTTAATTCGACGCTGCCAGCAAGTGATAGAACTCCGCCTGTACTCGAGAGCGTAAACGATTCTATGGGTCAAATCTTCTTTCGCACTCGTGCAGTTGCTAGAGTTCTAAAAGACCTCGACATACACAAATCCGCTGGCCCGGATAGTATCCCTCCCATTGTTCTGAAGAGGTGTTCTTCAACGCTGGCAAAACCACTGCGTAAGCTTTTCCATCTGTCCTATTCTACTGGTCTCTTTCCGAGTGGATGGAAAATAGCATTTGTCCAGCCTGTCCCTAAAAAAGGCGTATCTTCTTCACCCTCAAACTATCGGCCAATTGCATTAACGTCCCTTCTTTCCAAGGTCATGGAAACGCTGATTAATTTTCAGCTCAAGAAATATCTTGAAGAACGAAAGCTTCTTAATGACCGGCAGTACGGCTTTCGTAGCAATAGGTCCACTGGTGATCTGATGGTATATCTCACCGAACAGTGGAACAAATCTTTACATCGCTTTGGAGAAAGTAAGATTATTGCGCTTGATATTTCTAAGGCGTTTGATAGAGTTTGGCACCAAGCTCTCTTATCGAAAATGCGCGCATTTGGTTTCGATGAATCTCTTCTTCGTTGGATTAGAAATTACCTTTCGGACCGATCAATACAAGTTGTATTGGACGGTTTCAAGTCTGAAATTCACAAAATAAACGCTGGTGTGCCCCAGGGCTCCGTTTTGTCTCCGACTCTCTTCCTTATATTCATAAATGATCTTTTGTCTGAAACTTCTAATCCATTAAACTGTTTCGCTGACGACAGCACCCTCAGCTTCTCATATTCGTTTTCAGATTCAAATCCATGTCCTTCGGATGTGGAACTAGAACGGCAGCGTATGATTAGCTCATTAAATTCTGATCTCGACAGCATTGTCCAATGGGGAATCAAAAACCGCGTAGAATTTAATGCTTCGAAAACTCAATGCTGTCTTCTGTCATCAAAACGAAACACACCTCCCATGCCGCTATCCATGAGCGGCACTTGTATTGAAGAAACCGAAAAGCTTTCAGTCCTCGGTATGTGTATCACAGACCACCTTCTGTGGAACGAACACATATTCGACGTCGCCAAAAATGCAGCTAAATGCTTGGGCTTTCTTCGGCGATGCAAGAAATTTTTCTCCCCTTCTGATCTGGCTGTAATCTATAAAGCATTTATCCGTCCGAAACTTGAGTACCATTCTCATATTTGGGCAGGTGCCCCAATAACCCACTTGAGTATCTTAGATAGGATTCAAAAAAGAGCTTTGAAAATGATAGGTGACAGAAATATAACAGAAACATTTGCATCCCTCGAACACCGCCGCGATGTTTCATGTCTAACATTATTTTACCGTTACTTTTATAAACACTGTTCTAGTGAAATAGCCAGCTGCATTCCTCCCCTAAGACAATTCAACCGTAATACTCGTACCTCTAGGAATGCACATCAGTTTACCCTCGAGTCCAACTTCGGACGTACTGTCAAGTATAGAGATTCTTTTTTTAGCCGCACTACCCGAATGTGGAATGCTTTACCCGGCTCTATCTTTCCCGACCATTTTAATATTCAGAGGTTCAAAACCAATGTGCATCGGTATCTCCTCTTAAATCCTTCCCTATTTTCCCAACGCTCGCACTGTGTTTAAACATTTTAAGGGCAGCCAAATCCCTTTAGTGCGCGCTCAAAAAAAAAAAAAAAAAAAAAAAAAAAAACAAGCGTTTAGATAAGCGCCACGTTTAACCCTAGAGACGAGTTAATTTGTGTGTTAACCAATAACCAAATTAAACACGTCTTTAACTTATCAGTGCTCTATTACATTATCTACTACATTTGTTGCCAAACAGACAGCTTCTGTGAATGGAAATGGCTGTGATAAAGCATATCTTAGAACAAAGATAGATCTAAGGAATTTTCTGATCATTATGTCACAAAATCATTATTTATTACTTTTGTTAGACCTCTTTTAGAATATGCTAGTCAAGTCTGGTCACCTTATTGCTTATTACCCTTCTCACTCCCTACGTATTAAAGCGGTGCAACGTAGATTTCTTCGTTTTACCCTTCGTTTACTTCGTTGGGCTGATAGATTAAACCTCCCACCCTATGAAGACCGCCTCAGGCTACTCGACATGCAATCCCTTGAAAAACGTCGTCGAGTTGCTGACGTTGTTTTTATTCACCGTGACTGCCCCTCGCTTCTTCAAAAAATACCCCTTAATACCAACCCTAGAAATATTAGACTGGTTTCTCTTTTTAAAATTAACTTTAACCGAACTAATTATGGTAATAACGAACCCGTTAACCGCATATTACGTATAACTAACTGGCTGAACACAATGGAGTGCCGCAACGAGAACTGCAGCTGCAAGTAGAAAAAATATCGTACGTTCTATTTTCTATGTGCCCACAATGCAGCTGTACAGCTTGATCATTTTTGTTAATAAATTCCAAAATATATGCCTCTTATTTATTGTTAAATAATTGTTTCAAATTCATTCACTGTTTTTATAGCCAAATACAACCAAAAACGCTGAAAACAGAAATAATTTTTTTCCTTGCGGTAGATTCTTTTTTTTCCTATTGAGAATGTGAAAGCGTGCAGCAAAAGTTAAAAGTTGACCAACTTGTGCGATACGGTGCGATGATGCGATAGCAGCTGCGTCGCATTGTGTTCGCAACATTGAATTTATGTGTATTTAATATTTTGACAAATACTTCAGCACGGATTGCAAATGCAGCTACGTCGTGATTGTGTTCAACCAGTAATACTATGATGCAATCATTTGATCTCCACTTCAATAAAGATACCCTTAAAACCTCCCTCTTACATTCCACCCACCGTTCCTAGTATTCTAAATCCCCATTTTTCTTAGACTTAAGAGTAGATTTAAGATTCATATGTTTAGTTTTAAGAACGCTTGGATTAAGCAATAAATAAATAGATTCCTATGCATATAAGTTTCTGATCAACCAAAACCGGATAGGTTAATTGAAAGTATTTTTGGTAAAATTCTTCGTTACAGTACAGTAATTTGCATTTTATTATTATATTCTTTTAAGTATTTTTCTGACAAAAAATCAAAAATACAACTCAATAACGGTAAACAAATCTCCACTTTGCATTTTGTAGTCGGCTTTTTTAACAATTTCGCTTGGGATACAAACGCAAACCAAAATTTTTCGGATAGCATGGATAGCTATCCAACAGCAAAAGCTGTTCATGAACAAGCTATTTAATTCAATTGTAAGCGACAAACAGAGGATAAGGGTACTTATTTGGCTCCTTTGCTTTTCAGAATGACAGCACAAACGTGGCGTTTACACTTAATCACGAGTTTAAACATGCGTTTCTTTACTCTAAAATTAAAAGTGACGTTTAGCGTTAAGCTGACAATTAAATTGATTATTGATATGGTTCATTATTTAGAGTCCACTTAAATATTTAAGTGATCTCTTAATTTGATTATTGGTAAGGCCCTTAGTGGTTTTAAATTTTCATTAGCTTTAAGATACATATTTAAATTGTAGTAATAAGTATGTACATTTAAGGTTAAGTTTTAAACTTTTTATTTCTTAATAGGGGTAGTTTTGGTTTTTTTTTTTTTCTTTAATTGGTTTCCCTTAGGTATTTCAAATAGGTAATTAATGCTAAGTTTCAAATTTTTAACATTGGCTTTAGGTTTTAATATTTGCACATTAGCGTTAGGTTTTAAAATTTTTAACATAAGTTCTAGATTTTAATAAACCTGTTTTTTTTAACTTTTAACCTTAGGTTTCTATGTTTTACTTACCTTTTTTTTTGTTGGATTTTTTGCCTTTTTTTCTTTGTAGGTATTGGTTGTTTCCTGGTTCTCTTTTTCCGTCTCTTGATTGATAAGTACTTGAAAAATTGTGAACACTCCTCCAAGAATAGAAAGCGGTACGATAAAAAAGGTTTTTGGCGACCCGGACCTTCTGGACAGCCTTCGACCGCCAAACGAAACCTTTTTCTCTTATTTTTTTTTTATTTTTTTCCAATATATATATTGTATATTATTTCGTTCGTTATACTCATTTGTTCCTTGAACGCGGGAAAAATTAACTTAACCCTTTCGCATTTTGGGGCACTCTTTACTGAGGTCACACTACAAAACAAAATTTAGTAAGATTTTAATAAAAACTTCCCGCACAGAACTTTACTGCATTTTTTTTTTTTTTTTTTCTTAATTGAGTTTTTGTTTCTTTTCTAACACAATTAACGCAATGAACAAATAGCAATTTAAGGGATTGACCAAGGTACTGCTGTCTAATCGGACCGGCTGACTATGCTTATGTGAATGCGAATTCATTCTAATTTCTGACAGGAGAAGGATATAGAGAAAATCAGGGAATTGAACATTCCACTTATTTTCCAGTTAGTAAGCTCTCGCCCGGTATAATCGTACGATCTCATTTCAGTATCCAACCCCTCCGTTATTCTGTGTCTATGTCTGTGTTGTGTTGAACACATATTTTCAATTCCCTCCTGAGTCATGACGTCGTCCTACTCGCACTCCGAGTTGATTTGGAAAGAACCTTCCCAGCCGACCGAATCGGTCCAGTGCTAGTTTACACGAGACGACCTCAGGAGTAGGGACACGTAAGGAATCTATGCTCGACCAAAACAACACAGAACAACTCTGGTGTGTATTCAGGCAACTTTCAGCGCCGTTCCTCTTATTTAGCCTCAGTAAGTCACCAGCTTACACCCTAAGCTGATATATAGCTTCAGACTCCACTGCCAAACTTAACTTAGTCCTACCTGTCACTATTGACGTTCACCCATTCAACCCATCTGACCTCAATACCGTTCCGTCTAAACTTCCAGAATGGACTTCCAGTTTCTGGAAGTTTATTTGTTTATTTATTCTTTTTATCTCCCATTTTCCCCACTTTAGCTATTGTCAATTGTATGGCAAAGGCAAACACAACAAAACCCAAAATGGACGACGAAGCACGGACGAAGGTAAGTATCATATTATTTTGTTTGTAACTCAAGGTTAACATTATAATTATTTAAAGTTTGATAGAAGCCAACCGCGGCTTTATCTGGGTGACAATCAACCTGCATACAGTGACCTGACGAACTTCAAAAAGCGACGGAAGAAGATCTAAGGACGTGTACAGTGCGGCCCATTAACGAGGGTGGCCGAAGGTGCTGACTTGAAGTGATCTCTCCAACAAAATCGCCCTTCAGGTTGATTCATCGGAAATGCGTCAAGCTTGGAGTGGCGCACTTCAGAGTATTGGAGCCACTATCTAATATAATAGCATTAATTCAATGCCTCTGCAATCGACTGCTTCGAATATAAAAAGACGAACACACTGGGAACAGTTCATGAAGATCCTTGTAACTCGTAATGCTGCGATTGTCGGAGCTCCGATCCTCGATGGGCCTCGAAAAATCTGGGCATAACTTTGTGCACTGAAATGTCTGGTGTGCCTCGTAGCCTCGGTGTTCACTACAGCAAGGTACGATCACTCACACTAGAAGCGCACGCGGAGGGTGGTGCATGTTTTTGTCATATAAAAAGATCTAAAAGTGAAAACAAAAAGTGATTCGTTTGTATTTAATTAACGGCGAAAACGTATTTATTTATTTTATGTGCGAACTATGTATTTTTTCGAGGTTTCAAGTTTTTCATGGAAATAGTGGGACACTTTTTTTTTCTGACTATGATTTTGTAAATCGAGTTCATATGGATGAAACCATAAATGCTGATAAATTCATGTACGTGTTTGCTTATAGCTTTAAATAAATGGTGTGGTACTGTGTAGATAAAAAGAAATTCGAGTTTTAATTTTCGAACAGATTCGATGTTCTGACTCTTAGGCTGGAATCGCTCATTAACTGTTCTTAACTTTATGAGCTTCTTAACTTGGAAATTATTTGTGCTATTCACGAAACACTCATAAGTATTTTTCCATGTTCGAAAAAGAGAGCCAATGTTTGATTATGAGAGCAAATGTTCGAAAAACCAACCAAACATTCCCAATTGGAAACGAAAGCCAGCTGGCTAGGCAGACGCCAGGAGAATATCAATAAACTAAAAACATTTTTTACTTTTGTCTGTAAATCGGTATAATCTCTGAACGAAAATAATAGGTAGTAGTTTTTTTTTAAGAATTTAACATTATAATATTATGTTATTCTATTGTCATCTTAAAATAACTCTTTGCGAGCAATGATCATTAATATTGCTTGGTGAATAGGTTTATGAGGCTCCTAAGCAATGATCGCTCGGTGAATACCGTGAATGTGAGTTTCTATGGGTGGAATTTTCGCCAGTGGGCGATAATAGTTTTGGTTAAATTCTACATGATCTACCATTTTTTTTCTATTGCACAAAAGTATACAAAGCAAGCATGTTATTAATATTTATATATTTTTTTTAATCTTTTACAATGTTTTATGATTAAAAACAACTTTTTATTGAACAATAATAAATAAATATATTTAAAATATTTCAGGAGAGACCCTGAACTAAAAAATTGGGCCAAAAGTGGCACACTGGTCACAGTTCGCCTGGGACTGAATGAAGATTTTGATGCAGTAGAATCAAAAATCTAAATAAGGAAAGTGGAAAAGACGCTTCAACTTGGGAATTTTTTTGATTTTTTTGAATTTTTCTAAGCGTTTTTTGTTTTCAAATAGCAGCAGGCATCTGTCGAATTGTCTTTGCTTCAGAGTTAGTTGGACACAAGCAAGTCCAAGTATTTGAAAAAATATTTGCCGAGGTAAGGAATGAACTTCTTGTTAACTAAATCATTTTGTATGCAGGTCAAACATAATCAACAAAGCTTAACTTTCAATGAAGACGATTTGAGAATTTTTGTTGCAATTCGGTCAGATATTTTCAGGCTTTCACTCCGAGGCAACACAGTTTATATATTGGCAACAAGCTGATGATCATATACATGTTCCTTTTTTTTTCAAATTATGGATAGGTATGTCAAGAAATAGGTTCAAGGAAATTAAAAGATTTATACATTTTGCTGACAACAATAACCTTGACTTGAGTGAATTACAAAACTTCGACGCCTTAGTAATATTTTGAGTCAAAAATTTCAAAAGTGGTGATATATTCATGAACATTTATCTTTTGACTAATCAATTGTAAAGTATTTCGGTATGAAAATAAAATTGGATATTTTGCTGTGAAGATGGCTATATGTACCAATTTGACAAATATTGCGGAGCTAAAAATGTAAAGCCTTCTATGAAAACACTACGATTAGGAACAAGCGTAGTTTTTGATCTTTTAAAAATTATTGACTGCTGCCCAAGTGTCCATGCAATTTATTTTGACAATTTTGTTCATTAGCATCGAGCAAATGAAGATTCTCCTGGAAACTACTACTCCTGGAGCTACTGGAACAAATCAGGATAATCGGCTAAAAAAATGTCCTTTAGGTACCTCATACTAAAGAATTTCAAAAGCATACTTGAGGAATTTTTGACCAACACTTTGATGAGACGAAGAAATTGCTTTTTGTTAAATAGATGGATAACAGTGTTGTTACAATGGCCATGAACTTTGACTAAATCGAACCCTGTTAAAATGCCAACGAGTAACAGAAGAAGGTAAACATTCCTCAGCTTACAAAAACTACAACATGGGCGGTGTTGATCTGCATGACCAGTTCATCAACAACTACTCTATTGAAATGAGAGGCAAGAAGTGGTGGTGGAATCTTTTTCACATCACTGATTTCGTCTACAACACCCAATGCTTGGAATCGCCATAATTTAGCAAGCAATTATAAAGGCAATTTTGTTGAGTTTACCAGGGCAGTCACACCTCACACTTCAATATCTAACATAACTATACCATACTGTGACACAAGGACATCCTAAATTAGCTGTCAAACACAGAGAACGGCGGATACAATTTTCCCTAAAAAAAAACATCTAATGAACTGCTATCGGTGTCATTCCAGTTCAAAATGTTTTATATATTTACCATTCTGTTTCACTATTTATTACACTTTCCCTTTGAAAAGCGTGTATCTTTTGATTTTTTAACTCATTCAGCTCTACCGAAAACCATGTGTTTCCCTTTTCAACGGTTATTTTCTTTTTAAGGTCTTTGCTTAGACAATAATTCAAACCATGATTAAGTGCACATGATATTTCAATAAAATCATGGATCTTACTTATTTGATTGCATTTTTCTCTCTAATATAAATTCATTTCATAAATCTAAAAAAATTGATAAATTTTGTTTCTTTTTATTTTAGTTTCTTATCACAATTTAATTTTCACCAAAATGGACTGATGTTCAATAACTTTTATATCTGGTACCGTATCTACCCATACATTTTTGTCTAAAGAACAAACAACGTAGTCTACAATGTTCTAAATGTTTTCGTTATTATTGTCGGTTTATTTATTATTTGTTTACAATTATTGTTCATTAGAATATTATTAAAAACTCTCGCATATGTATAACTAATATTTAAGAGATCAATACTAAAGTCACCCAATACTGTTATATTCATGCTTGAATCTAAAACTTTGTCAATCCAATCAGAAAACAGGTAAACAAAATTCACTGTATGATCCTCTTGGAGACCTATAAAATATAATCTCTTGAAACTCACGAGAACTTATTTCACAACATAAAGGCCAAAATTTCATTTGAACAAAGAATTTATCATCTATTCGGTATGTAGTCTAAGAAAGATAGGGTCGGACCAGGGACAAATTAATTCATGAAATTTTATTTCTGGTATCGACGCAGAATTTTATCCTCAACAACATATCCAAAGTCCCCCAAAATCTCCGCATTGGCTTTTTGTATAGGCGCATTTTAAGAGGTGGAGAGGGGAGGGAGGCGGGAGTTTGTCAAGGTGAAGAATTTGTTGTAATACAATCTAATCATATACACATGTTTTTAGAGTGCTTTTCAACGCTGATTCTAAAGAGACCAAGACTGAAAAGATACATGTATCCTGTGGAAAGTTAATGTCATTTTTATGGAATGATCACTTTTTTTAAAGTACAACAAGTAATATAATCACCCTTAAAACATGTGTCATATGATTAGATTGTATTACAACAAATTTTTCAGCTTGACAAACTTCCGCCTGCCTCCCCTCTCCGCCTCTTAAAATGCACCTATACAAAAAGCCAATGCGGGTTTTTGGGGGACTTTGGATATGTTATTGAGAATAAAATTCTGCGTCGATACCAGCAATTAAATTTCATGAATTAATTTGTCCCCGGTTGCCCATATTAAATTTCCTATCTTTCCTAGACTAATTGTATTCCTTTCCTTACATATAATATAACTCCACCTGTGTGTTTACTAGTACTGTTACAACGTAAGGCAGTTTAATTTGGAAGATTAATTTCACTGTCTTCTATATCATTTGTAAGATGTGTCTCAGACATTGCAATAATTTCAAAGTTGTTATTTTGAACTATAATCTCGATGACATTAAAATTATTTAGAAGACCCTGCACATTTGTACACCAATATGATTGATAACTGTCCTTGCTAATATTGAATTCTCTCTTTCAAAATTTTGAATTTTCTTAAAAAAAAACTTGGCCGTCTATATCGCTATCTTAAACTAATCTCTTTCGATGAACATAGTTTTGTACAATTAATACACTTATTTTGATCACTTTTACAATCCCGATTACGATGCTCTTCGCCACATTTTCTACAAGCTTCATTATTTTTGCAATTACTTGCTTTATGATTATACCCTTGACATTTAAAACATCTACTTATGTTAAAATATTGCCTGGAAAAACATTTAACCCAGCCAATTTTAACAGATTCTAAATTTAAATTTTTTTGGAAACCGTCACTGTCCACTTCCTTGTGCTTATTTTAATTTCTCCACTTATTTGCATTTCTAAATGATTTAATAATTTAATTTCACAGTCCTTTAGTTCAATATTTTTTTTAATTTTGTTTACAATTTCTCCCTCTGCTTCATCATTTTCTAAATTCATTATGCAAACATTTGGTTTAAACATTTTTTGGAACTATCACTTCATTCCTTTTACGATTTATTTGATTATTTATTTGATTGATTATTTGATTCTAAGACTTGCATGCCCATCAATTACAGACTTTTGGCTGCTACTAGATGGCCATTTTATAAATGCTTTTTGTATCACACCCGATTATATATATTAATTTCGTCATAAAATATTTGAAAGCAATGTCCAAAGTAAAAAAATGGACACGACTGGATCGCTCAAACTTGCTCTCGTAGCTAACAACCTTACCGTAGCCAGAAATTGATAAGGTAAATATTTATCGGTTCTATAATATAAACCCCCAGTTTCACAGTGGGAGTTTAAACTTAATTTTTGGTTTAACAAGTCCGGTTTTACAGTGAAATCTAATCATCCCGGGCCTATAATACAGAACAACAAGTCAACAATTACTTGTTCAACTATGTTTGTTCAACAAGTGAAAATCATTTCCCTAACACAATAAAAACCTTAACAATTATCAATAGAAAAAAATTTCCCTTCACTTGTTGGATCAATTGAACAAGTAAATCTATCAAGATGAGTCGCAAAGTTTCCGAAATAAGTATTTTGTCCAAAATAAGAGGTAACAAACATATTTTATTTGGTGCTTTCTCTGATTCACTAACTAAAGCAAACAAAAGTGATAAATGGCAGGAGATATTTTCTTTGTCAATAGGCGTTTTTCTTTTTTAGTTCAGAGCAGAGCCTGAACTGTCAAACAAAAAATTGTGTTTCTTTTTTACCTCTGAACGTTCAGAGCTTCAAATTTGTGTTTCTTTTTTCGTTCTGAACGTGCTCTGAGCTTGTTCAGAGCGCGCTCTATGAGCTCAGAATAAAATAACTGAGCAGACTGAGTTAAGGGCTGAACACAAGCATTTGATAGGTGAAATTGAAAAAAAAGTGACAGCTTAGTGTTCAGGTGTGTTTCAAAAATAATTCTGAGCGCTCAGAACCAGAACACACTTTGTTCAGAGGATGTTCAGAGCATGCTCGGACTCTGTTCAGAACTCTTTTCTGAGCTAAAAAAGAAAAAATATAGTTCCTTCGGGAAAAAATTGGACCTACATTAGGGATTTGGTTTGGCAAAATTGCAAGAAATACGCCATGGTAAGTACAGAATGCAAAAATGTAGGTATGTATGTCCAAAAACATTATGAGCGAATACATTTTGTATTGGCGAAGTGCCGAGCTGCATCTCACCGGCAGAACACGTCTCGTGAGAGTTTTGTCCCCACCCCCATTAACGTTAATGTGCTTTGATCACTTTTCTGTTTATTTTACATAATACTATTTTTAAATTAAATCATATAAAAAATTAAATTGAAAAAAAAAAAAATAGTTCAACAAAACATTTAAAAAAAAATAAAAAAAAAAATATATTCCGTGCAATAAATTCCTAATTACAATAGAGCTTGTCATATCGTCGCCTGAGAATTATTTTGTCAAATATGCCATTTGTTCGATTTTGGGAAATTGAATTTTAAGGTTTGAGTTTAAATAAAAAAAAGCTGATCGATTAAGTTGTCTTTTTTTTGTTAAGTATATTATTATGTGGTAAATCTTCTTTCGATTGAAGTTTTCGAAGGTGCCCAGTCGGTTTTGGGTTTCGAACTATAAGTGTTTTTCTCCAGAATCAGTTTGTCGTATATGTCACGAAAATAAGCATTTTGTTGCATCCCATACACGTACGACAAAGTAAACGCACATGCGACATTGCAATACTAAGTTCATGCCGATTCGAATGAGAACAAATTATTCAAACCCTGTAATTCTTGTGCCATACTTTGGGATGTGATTTTTGGTCATAATTAAAAAAAAAATTGTTTCACAGTTAAGTCTAATTTTCAACTTTGACATCACTTTTTGACGATTTAAAAAAAGGCTAACTTTGGTGTACCCTAACCCATGTTAAGGTCAATTTCTCTGTCAGTACTAATTAAAGGGACCTCATGTTGGATTGTTTTTGTAGTAGAAATACTATCCTTTAAAACTACGTTTAAATTAAGCTGATATGTTTTAAGGGGTTGCCATATATTCAATTTTAAATGGTGTTCAATTTTGTCTGCCCAAGCTAAATTTTGACTTTGAGGTCAATTTGTCAAAAAAATGCGTAATAAACATACATTTTTCTTATTTTTACCTGATGAACGTAACAATAATAAAAAAAAAAATCTTATGAACAAGAGCACCCAAAAACCCATACATTTTATGATTCTTGGGAAAATCTAAAACTTATATAAGACTATACTGTTGAACAATTTTTTTCTTAGAGTATAAACACGAATCACATCCCAAAGTATGGCACACGAATTACAACAGGACACGCTGTATATATGATTTTCAATAACTGTATATTTAAGAAGAGTCAATCTTTTAAAAGTACTCATATAGTGTGTTTATTAAAAAAAATTTAACATATAAATTCTTATAAAATATTGAACATTTATTTGAAATTTGTAAACAAAAAAAAAAATAACTGAAAATTTGTTAATAAAAAAAAAAGAATAAAGCCATCCTTTGACCATCAACAAACAGAAAAACTAAAAGGAAAAAAAAAAGAAATTTGTGTGTTCATGTTCAGTTAACATTGGATAGGTAATACCTATTTTGTGTTTTTAAAAAGGGCTTCTACTTTAGGCATGAATACAAATAAACTTTCAATGTCATAGGGACATATTCATAGTCGCAGATAGACCCAGGTTTAACTAAACTACAGTTTAAGACAATTTCGGCTCAATGAATACAAACCGATTTTAATTACGAATTGTTGTTTTTATATTTTTATAAGATAATTAACTTCGTATACTACACAAATACCTAGCTTCAAATACGATGACTATGAATTAAGATTTTTTTTTAAGAAAATAGGAATGTTTTGTGTAAATAAATTTTTCGGTATTTGTAAATTATTTTTATCAGCCCTTTTTGATATCCATAACAGTTTAAACTCCGGCTCTGTGCCGCTTGTTTTCTAATAGAGCGTAAAAAGATCTTTTTTTTCAAATTTTGAAAGTTTTACTTTACTAAATGGCATTGATAAATAATTAAACTGATCTGCTTTGACGGAGATTGCTTTGAAATCGTTTGATTGTGTATTGTGGCCAACAACAAAATATCTCGCCTCTACCCCTTTGATCCTACACAACACGCGCCGCGGCACCACGCCGACAGCCTGCAAAAATTAAAAAAAAAAACATACATTATACATATATATGATCTGTTTTATATTTTTTCCCATTTACGAACACGTACACCAAACCAATTCTGCCGTTTCATTTGAATTTTTGTGTTGTATGTGTTAAGTGGGACGTACGACAAACTAAAATTAAAAAAAAAAGTAAATCGAAAATACACGGACTTTTTGTCGTATATCCAGAAATCTGGCGTTTACGACAAAACAAAACTGAAGGATGAGTTAATTTGTGGATACACGACAAAATTCATACTGAATATCTCAGTAACGGTAAATGATAGGAAAATTCGCATTGCAGAAATGGAAAGAGGACGTTCCAAAACATAGGACTGCATACCCACTTTAAAAAAGTGCATTTTGGCGTTTACGACAAAATAATTCTCAGGCGACGATATATATATACCTACCAAATCTCCATCATCTCCACATCATCACCACCTAAGCAAAAAAAAAAAAAATTATACGTCCTCCCTCCAAAAATAACACCTATTGTGAAACACCGGATTGTGAATATCGTCAGGTTGAGGTGATCGTACCTAGGCAATGTTCGAATTGTGAGCAATTAGCTTGAAGAACATTAGCCGCAAATCAACTTTTACGAAGTTGTTTTTTTTTTTATCGTGCGATACATCGATGGGAAGGGAACACTTCTTAGACACCTCTGAAACGCTTAGTTTAGCCACAAATCACGTTTAAAGTGAAAAGTCGGATTTTCGTATTGTGCGATACATCGATGGAAAGAGATCACTCCCTAGATCACGAATATACAATTTTTAGTTCTGAAATGCTTAGTTTAGCCGCGAATCAAGTTTGAATGTGCAAACTTTAAAGCTTCTACGATGCTTCTTTCGCTCGCAAGTTTAAAGATAAAAGTAGGTTTTTGATATCATGCGATACAACGATTGAAAGGTGGCACTCCCTAGTTCTGTAAGATGCTTTGTTTAGCCGCAAATCAAGTTTGAATGTGCAAACTTTGGGGGTCTACGATGCTTCTTCGGCTCGCAAATCGAGTTTAAAGATAAAAGTCGGTTTTTCATATCATGCGATACATCGATTGAAAGGTGGCATTCCCTAGATAACGAATATGCAATTTTTAGTTCTGTTAGATGCTTAGTTTAGCCGCAAATCAAGTTTGAATGTGCAAACTTTGGGGGGTCTACGATGCTTCTTTGGCTCGCAAATCGAGTTTAAAGATAAAAGTCGGTTTTTCATATCATTCGACAGATCGATGAAATGAGATCACTCCCTAGATAATAAATATGCCATTTTTAAGTGGGCACGATTGTTAGTTAAGCCACAAATGGAGTTTAAAGGGTAAACATCAATTTTGCGAAGTTGTTTTTTTCTTATCGTGCGATAGATACACCAATGGGAAGAGAACACTTTCTAGATCACAAATAGCCCATTTTCGCTACGATTTTTAGATAAGACGCAAACCATGTTTAAAGGTGTCAAGTTTGACACCTGAACTTAGTTAACATAATTTTTCTTGCCAAAACTATTTGACTGATTTGGATCGAATTTTCAAATTTTGTCTTATGATACTCTAGGCTATTTAATTGCAAATTTTGAGCACAATTGGACAATTTTTGAACTATTTTTTGATCGCTTCAAAATTACTTAGTTTTTCAGAATTGTTTTTACTCATAGTTAGATAGCAACTCAAATATAACATACGTGAATTTTAAACTAATGTGGTCTTGTAGAATACTTTATAACATACATGAATATAGTGGATGGTTTTTTCCTCAGTTGCATATTTCCAAAGTTATAAAGGAAAATGTTGGAAAAAATGGGAAGATTTTTGCGTTTTTTTCACTGTTGCATTCTTCCTGCAGCGAGCACAGGTTTTTCGAAGTTGCAAACTTAGCTACAGACTACTCTAACATGCCCGAACAACATATCAAAATTGCAGAACTACACCGCACTTTGCGAATTTATGTCGAATTTGACTGGGCTGTTATTAACTGTAATTTATTTATTTTATCAATAAATATTTTCGTTCGTGTATCGACTTGCAAAACTTTCTAAACTCACGCTGGTTTGCAATATAAATATAACACTCTTCTTCTACAATTTATAGTTTTTTTTTTCTTTTTAGCATTGAAAAAGTATGCAAATCTTCTAAATTGGATCCATCACTCCTATTGCGATTGTCAGTTACATACATACATACATACATATCTGGCAATTTATTCAAAATCTATTCAACAAATCATCGGTTTTTGACAATATTCTTGTAATTAACGACACACGGCCTGCATCATTCTCAATGAATAAAACTTTTAGCGGTTGGCTTGTTAAATATCGAATTTTAGTATCAATCTTTGATTGACATTCGCAATAGGGGATCATGTTTTAAACATTCAAAAAAGCGCTGTTCCTATCTATGTATTTAAAAATAATATAATGCATTCCTCTTGCGATTTGCAATTGTTGATTGACAGTTGATAAATATTGATATTTTTGATTTTAAACTCAATTAACTTAAAATGTAGTAGCGCGTAGCGTAATAGTTAGTGCGTTCGACTGTCACGCTGGAGGTCTGGGATCGCTTCCCAGCCTCGTCCACCTAAAAACTAAAAAGTTTTTTTTTCAGGGCTACTGCCTCTTGCGAGGAATTGACAAATCCTCCAAGAGTATCACTTGTCACGAATAAGTGCTTCTCGTCTCGGATTCGGCATAAAATTGAAGGTCCCTTCCATCCCTGTCCACAGGCGCACACAGGAATGGTTGCGAGTTGTAAGTCACTAGGCCCTGGTTCTTCATGAGCCGTTGTGCCACCCGATTTTTTTTTTTTTTTTATAACTTAAAATGTGATCAATTGCTATTTGTCCATTTTCTTATAATTCACAAAGGTTTGCATTATTCCCAATGACCAAAACTTTTTTTCGGTTGGGTGGTTTAATAACGCAAATCGCAATATTTATCAGTTCATGTCTTTGCAGTTTGTTTCCTTTTACAAGTTTTCCATTTAAGTTCTTTGACCTTTTCGGCAAATTGGCATACAAATTTACATAAATAGCTTATTCTGACTTTACTGTGAATCCATAGCTTCAAGTGACATAGGACAGCATTTGTCCATTATACAACTTGAATATAACATTAATTATATTTTATTAACGAGCATATTTCATAATTAAACGTTTAAAACTGACACTTTGTAATATTATCCATCTTTGTAATTTTAATCTCCTGAATGTCTCTCTCTCTCTTTTTTGTACCAAATATACACCCAACAATTTGATGACCCAACAAACTTTAATTATCATTCTCATCTGAGGCTAATAAATTAATTTGCAAGTTGATCCTTTTTAATTTATTGTTTCTTTTATCATCATGATTTGGCTTGATGTTTGAATATGGAACGTTGGACGTTGCTTCTTTAATGTAATTGCTTATGATAGCATAATACATACATACATTTATTTATAGATGTTTGTATAGGTATATTACAGAGAGCAGATAACACAATATATACTTCACGCACAAAAATGTACAAAAGCAGTATACATTTATCGCAAAATAGTAACTACACCTTTAAAAACTTTTTAGAATTTTCTATTTTGACAAATAAAAGAAGTCTATGTATTCAAAAGAGTTAAGTGCTTTAAATGTTGATCGATGAAAGTAGCGAACGGACTGAAAGTTTAATAAGGGATAGGTTCATTCGGTATATTCGTAGATTTAGATAAATAAAGTATTCTTAGAATACAATATAAAGAAGAGTTCCCTTTTCCGTACCATACGATGGAGTATATAAATACATACTTCATAATACTCGGATGTATGTATGTATGTATGCATCTGCTTTTCTTATAAATGTAACATTATTTGTATCGACCCTAATTTACATATCACCGGAACCAGTCCTAAAGCCCTAAACCTTGGAACAATATTTTTCATTTCATGTTTTCAGTAAAATTGATCAAATTTCTCGTTGTGTCTGGAATTAGAAATGCTAAAACTTATGTTGTATAACTATTACATTTAGTTTTGTCCTTGCTTTAAATAGTTGAAAAATTTAATGAGGTTATGAGGTTATTCTACTTTTATGGTCTAATATACGATGTACCACTTTCATATCATATCGTAATTCTGTATTGCAATGAATCAGTTCTTATTTTGCCTTTTTTTTAAATAGACAGCTGTTTACAAAATCCAATGAGTGGAATGCGAAGGATTCGGATACATAATGTAAGGCAGCGTCTACATAATGTTGATTTTTGAATATCAACAGTGCTGATCAACAATGTTGAGTTGATGTGTACGTGTAGATCAACAGAGTCGATCAACTTTTATTGACCCAAACGTAACCAGACTCAAATGGACCACCAGTGTTGATCAACACTTCTGTCAGTTATATTGCGCATGCGCTGCCTGGAGCCAATGAAGGTATACAATTTTGATTTGTGTAAATAGTTACTGTTTTGTTTTCGTTTGTGGTCTTATTTTTATTGTTATTTAAAATAAAACGGACGAGAAAAATTAACTACCTACGTAAATGAGCGTTTCCATGGCCACATCCCAAATGACAGTAAATTTCAACACGTATACACTAGCATGTTGATCGACAAAGTTTATCAACACTGTTGATGGGCATGATGTGGACGCTGCTTAACAAGTAGCGTAAGTCCCCTTTCACAGGGAAACTAGTTTCTGGATATTTTTTTTTAATTGCCTCTTGTATCTTTCACACGAAGAACAATGTGAGAAAAAATGCAATACAAATCTCTTCAAATCATTGACCGGGGAGATTTGTTTTCCTCCCCTAACTTCTTGCCCTTCTCGGCTGCGAACAAACTCCCAGTTTTTGCGGAAACTCATTTTCCTTGTGTGGTAGGGGAGATGGAGCAGACTATGTTTCTATTCCATTTTAACTGTATACACAAAACACAATATGTAGGTGTTGTTCGCTCGGCAGTCTGATTCTCTGATTGAAAAAAAGATTTCATACGATAATTTGTCCACTAAAGGCAGAAATAAAAATGTCTGTAATAATTGCTAAAATCAATAAAGAAATAAAAATTGCTTGTGGACGCGCAGGGGTAATGAAAAGTTTTCCTGATTGAAATGTATAAGAAAAACTTTTTCGTTTGCAATTCTGTCAGCGGAATCACTGAAATTGGAATTCAAATCATTGGAATTTGTTGTTCCATTTTGTGAGAAATTAAGATCAGCTGTCACGAAAAATGAATTTGCATCAGGAAAATAAATAAATACATTTAAAAAAAAAAAATAATTGTTTAATTGAAAATTTTATTTGATCAAAAAATTCTATGACGGTGTTCACATTGGACTGACTCCTCCGAATTTGCAAAAGAGAACGTCAAAAACAATCCACAAATTATTTTTTTTTTTTTTTAAATTGGGTATGTTCAGAGAACTTAGGGGACTTGCAAGTAAGGCAAATTTCTAGACTGTCAGCTGTCGAAAAATTGTTTCAAATGAAGGGAACTTTCGACAGCTGGCCAATCACAGTCTATAATTTTGCCATACTTGCAAGTCCCCTAAGTTCTCTGAACCTACCCAACTGCTTTTCTCCCTTTCTAAATTTGAAGTGGGAGTGAGATAAATTTCAGAGAAATCAAAAATAGTCGGAAGAGTCAGTCCAATGTGAACACCGTCTATGAGTTATTTGTCATCGATTAGTGTAGCATTTTAAAATGAAAATAGTGCAAAAAATCCATTTAAAAGTTTTTCCTGATCGCTATAACCGGTCCCTTAACTGTAAACTTTTTGGTAGATATTGGTAGATACCTATATGCGAGAAGCTATGAAATAAAAGAAAAAAAAAAAACAAAATGAAAATTAATCCTCATCAACTGTTTGGAGGTTATCATTTTAATTATATGTTTTCCGTAGCCAAAACAAATATTTAACAAACTTCATGCCCATCTGAATTCAATATACTGAATTCATTTAATATTATTTCCGATACACGTGTTTGTAAAATTAAGACAAAAACCAGGCTGCTTACAAAAAAAAAGTCATAAAATATAGCCATTGATTTTGTGTTTATTTATCTGCCATCGAATTGTTTACCTTTATATCCGCAACTTAAATTTATCACAATCCAAATATAAAAACACAACAATAACAGAAAAAAAAACATTTCACCAACCTCATTCTTTGTGCATGTTATTTGAATCGGAAGACCGTTAATTTACAATTGCTTTGATTTTCTTTAATAGTTTGTTGGCGTGTGAGTACACTCCGCATCTGCTATTTATGGATAGTTTTTAATTTTATATGCCTCTAAAAACTTCTCTAAAACAAAAAAAAAACTGAATCGACAACAATCATATGACGTCACCAAACCGAAAAAAGAGGTGTTTGGCAATGAGCCGTTTTGTGATCCCGAATTCATAGTTTGTGAATGTCAAATTATTAAGTATTTAAAGTACCTAAATTAATATCGAGAAACTCATTTTATTTAATGATAACTGACTAAAATTAGCGTATAATAGGATGGAGCGTACTAAAGGCTGTGTACGTCCCCACTTTTAACTAGAAGTTTTGGTACATTACGTAGAAAGCCATCATGCAGGCGACCTTCTCAACCCGTTCTTTAATTTTAAATTTCCAGTTGATGAGAGGTAACTTGAATTTCAGTTGTTGGAGTTGGAGGTTCTGATCCTAGGTGGAGGTGGGCTTAGGACCTGGACTTAATTGGCTCCTGGACCCGGATGGAGGTACGTGTGAGCCTGGACGGAGCAGCACCTGGATCTGGTCAAAGGACAATGTCTGGACCTGGACGATTTTGTTTCAGAAACATTTATTAAAAACAAAACTGGAAAAAGGATTAAAGGGCTTAGGTAGGTATATCTCTTTAATAATTTTCGGTCGTCCTGAAATACAATGTTAAGGTTTATAAAAAAAATCGAATTGATCAGTTCTATTTCTGGAGGCTTAAACTCTCTTTTTCTTGGTTATCTTGCTCCAAGTTGGTTCTTTAACCCATCTTATCTAATCTATTGTCATTTTAGCAAGACAGAAAAAAAATTACAGAACTTGAAAGACGTTCACGCTCTTGGCTATATCTTGTATATCTAGTAAATAACTACCTATTAAGAATAAGTGCAGTAACTATATACATTCACGTATGCGTCAAGTCTGGTACCTATTTCTGATTTTTTGCTGACCTCTTTTTTCGACCTCGAGTGGCGAGGTCAAAAATAAAAAAAACGCGATTTTTTCGCGCTTTTTTCAGTTATTGAAGATTTTAGTCTTAAAAAAGTAATTTTAAATAAAAACATTGTTCCACGATTTCAAAGTAACCTATTTTTCCCCAATTTGAGCCCAAAACCATCTCTGTAGACCGAATGGTTTCCAAAATACAGCATTTCAAAATTTAGCGATAACAAACATAATAAAGCAAGTAGTATTATCAAACAGTATAATGAAAAATAAAGAATGGTTGACATAAATGCATCGAAGCAATGGAGCGTTTATAGGTTCAGCCAAAATAATAGAACAATCATACCGGAAGGGGGTCTATAAACCCCCCGTTAAGATGAAAGGGGCAATTATCTACAAAAAAAATACTTAACGTAAAAATAACACTATTGAAAAACAATGGTAACACCCACAATATTCTCCTATATAGCTTATCTTGAACCCAGAAACTCATTCATGAATTTTATTTTTAAATAAAGTTATATTAATCGATAGTTTTTAAGAAATTAAATTCCTGGCCATATTTGGGGCAAACTGAAAGTTTTGGACTCTCTGGCCGAAGTGGAAGAAGCATCCGTATGTCTGTACTTTTACCAAAAAAATTGAGGCTCGGGCTATTATTATAGCAACGAAAGGCTGTTTTCCCTGATGTGCATAACATCAATTGTAGACAAAACTGGGCTCATCAGGCAAAGATGAGAGGGACAACCATGCCTTGAATGTGGCTGTGAACAGAAAATAACTGGCCCATTATATTGATGGAACGACGCCGACGGCAAACGTCCCATCCACCATCCAGCTCTTGTCTTTGGACAGCAATGCATGCTAGTCCTTTTTTCCAGCAAGATGTTCCTTATGGATTTGTGGACAGTTTCCATCAATATACTTAAGGTGGTTGGGAATATTTATATTCTCCAAGCTTCTCAGATCTCGGCTCTTTGAACAATTTCTCACACACTTGGTGGATTTTCATTTTTTCAGCCGTAGATGTGGTAGGATGGTTGATGCGCCAAGCAAAATGGTTCCACGCTCACAATGCGGTACCTGAATATTACACTAGCAGGGAGCGCTTTTGTTTTCACATACAAATTGGTTTCAGGTAGTATTCTCCTTGCGTAAGACCATTTGTATTTGTTGCTTATACAATGTATGGCATAGCATTCGGCATAGAAGTTCCACTTTCGCACATCATTGTGATTTTTATTCCATACTAACTCGGTTTGTTAGGTAAGTATGTTCATTCGGAATGGGCATCTGCTTCGGAATCTAAGAAATTTTTCATCAATAGTGAGATTGCTTCCAGGTGAGTAATTATTTTTGCATTGAGCTATAAATAAATCCCAAACCGTTGCCGTTTGGCCCCTTTTTTGCGTTCAATCCCCGTGGCCCTAACTTTTTTAGAAATTGCCCATTCGGCCCCTTTTTACGATTTAACTCTCAATTTATTAATTTTTGTTTAGATATTCTAAGAAATTTCGATTTTTATAAAAACAAATTGATCACAAAGTTTCATTTCACAAAACGTTATCTCGTTTTGCTTTGAAATTGGAACTAGCGTAATCAGTGTAGATTTGATCCCCATAAAAAGAAACCTATGAAAAATCCTATGACAGCTCGTAAAGGGCGTTGATAAAGCTTCAGCAAGCTATAGCCTGAAAAGTCGCAGGGCATTTTCAAATTAATTGAAGGAGTACCTGTCGCTATAAACACCGGGTTGAGGAGAGGTTAACGCACCATTGGGCGTGATTCTTTCCTTTACCCCCACTGGGTAGATCATCGCTCCACCAGGCCCGTAGGAGCTCCATGCAACGTCTGGTGGCGGTGGGTGAGTTTGATAAATCAGTGGTTGACGCATGCGACTGCCCCGTTCAGTCAGATTAGCAGAAGGAGGCAACATTACAATTTATTTTCCAGTTATTTGGAAAACTTAAGCAGTTAGGTATCTAGTTTTGTTTTGTTGCATGAAGTTCCCTTTGTTTTGTGTCGAGAAAATCAAATTAAATATTAAAAAAAAAAAGAAAACATTAAAAGGTAATTTATTTTTTTTAATTTTTGTGTAAATAACCATCAAAATATACTGTTTTGATTTGTATTGTCGAATTTTTATATATTGGCCCCTGTTTTTCTGTCGGGCCCCTTTTTGGAACCCTTTTTAATATTTTTAAGCGGCAACACTGCCCAAACCTATTGAACAGGAATAAATGGATCTTCCTGACGACGAGCAGGGCGTAGAGTTTTGTCATCCACTCTTGGTCACCTGATAATAAAATTGAACGTATCTCTACTCATTACTACTGCAACATATCTCGTGTCGCTAAATGAACTATCAAACAATTCAAGGCTTGATAAATGGTTATCTTTCACTGCAGCTTTTAGAATAAGTATTCCAATAAAAGCTTTGATTTCAGACGAATTTGTATCTCTAAATGTCGAAGAAGTCATACTATCAGTACGATTTATTGATTATCTCCAGTTCTCCACATTAGTACTGAACGAGCTCTTGAATAATATTAATATCATCTGTGATAAACAACTCAGAACATAAAAGTGGTCCCAAAATATTTCGACACATTCGAGCAGGACCTCTATTGGAGCTAATTATATTGATCCCAGATGTTCTTCCATGACTTTGACCTTTGGAAATAGCCCAAAAGTATCTATATCTATTCTTACCTAACCTCTAATTACATTTTGAGCCGGAACAATTATGCGGTCGTCATGTTCAGGGTTTTCAGATGTTGAGAGGTGTCATTTAAGTTTTCTTCGATTACTTCATCTACGTTCTCGTCGTCAGTTTCACTTTGAACATCGTCTTCACTTATATGATCCTCAATCTCGCTGTCACTGTCATAATTTTTTTTTTTGTCTTCTTGATTTAAAAATGAAACAATTTCTCCGTCTTCCAACACTCTTCTAAACGCCATGGTGCTAAAACGTTCCTAAAACCCATACCTGTTAAAAGTAACAAAAAAAGTTAAAAGTAACAAAAAAATATGTCACACAAAATTGCATCAAAGTTACACAGAAGATAAACATGCGCCTCTCGAGCGCAACGAATTGTCATAACAAAAAAACTGTGGTACTTACCGAACCGAATGACCGTATCTCGCAAGTGCTGTGCTGATCGAAAACTGAGTTGGCTTAGAAGAACAAGAACAAGTTTGTTTGAGCGTGCGTCGGTTAGAAAAAGAAAGCAATATATTTCGCGGGCGCCTCCGAGTCCGTTATCTGCGCAGTTTATGTTCCTAGGGTTAATATTCAAAGATTAATTTTCAAAGATCTCAAATGAAACCATTTCGCATATATTTATTTTTATAATTAAATTCGATTTTATTGATGACAACTCCTTATTCCTCCAACATTTTTGTAGAGGAATCTTGGCACAGTTATTTTATGATAACTCTATTCTATAACTTACATAAATATGTTAGGTATTGACCTTGTTTTTAAAATTCCGAAATTAAACATTGGTCGTTTTACTCAGAACAATAAAAATCAAACCTTAAACAATTTCTGACACGGGTCAGTCTCAATGTCACACAGCAATGGTTTTGCTTTATCAGACCATAATTATTTATATAACAAACGTTTTCTTTAAAAAAATGTTTACAAATAAAGGAAGGACTTTAATTAAAATAGGAATACGCAAAAAATCGCATAGAATTTCTTGCAACAACAGCATGAATGAAATATGTAAATCTTATGTACAGTACATTGGTAACAACTCGAACAAGATATTTTGTTTAACATTTAACTTTACGTTTTATGTTATTTTGCTATTTTGCTTTTATTCCAATAATTTTGAAAGTATGTGTGTTGGTACAAGAAGATACATTTAGTAATGTTTGTGTAGTGCAAACTCGAGATAACCTTTTATTTATTGCTTTCTGCTTTTAGCTGAAATAAAACCACCAAGACATAGATCCAGAGGAGTTTATAAAATCTAAATTGAATTCAATCTTCTGAAGTTTCCTTTCGTTCCTTCGTCTTGCCGTGTCGTGTCGCCGCCGCCGCGCCCGTCGGTCGTAGAGTCATCGTTTTTTCCTGAACATTAAATTTATCCAAGTTATTTCTCCCTTTTTTGGTTTTATTTAAACACATAAAATGAGGGCGGCAGTAACTAAACGTCCACAGCAGCAACGAATCGATAAAATTAATATAGGATATAAAATGCACAACCGCATCGCACGTACTTGCTCTTATCGTTGCTATAAAACATTGATGATGTAGAAATATAAAAGACCTATTAGTATATTTAAAATAACAGAGATAAGGTTTCCTTTTTTAAATAACATCTTATAGGATATTGTTCAAATTATAAATGTTGCTATACAGCAGATGACCTAGCATTACTAGCCAAACATCAAATCAAAGCGATGCTCACGGCCATAGTAAGACCTATACTACGATAACCTAGTCTATAGTGCAATGCAAATAAACAAAGTTACGAACTTTAAAACCATGACCGAGGTTCAAAGAATGGCATTTATTCGAATAACTGGGGGTATGAGGACCACCCCCACAGCGGGTAAGGAAGCTATACTCAACTTAAAACACCTCAATCAATTTGTACAAGAATCGACCGCCAAAAGCGGCTTAGCCAAACCGGTAGCTGGAAGCAGAACTACATATGTTATAAAACCTTTGACAAGTTTTCCAACTGCAAACTATTAAGAACTTTAGTTTTGTTGTGAGGTTTCAAAACATATTTATAATCAACAGAAGTTTATTTATATTAATATCAAATTTTGAATAAGATTATTGATTGCAGTAGGTAAGTTACACTTATTCTTACCTATTAACATAACATTAGAGCTGGCCACGAGACGAGACCCTCCGAGACTTTAGTAAGTCTCGTCTTGGTCTCGTTAAAATCGAAAATTTTCAGTCTCGTCTCGGTCTCGTGTCGGTATCATAGAATTAAGTCTCGTCCCGGTCTCGTCTCCGAAAAATACGATTTCCAGACAATCTGTTGACTATTGGAACGAAATATTTTCGATTATAGTTTGAATATGAAATATTTAACTGAAATTGGATTTTATAATTAATTAG
The DNA here is from genome assembly GCA_949320155.1 of Melangyna quadrimaculata. Lineage (NCBI taxonomy): Eukaryota > Metazoa > Arthropoda > Insecta > Diptera > Syrphidae > Melangyna > Melangyna quadrimaculata. Next base: position 372,327,351 of record OX439483.1, read on the forward strand.
ACTCTCTGTAAATTTCGGTCCAAATATACAGTCTCGTCTCAGTCTCGTCTCGTGTCGTCTCGGTCTCGTCATGTGAGACCGAGATTGAGACTGAGACTTTTCTCGTCTCGTGACCAGCCCTTCACAACATACATACTAGTTAGTGAGTTAAGGCTATAAATTAGGTCAAACCTTGCACTTCATTCTGACGGGTTGAGATTTGGTACACTAATACTCAACATCCTAAATTTACTTGTAAGAAGTGTTTCCACGGTAGCCACACTGGATTTAAGGGTTGCGTCTTTACCAAGTTATAACAACGAAATTCCACATAAATTTCTCTAATGCGAGAACCAGACATCGGACGATAACGTGGAATGTCTCATTGGATTCAGAATACTTGAATCCATCGAAATATATTTTTTTTTTGGTCCATTCTGACCCTTACGCACTGGGGTGCAAAATACCCTCGGCGGATAAGGGTTTTTAGCCCAGTTGCTATATACAAAAAAATGACCTGAAATGGTAAAAATAGTACTGCACACTTTTCTTTCAGAACTTGTTAGAGGGGGTCATTAGGCATCTTTTTATTTTTTGTCGGAAAAATTGCTCCACTGCGTAAGCCGCCATCTTGGATTTTCTCACACTACTTTCTAATATTAGCAAAAAAAACTTTAAACATAAAAAATTTATTGAACAAAAATGGCAACACTTACAATCTTGTGCTATATCTTTTTTTAAGGCCAGATATCTATTCTTTTTTTGGTGTTTAAAAAAAATTATTTTAGTGAATAGTTTTTGAAAAATAAATTTTCAAACTCAAAATTTAAAAAAAAAAATATATTTTTTTTTAACTTTTTTTTTGTAAATTTTACGTAATTAAGTTGTATTTTTGATTTTAAAATTCAACGCTCTTAATAATTTGCAGCCGATTGCTGAAAACTAGTTGGACTAAGTGCATTAACTCCTTAGAAAATTGAAAATTACGAAAACTAATAAGGTATTTGTTAAAAAAATCTTTTTTGTGCATTTAGTGTTTAAACTTGGGATCTTTGAAATTACGAGAATTTTCATGTGCTTTTCTATCGGAGTCTATTGTTTACCCTCTCCTCTACTTAGGTCCTGATCTTATATTCATTCTACATTTCATATTCAGTGAGAGGGGGTTACTCAACATCTTGGTAAAGGTATTTAAACAGTATTATGCTACGGCTTTTGCGTATTTTATTGGGAAGATCACGATGAACAATATCTACCTGCATCCACACAAATAAAGCCTAAAAGTTCTCACATACCAACGTGAAAAATTCGGCGCAACAACGACAAAAATAGACAAAAAACTGCACTGACATCAAATTTCTACCTTCATACTGCTTCATTCTTACAGTATTCAAAGGACAAGAACAAAATATCTAAGAAAAAAAAGCTATATTTTTTTCATGCTTCCCCTCCTCGTCATTAGGTTCTAACTAATGTATCTGTCTATTATGCTTGTGTACGTACAGTATATCGCTCACTAGTCGAAATTCGACCAAAAGCTCACTCACTCATAAATTCATCTTGCCAATTGAAAGAAACTCTCTATAGAGTCAAACAATTAGTTTGAAAATTAAATCACACAAAATTTGTTTTTAGTTTTTAAATTTATTTTTTTTATATACATATGTATGTACATAAATAGCTTTAAAATTTTTGTGTGGTACTATTTGTTCAAAAAGTATCCAACCGATTTCAATAAAATTTATATGGTTTGAAAGCAAATTTTTCAAACAAATTGTTTGACTCTAGAGAAATTTTTTTTTTCAGGTGTCAATATGAGTTTTTGGTCGAATTTCGCCCAGTGGGCGATATACTAGTATGATGAGATTTCACTAAACACCATTACTTTAGTACTTTAGTAAATCCAAGATGGCGGCTTACGCAGGGGAGCAATTTTCCCGACAAAACCCTCCAGGATGCCTAATGACCCCTTCTAACGAGTTCTGAAAGAAAAGTGTGCAGTACTATTTTTTCCTTGGCAAATGCTCATTCCGACTAGGCTATTTTGTTTTGTCAGAAATTTTGTACACATTTATAAAATCATAAGATTGGTGTCGACGCAGAATTTCACACTCTACGGTATATATATATCCGAAGCCTACTTAAATCCATGAATTTGTTTTTTGCATAATAGCTTTCAAGTGGGGGAGAGCGGTATGTGGATGTATGTCAAACCGATATATATTTGGCTTGGTATAATCTGAGCATATGATACATGAACTAAGGGTAGTATTTAGTGTCCAATCTTATGAAACCAAAATAAATGTAATACAGCACCCCTGGAAGAAGTTATTTTATTTTTATAAACAGATGACTGAAATTTTAGTGCAACTAGCACTACATAACCGAGTTCCAACGGTATGGTGATGAAATTTGAAACACACGGTTCATTTGTCCCAAATAATAATTAAAAGAGTCCATGAAAATATTTGGGGTGAATGGGTGTTTTTTTGAGTGAAAAGAAAAAGTCAATTACTACTACCAGTAAACCCCTCCCAAAACTGGTATGTTGATGAAAGTTGGTAGAAATGTTTTATTTTTTGTTGCAACCAAAACTCAAAAGGATGCATGCAAATATATTGGTTCCAGGTGTGTTTTTTTTTGAGGCGAAAGGAAAATATGGGTTATTAACCCAAAATTTTATATTTATTTAATCGAGGTACAAATATATAATATGGTACAAGATTTCAAAGTATTTTTTAACGCCGAATTTGATTTAAATAAAATTAAGACAATACAATCACCATTAAGAAAGTAATCGTCGTTTTAAGGAAAAAATAATGTATTTTTTAAAAAGAGCAGATAAAACATTTTCCCTCAAAAACAGCATTTGACAATAGATATTTGATTTATCTTTTTTATTCTTGGTCATAATAAAAAATTAAATATTCGTACCAACTTTCATCAACGCACTAGTTCTCGGAGGGGTTTACTGGTCATAGGATTACACTTTTCCCTTTCACTCACAAAAACACCCTTTCACCCCAGATATTTGGATGGGTTCTTTTGATTCTTGTTTCTTACGATGTGTGCCAAGTTTCTTCAACATACCATTTGAACTTGGTAATATTATGCTCGTTTCACTGAAAATCATTTTTTAAAATGAATAACTGGTTTTAGGGAATTTGTATAGTATTTCTTTTTATTTCACAAGATTGGGCACTAAAAACTACCTTAAAGTCATGTGCCATATGCTTCGATTATACCAAGGCAAATGTATAGTGTTTTGATATACTTCCACCTTACCCTCCCCCCATTTCGAAAGCGATTGTTCAAAGACAAATACATGGATTGAAATGGACTTTGGATATGCTGTAGACTATGAAATTCTGCGTCCACACTCATCTTAAAATTTTATGATTATTAAATAATTAACATTAATAAAAACTCTTATCCGCCGAGAGTATTTTGCGCCCCGAGTACGGAAGGTTGGGGTAGGGTCCGAAGAAATGATTAGCCCAATTCTTAATATTCCCCGGGTAAATAACTCCCCGGGAAATTTGTTCCCTTAAAATTGAAATGCTCGTCACATCAAATAGGGTAAGACACCCAGTGACCGACACTCTTAAGAGAAATTTTGAGTTTGAAAATTCATAACTTTTCTTCCGCTGCATCGATTTTAATGTTTTTTATATATTATTATTTTATATATATTTCCTGAGATACTCTTGAATAATAAACAAATTGAGTTTGTCGAATCGGTCAGAAATTAGGTTTAATGATTACAAAAACACTTTCTTGGAATTACGACATTAGATTGACAATGGGTCGTATTTACGGAGGTCTTCGTCTATTATTTAGTAGCCCGTAGCGTAATGGTTAGTGCGTTCGACTGTTACGCTGGAGGTCTGGGATCGCTTCCCAGCCTCGTCCACCTAAAAACTAAAAAGTTTTTTTTCAGGGCTACTGCCTCTTGCGAGGAATTGACAAATCCTCCAAGAGTATCACTTGTCACGAATAAGTGCTTCTCGTCTAGCCGTTCGGATTCGGCATAAAATTGTAGGTCCCTTCCATTCTTGTCGAAAGGCGCACACAGGAATGGTTGCGAGTTGTTAGTCACTAGGCCCTGGTTCTTCATGAGCCGTTGTGCCACCCGATTTATTTATTTTTTTTGTTCGTCTATTATGGACAAACCATAAGATAACACCACTTAAAACACGCATTATCCTAGCCAAAACATTGCTCGTGCCTATAATGCTCTACGGTTGTGAAATTTTTCATAACTGTGATTTTGAACACAAGCGCAAACTTAATGTTGCGTACAACAGTATAGCTAGATACATTTTTGGATTAAGAAGATACGATCACATTTCTGAATTTTCAAGATCTATCTATGGCATAACCTTTGAAAGCCTTTTCAAGTTCCGATCACTTATATTGCTGAATAATGTTATGCAAACGCGTCAACCACCGTACCTTTATGATAAGATATGTCACTCGTATTCTTCTAGATCTTTAAATCTTGTACCTTTAAGTTACACGTTCTAAATATCGGAACGCCAATTTTTCATAACTGCGATTCGTCTGTGGAACTGTCTACCACGAACTTTAAGAAGGATAACTCTTCGAATTAAAACTGAAAGAATATTTGCAAACTTTGAGGTTGTGATGATTTGATTTTGTATTTGTTCTTTTTTTTTCTCTTTATCGTTTAGTTATAATTTTTGATTTCGATTTTACTTTAATGATTTTTCTTTTTTCTCTTTTCTGAAAACTGTTCACATACAATTTTTAAATTTTTAAACTTTACATAAACAAATGCACCACATCCTTGTAAATAATAATTAAGTTTATACTATTTTAAAAGATATTGCGGCATATTCATAGTCGCAGATAGACCCAGGTTTAACTAAACTACAGTTTAAGACAATTTTGGCTCAATGAATACAGACCGATTTTAATTACAAATTGTTGGTTTTATATTTTTATAAGATAATTAACTTGGTATACAACACAAATAGCTTCAAATATTTTGAAATGACAACCTTAAAAAAATAGAATCAACGTCCGAAAATTCAACCAAAGCTATGTTTAACTTAGACCCAGGTCTAAAATGACTATGAATATGCCCCATTGTATCTTATTGTATAAATCTATTTAAATAAATATATGAAATATGAAATATTATACTGTTAATTATTTTCTCTTATAATATTAAAGAAACAAATATGTAAGAAATTCCAAAAATAAATAAAACACACAATTTTAATAGCTTACCACTTTTTTAGTTACGGACACCCGTAAAATATTAGTTATGAACACCCTTTTTTGTAGGCTTTTCACACTAAACTATAAAAGGGTTTTCGGCAAGAAGCTTACATAAACTCGAAAAGCGCTAAAATTAACAAGTTTTAATTTGACATTTCAATTGTTTTGACACCCATCTGCATCCACTTTGAAAAAAAAAAATCGCAGTGTCAAAATAAAACGCACAAATAGGAAAATGGAAATTTACAAGTTTTGTAACTTAAAATGGGAATGTAATGAATCCTGACTCATGATATTAGTAGTACGTTTGATCAAAATTTGTGGTTCATAAAAACTTGATTTTTATCTAAAATTGTTTTTCGCCAAACCCGATGTTTTCGTGCGAACCTCATTTTGGCCTTGGTGTGAAAAACCTCCCTTAAGAGATTTTCAAACTATTAAAAAATAATAACAGAACGTATTCAACGTGGTAAGTATTTCAAAATACTTTAATTTTTGTTTAGTAAATAAGATAGATAATTATTGATACACAAAAAACATAAAAAGATACATACGCATATAAAAGAAATCCAAACTCTATGTGCATATAACACAAACCCTTATTGCGGGGATGTTATACACAAAACTTGCTATGTAGGTACTTTATGTAGCGGTTAGTTAAAACAAATTGATTAAAATATAAATAAATTAAATTATTAAAAAAAAACAAACAAAGAAAATGCATAGGCACTAACAGTTTTTAACTAGTAATATCGCAAATTATTACAAAAAAAGTTAATTATACAAACAAAATTCATAAAATTTGAATTTTAGTTATAAATAGTTACTGAATTAAAAATATTTACATAAATAATGCAATAAACCAATACATTTATATATCATAAGCACAGTAATCTACTGTGCCATTTTTTGACATTCCTCCCCTTAACCGCATCTAAAGCATTTTGCAAATATTCTTCTTTAAACTGCTTTAGCTTTGTATTGGCATTTTGAAATAAAATCCTGAAAAATATGGAGGTGCAGTCGAAGATTTAAAAATAAATCTTTATTAGCGAAATAAAAAGCGGTTTGAAAATAATGGCAGACAAAAGGAAAGAAAAAACTATGGTGTCCGTAACTAACATCATCAAAAACGTCCAATGGAGCCAGTAATAGACACCCCTGTCGGTAACTGAATTTATTGAACATTACATTTAAGTTATGAACACCCCGCGTTAAATTAAGTTATTTTATTATTTTAATAAAAACAAACTAACAAATAGATCCGATAATAATTGCTGTCAAATAATATGCCCTGTCCACTTATGTACAAAACACGGATATATTAATAAAATACTGATTTATACTAACGTGATTCTTAGGGAATTCACAAGTTTTCTTGTGTCTACAGAGGTTATTCATTTATTTATTTTATTAAACGTCAACGAATAACTACAAAATATCAACTGATGTCTTTTCTTATTATATTTGCATGCCTGAACCCGTTAAAAATAGCGTCGACAGCATCCAGCAACAGGAAACGATTGAAAAACGAAGGTGACCATAACTGAGAGGGTGTCGCACAGTGGGTTGGGTAGTGGAAAAAAATCGAAAAAAAAAAGTTTACTTTCTTGTTTCCAAATAAGCCAAATTGAAGCTTACAATCCCGAGAACATTATCCAAAAGGTTTTTATGATAAAGCTTAGCCACGAGCTTTAAGCGCAGCTCTGAATGTAACCTTAACTGGCTAACTCAAAATAAGAGAACACTATAGAGAGAATCAATATGCGTCGCGCTCAAGATTAATAAAGAATAACAAATTGAGTTTTAATTTTTTCATGATCTCTGATAACTACAGCTATTCTCACTTTTTTTTATTTCGTTAACTGCAAGTAGTAGGGTCTTAAATCAAGGTAAAAATCAAGGTTATTATTACGTAGAGTGCTATATTTGAATAGACCTATTTTTCGCGTGTCATTACTTGTTGTAAACAAATATTTTTGAGAATAAAGACAAGATTAAGATCTTTTAAAAAAAGTAAGATTCATCTGCCTTTACCTGCCTTTTTCCTTAATACAACCTATTATTTTCATGAATTTTTAACAGAATGTGTTCAAATAGAGAGATTTTTGAGGTATGGTTGTCTGCTCCATCAATCAAAGTTCCAAATCTCTTGCAGTTTGTGTTAAGTAAATTTAATGTAGAAGATATTTTGGAGCCTTAAGATGACATTAAATTAAAAGGTCACCTTTCTTCCCTGTGCTCAAACATTGGCAAAAGAGCAAAAGGACGAAAAGTATTTTTTTTGAAAAAAACAAAGACCGGCTTGACCACATATTTTTCCCGTGAACATTGAGTGTCTTCAGATTATTTCCAAAAATCAGACTTCGGAAAATAAACGTGGCAGACCAAAAAAAAATGTTTGAAGCGTGTTGCAGCAAAACAAAGAGGCAAAAAGTTGATGATTTGATAAGAAGGTGCTCAACACATTTAACAGAGCTAAATTCATCAACTTCTCCTTATCGAGATCAAGAAAAAAAGAGTTTGACGCCTGGAGAAGCCCTGTCATTATATTTTGATCTCGATTTAACAGAAAGAAGCTATGAAGTTTTGCGAAAAACTGTTAACGCAATTCACAAGGACTGTTTTCCGAGCGTCTACGCATTAAGGCAAGCAAAAATAGGAACACTTCTAAAATGTACAGCCACGGAAACATCAGCAGAAGTCGATTTTCAAGACTTAGTGGAAAAAACTGCGCGAAGTATCTCTAAAAAGAAAGTATTGATAAGGACACACACGCCAAAATGATCTGTAAATGGGGTTTCGATGGTAGTGGCAACCATAGCGCGTATAAAATTAAGTTTGACAATCCTGAAAACACGGACGAGTATTTGTTCTTAATAGCTTTCGTCCCATTAAGACTTATTGATATTGATTCAGGTGAATTCCTTTGGAAAAATGATCGACCAGGTTCTATTTTGAATTGTAGACCCGTTAAATTTGTATTCAGAAAAGAATGTTCTTAGCTCCTGAAAGAAGAGGAGATTGCCGTGCAAAAAAAAAAATTCTCAACTTAATAACTATGCTGGAATTATAAATAGCCATAATATTACGATATCTTTTAAATTTCATCTAACCAATTCGGCGTCAAAATGTTTCATCTGCGGTGCTCTTCCAAGTGAGATGAACACTGAAAAATGTTTCGAGAAACCTCCAAATGAATCCAATTACCGATTTTGCCTCTCTAGTCTTCATCTGTGGGTACGTACATTTGAGTGCATGTTACACATTGCCTACAGATTATCCTTTACAAAATGGCGCGTTCAAGGGGACGAAAACAAAACCCTTTTCCAAATAGAGAAAAAAAGAATACAAACTGAATTTAAAACGAAAATGGGATTGAATGTTGATCAACCTAAACAGGGATTTGGATCATCAAACGATGGCAACACTGCCCGCGCTTTCTCACCCTCAAAAAGTTCAGAAATAACAAAGATTGACCAAACTTTGATTGAAAATGTATCCATTATCTTACGAGTGATCGAAACAGGAGCGGACATTGATCTGGAAAAGTTTAAAATTTTAATATGCGAAACGAAAAATCTTTATTTAGATTTGTATGCATGGTATTATATGCCCATCACACTGCATAAATTATTTTTTCATAGCATTGAAATAATGAAAAGTTTTGAAATTCCAATAGGACAAATGTCCGAAGAAGCTCTAGAAGGCTTACACAAACTTTTCGTCGAACTAGGCTTGACCACGCTAGAAAGTCTTCAAGGTCAAACAATTGTAAAGACGTTATGAACTATTTACTTTTGATGTCGGACCCATTAATTTCTTCTCAGAGACAAATTAAACGTAAAGAAAAGAAATATGATGCTGAAATTAAAAAATATTTAGTTTGTGATGAACATTTATCCTCATCAGATGAGGAAAGTTAAGTATTTATAGTTTTTAGTGTTTAAGGATTCTGTTTAAGAAGATAAAAAATATATATTCAAATTAAATGAAAAACACCACTTTAAACATATTTTTTTCATTTTTTTCCTCGGTGCCCATACATTCAACACACTAGTGACATGTCGGTCACTAGGTAGTTTACCGGTCAGCTAGTAATATAAATATTTTAAACATTTTTCTATTCATCTTGAATTTTTTCGATGGCTACGGCGACGGCGACCGCGACGGTGACTGCGACGGCGACGGCGACGGCGACGGCAACCGCGACGGTGACCGCGACGTTGACCGCGACGGTGACCGGGACGGGGACGGCGCCGCTACCCTAATAAGAAAAGCATTGAAAGTCACCTCCTGGGTAATGTAGAAAAAACTTATGCATGTGTATCAGTGTATTTGGAAAATATAAAAAAGGACGCTTTCTACAAATCTTGCACAGAGCGCAAGTTTGGCTTGGGCCGGCCCTGGGTCAGCTAGTAATATAAATATTTTAAACAATTTTCTATTTATCTTGAATTTTTTCGATGGCTACGGCGACGAAGACGGCGATGGCGACCGCGACCACGACAGCAACCGCAACGGTGACCGCGACGGCGACCGCGTCGGCGACCGCGACGGCTACCGGGACGGTGACCGCGACGGCGACCGCGACAGCGGCGGCGACCGTGACGGCGACCGCGACGGTGACCGCGACGGTGACTGCGAGAGTGACCACGACGGCGACCACGACTGCGAACGTGAAGGTGACGGCGACCACGATGGCGACCGCGACGGTGACGGCAACCGCGAAGGCAACGGCGACCGCGAAGCGACCGTTAAGGCCGCGACTGCGACCACGAAGGCGACGCGATGGCCACCGCAACCGCGACGGCGACCGCGATGGTGACCGCGATGGCGACCGCGACGGTGACCGCGAGGTGACCGCGACGGCAACTGCGACCGCGACCACGACGGTTACGGCGACCGCGATGGCGACCGCAACGGCGACCGTGACGACGACCATGATGGTGACTGCGACGGTGACCGCGACGGCGACCGGGATGGCGACCGCGACGACGATAGTGACGGCGACCGCGATGGCGACCACGACGGCGAACGGGACGGCGACTGGGACCACGACTGCGACGGCGACCGCGATGGCGACCGCGATGTCGACCGCGACGGCGACCGGGACGGCGACTGCGACGGCAACCGCAACGGTGACCGCGACGGTGATGGCGACCGCGACTGTGACCGCGACCGGGACCGCGACGGTGACCGGGATGGCAACCGCGTCGGCGACGGCGACCATGACGGCGACCGCGATGCCGACCGCGACGGCGACCGAGATGGCGACCACGACGGGAACCACGACCGCGACCGCGACGTTGACCGCGACTGCGACCGCGACCGTGATGGCTGGTTACCGCGAAGGCGACCGCGATGGCGATGGCGACGGCGATGGCGACTGCGATGGCGACCGCGATGGCGACCGCGATGGCGACGGCGATGGCGATCATTGAAGATGATGAGCCTAGTTTTACCGATATTGGCATATGATGGAAGACGTTTGGAAGTAGCGAAAGAGTATAAATATCTGGGAGTAACACTCAACCCAACGCTGGATCTTAGGAAACACCTTACTGAAAAAGCCAAGGCCTCTCAGAGTTTAATAAATCTTACATGGAGAAAAAAATTTTCCAACAAGCGACCGCGACGGCGACCGCGATGGCGACCGCGATGGTGACCGCGTCGGCGACCACGACGGCGACCGCGATGGCGACGCGACCGCGACTAAGCGGCAACTGAACTTCATACGACGATAGTGACGGCGACCGCGATGGCGACCACGACGGCGAACGGGACGGCGACCGGGACCACGACTGCGACGGCGACCGCGATGGCGACCGCGATGTCGACCGCGACGGCGACCGGGACGGCGACTGCGACGGCAACCGCAACGGTGACCGCGACGGTGATGGCGACCGCGACTGTGACCGCGACCGGGACCGCGACGGTGACCGGGATGGCAACCGCGTCGGCGACGGCGACCATGACGGCGACCGCGATGCCGACCGCGTCGGCGACCGAGATGGCGACCACGACGGGAACCACGACCGCGACCGCGACGTTGACCGCGACTGCGACCGCGACCGTGATGGCTGGTTACCGCGAAGGCGACCGCGATGGCGATGGCGACGGCGATGGCGACTGCGATGGCGACCGCGATGGCGACCGCGATGGCGACGGCGATGGCGATCATTGAAGATGATGAGCCTAGTTTTACCGATATTGGCATATGATGGAAGACTTTGGAAGTAGCGAAAGAGTATAAATATCTGGGAGTAACACTCAACCCAACGCTGGATCTTAGGAAACACCTTACTGAAAAAGCCAAGGCCTCTCAGAGTTTAATAAATCTTACATGGAGAAAAAAATTTTCCAACAAGCGACCGCGACGGCGACCGCGATGGCGACCGCGATGGTGACCGCGTCGGCGACGGCAACCACGACGGCGACCGCGATGGCGACGTGACCGCGACTAAGCGGCAACTGAACTTCATAAAATTTCATAAAAATTATTGTGAATCGCAGTTCCGCTGCAATGCAGTTCCGCCTAATGCGGTCTAACCTTATAAGGAATTTATTCAAAATGAGTTGTTCAAGTGGGGGGTAAGTGACGAAAGTCACAAATCAGAAACCGAATATTCTAGCTTGGATTAATTTTTGTATTTAACGATAATACACAACAGGGGTTTTTAGAAAACTCATACGTCTTTAATTAACATACTTTTAATTTTAGTTAAAAAAAATATATGTACATATGTATATGTATTGTATATGTATATTTATATATAAAATTTCACATGGTTTATGACACCAAACTTTTTTCATTTATTTTTTCTGTATTTAAACTATGTAAAACGCAATGAGTATTATTCTGTTTTTATTATTTTTTCCAAACGGTCAATATTTAGGTAAGTGTGGCAATTGTGTATTTAAGTTATTTGTTATTGAATTAATATTATTTATAATCTTTATTGTTATAAAAAAATAAGTCTTATATTTTGTTTTTCATTGAAAAAAAGGGTTGATTTAAACATTTTATTCTATTTAGCTTCAAATTAAGTTTTTCCGCGCAGAGTTGGATGGGTCAGCCTTTACCATATAATTAAATTTTAAATGGGGGCATTTAGACTGCCGTATTATTATTTCTCATTTTCGAAGTTTGCTTAGAATAAGGAAAAGGGAACAAAATTTCGGGAGTGTAGAATAAGACAGTAGGGAAAAGGGAAGCATTTCCCCGGGAATTTTTATTTAGAATTTGGCTGAATATATTCCTATGGTCTTGAGTATTCTGAATCCAATGAGACATGTCACGTCATCGTCTGAATTCTGGTTTTTGATTTATAGGTCAATTTGTGTGGAATTTCTTTTATAACCTGGTAAGGAGGCAACCCTTATATCTCCGCTCTGCCAGTGTTGCCACAGTGGCAACACTTCTTAAAAGTAAATTTAGGATGTGGACTTTTAGTGTACCAAAGCTCATCCCGTCAGAATGAAATTCAAGGTTGATCCCCTTAACGCCCTTACTATACATAGGTATAACGTATGAGCAGGTATATTCAAATAAAACTTTGTATTTTCTATTTTACTAATTGCGATTTAATTTTACTTAATGTCCCCTCTCATGTGGTGAATGTTCTCAGAAAATTTATTAACAACAAACCAGCAGCAATAATTATTTATGTTTCCAGCTTGCCACAAACCAAACCAAATATCCCACAAAAAAAAAAAACATTTGTATTAAGAACAACTGCTGTCGAGAACATACGATTGTTGTGCATTTTGAAGCAAACAATGTCCTGAAAACTTTGCATCAGCACCTCGCTTCTCTATATAATAGTTGATTTGAGTCCGAGAGTATTGTTGTATAGTTGCAGAAGTATAGAAGGTCGATCTGTGGGTGCAACACTGCATCTGGTACCAACCAACCTTTGCTTTTAACGTTATGTAGAAGAGAGGATATGAAGTTGTTGTTTAGTTATAGAACCGCAGATTGTCTGGCCATGTTTCTGACTGCAAACTGCAATGCTGATGCCTGTCACTAACAAATAGAACTCCAATTTGTATAATTCAATTATACATTCAACATCTCCAGCCCATAACTCATCTATGTACGATAGGCCTTTGGGGGTTTCCAAACCAGACCACACCTTACTCAAAATTAGTACATAACGTAAATATGTATGTATCTCTACAGACCCGTGCAAATTTAGTAGAACAAAAAGTATGACACTTTTTGAACATATTATTTTGACGGTGCAGGGAAATAATTCCATGGGAATCTGCTCCACATGGGAATTTATTTCACTTTTAGTGGGAATCTGCTCCACTTTTCAAAGTGGAATTGATTCCCACCGAGAGCGAGAATATATTTTACCTTAAATTTTGTGGAATTGTTTCTCACCTAAAACCGCGGGAATTTTGAATATTTTTGCATAATACTTCATTGCTGCACTAAGTGTATGGTCAGTTGCCAGGCAGGCGCTTATGTTGTCACTTTGTCAGTTGATGTACTTTAAGTTTATGAGTAATAAAGAGTACCTTGGGTGGCCCGCTTTTCGGGTTCAAAGATTTTAAATCCCTTTTTGGGTTCTCTGCCCCGCTCACGCGACTACGTCGCTCCGCTTAGGGTATGCTCAGTCGCGAGGCAGGCGCCTATGTTGTCAGTTGGTGTGCTTTCAACTGAAGCACACCAACTGACAACATAGGCGCCTGCCTGGCGACTGACCTGACCTTACCCTCAAAAGCGTTCACAGTTTTCTTGGCCGATATTTCCAAATCGATGTGGGCGTTTTTTCCTTGTGCGTTACTGCCTAACGCCTTTTTCAAAATCTCAAACCATAAACCTGATCAAAAATATTGTAATCTAGACATGAAGTTCTTATACTTTAAGAATAAGATTTTGAAAATTGGAGCTTAATTCAAAAAATATTTAAAATCGCACTATTTATAAAAATATTTTTTGCATTATCCTCCAATTTTTAAAATCTCAAACCTTAGAACTGATTTTAAACGATTTTATACTAGGTGTACATTTCTTAGTTTTTGAGAACAAAAACACTATTCATAAGTCATAGGAAAAAACACTCCACTTTGAAGTGGAGCAGATTCCCACTAAGAGTGAAATAAATGCTCATGTGGACCAGATTCCCGTGGAATTATTTCCCTGAACCATTTTTGTCATTGATCTCATGAGGATTATATAACTTTCTTCAACTTAAGCATCATGAAACCACACCACAGTTTAACACAACTTATCATCTTTGTTGTGGTGCTTCAATCCAGAGGCATTTTTAGATAGTTTGCCGCCCTGGGCACTTTTTTTTTCTGCCGCCCCAAATATTTTTGTTTGGTCACCGTTAAAAAAATATAGTTGGTCAAGTGCCGCAGCAACTAAACAATGTTTATAATGATATCAATTAAATTTGTCAAGAAAAATGAAAAAATATGAAATAGTGTGTAATTAAATATCCTTTATTAAACATTTTTAAAAACATAACAAAATTATCAGTTTTTTTTATAGGTATAGGAGGTAATATTTTTTTTATATCATTTTACGGCGTGCATTTAAAGATGAAAATCGATCTGCTATTCGAACAACATCGATGGTTTTTGTAATATCATTTACAATTCCAATGACAGCTAGGCTAATGAGCTTCCATTGGCTCAAAGAAATGCGCAAATAATTTGTAATGTGTTTTAAGGCAGAAAAACTACGTTCTCCTGTTTCATTTGAGACAGATATTAGACTAAAAGCCCACAGCAAATTAAGGGGTGTGAAAGTGAACCAAAAAAAAAGTTTATGAGTCCAAAGGCGCGGTAATGCTTATGAAAGAAATGCAAGTCTTGCAGTCCCTGGAGGCGGCTTAAGATGCGTTATAGCAATTTGAAAACCTAAAAACATCAACTTTGAGGATGATTGTATGAACCAAAAAAATGTTTGTCCATCCCTAAATATTTACAGATAATAGAAATTCTATATACTACATTATACATATTACAGATCCGTATGTCCAAGACCGATTGGAGGCGGCATTTACCCTGCCAGACCGTTTGAAAAACCCTAAAAATCAACTTTGAGGATGATTGTATGAACCAGAAAATTTGTTACCCTTTCCTAGGTATTGAGTCCCTGATTACAGATCCGTATGTCCAAGACCGATTGGAGGCGGCATTTACCCTGCCAGACCGTTTGAAAAACCCTAAAAATTAACTTTGAGGATGATTGTATAAACCAGAAATTTGTTTACCCTTCTCTAGGTATTGAGCCCCTAATTACAGGAGCTCCTCCAAAATAATTTTAGCTGACATGGTTGTTTTTGTTTTAATATTGTTGATGTGTAAAAATTCTTTGAACTGAAGACATTCTTCTCTAAGTTGTTCATCCAAGTCGTTAGGATAGCTGTTTGTCAACGCAAGTGATGCAGCTTCGATTATTTGTTTACTATGGGTATCCCCCAACTGGAGCAAGAAACCAAATGTGTTACAAATATGTGAATATGCGCTCTGGCCTCTTTTTAACTCAGATATCACATTAAATATCTATTATTGGATTAAAACAATCATACTCGATTTTCTGTCTAGTGTTGAATCGAATTTCTGGAGTAGTGCCCTCATCGAATTGCCTTTTCCTCATTCTTATTCTCTGGGAATCGTCTTCATACTCCCAATTTTTAACCGTCATTTTGGGGACTGCTTTATAAAAATATCAGAAGAACCACCATTGCGAATTGCCTGCAAATATTTTACCAATGATAAGTAAATCAGCAGCTTTTTTGAGATCAAGATCGACGGATTGCTATGATTTATTCGTACCATTGACTTTCTCCAATATTTGTGTCCAAAGAAATACCATGGGCGATTCATGGCCCGTTTCAGAATTTAGCAGGATGTATTAGGTAGTATAGAAGGAATCATCTGTTTGCGTCGAAACAAGGCGACGGATTTTGTCTTTTATAGTTTATGCGGGAAGTAAAAACATGTTATATGTAAGTATATAGTTATTCATTCATGTGTTATCGATTTACTGCTTTATCAACATTATTAGAGATTTGTAAAGCGTTGTTGAAAATTTGCGCCTCCCAAAATTGCCGCCCTGGGCAATTATCCCTAATGTCCCTATGGTAAAAAAGGCACTGCTTCAATCCATTTTTTGAAGGTAGTTTTTGGAAAGTTTCAATCATAAGTATAAATCAAGCGCGAACAGCTTCAATTTTTTAGAGTTGTGAGAAGGAGTGATATAATGCGAAGTGAAATCTGAGCGTAAGACACGGCGTATATTTTCAAGTACAGGAATAATTCATGGAACCAGTATTTTCTAACAATAAAAATAATAATTTGTACTTTAAATGCCTGTAAGACCTAAAAGGTCTTTTAAATGCAAGCAATTTGTGTTACTTGGTAGCACAGTGGATTGAGAAAAAGGTATTATTTATCTCATGAAATTTCTCGGGTGGCATCCAGTTGGAACTGGGGAATATAAAGAAGAATGCTGCAGTGTGCCATTGCCAACCATTTTCAATATTACTGGTTTGATTTCTCTTCAACTGATACAAGAGGTACAGTACCGTAAAAAATAATTAAATTAAACAGAATGGTGCACTCGGGCGTACGCGTGCTTAATTTTATTTTACTTTATTGATTTTTAATACGTTTTCATAAATCAATGCAATATTTAAAATTCATGAAATTTTGTTTAGTTTTTTTCAGAATGGGACGAAACACCAATTATTAAGGACTAAAGGCCGTAAAAAGCTATTTTGAATCAATAATTCAACAAGTCTAAATAAATAATGAAAAGTCTTCTACTTAGCTGATGTATTTCAGTAGTATATAGAATTTCTATTTAAAAAAAAAACCATTCATAGGTACTTGTTTTCTACCAATTATTTGACATTTAAAAGAAAATTAGATTTGTCAGTATTAGGGTGATTTAATATCAAGTCTATGCAGTGTCCGTCCAGATTGCTGCAACGAATAACACTATATTTAAAAAACTAACCAAACTATAAACAAAACTTTATAGTCTATAACTCGGAGATGAGAAATGATAGGATACAAATAAAAACACTAATTTCAACTCTTTTTTTTTACAAAACAATTGCATGTTTGGTTGTGTGAAGGTTTTATTCAACTCAATGTGGCTTACGTCGTGGAAAAGGGATATATTTAGTTATATGGGCGATAAGCTGTAGACGTAGGGCATGGTCTCAAATTTAGAAAAATTGTATTTTCAATTATAAATGAAGTTTTGTTGTAAAAACTTAATTTTTGTTAAATGATCTATGTTTCTCAGAGCATAAAAAGCAGAGCATAAACATTTTCACTTTTTAAGCGCATATTTTCTCATAATGCACATATAAAGAGATAGAAATAGATAGAGCGAAGCCAATAACGCGTATACCTTCTTGCAGTTCATGCACTAAAAACTCACACAGCAAGGGTGATAGTACCCCTCCCTGAGGACACCTCTTGTAGTGTTGATACCCTGCACATTCGTTCCTGCTAGTGCCTCTAGTGTTCTGGTGCCTCACATTCCCTTAATCCATCTGGTTATGATGGTGAGGGGAACATACTTGATACTTCCTTACAAGAGCCTTGTTTACAAAGGCATGGGAGGTGTTATCAAAAGCTCCTTCTATATCTAGGAATGCATCTTTTCCTTGGCGTCTAAGGTTTTTTGTATGGTGCTACTGCGTTAGAACAGAGCAGTTTCTGTAGATCTACTTACTATGCAGACATGTTGTCGCCTATTTATTAAAACATCTGATCTTATGAAGTTGTTTATTATTTAAGCTTATTGGCCTGATATACTTTGGATGGGTTGTATAATTTTTCCCGATTTTTGGAATAAAGCTTACTTTAGCTTTTCTTCATAGGCTTGGTATATACCCAAGAAGAATGGTTATTTATAATTAGAAGATAAGGCATAAGATCAAGTACTATTTTGGTCTTGATACTATCATGATTATTAAAGCGGTTATAAGGTACTGATCACCCAGTCTATCCTTTGACTTGAGCAGATAGTTGCAGCTATTTTCCAGTCTTCTCTGTTTTGCTTGAGAGACTGACTATAAAGTGCGTGTTAGGCAGCAGAGAAAACCTCTCCTCTTCGTTTTCAGTGAAGCTTCGGTTATCATACCGAATTGCTAATGATGTGTTCGTCTTCTCTTTTGCAAGAGCATTGTGGTAGTCTTGCCGCAGCAGGGGTGGAAGTATCTTAATAGTATTTCATAAGAAATAGTGTTCCTACTCTATTGGTAAGATTGAACGGATTAACAAACCCAAAATATTGACGTCGTCGTGCGTGTCGGTCGGGTGCATGATACTTTTGACTTCCCTTTTTATACTTCATCTAGAATTTAAATCCATAAAGCTTCTATAGTATCTTATATCCAATTTCGAATTCCAGTTTCCTTTCTCATCAAATCCTTTAGATTCAACGCCATATAATAATTTTATAAAATTGTTGATTCTATTCATCAATGAAGCCTTGGAGTTATTTAAAACTATACTGTTTAGCTTCGAGACATTCTTCGAGTCCATAAATAAAAAGTTGCAAGCAATGGTATACGTAGATATACACAATTGTATATATATACTTTAATACGTGTTTATATTACTGGATCCACAAATTAAATATCCCACCCGCTGTGATGCGATAGGAATTCTAAATCCTGAAGCTGTGCTGTGAGTGCCGTGCATTGTCAAATCACAAAAACGAAATTACTTCACGTCACAAAAAAAAGTTGTGATATAAAAAAAAGATTTATAAGCTACAAAGAACAGTTCTAAGACAAAATAAAGAATGTTTATCTATATCTTTGACGAACAATGATGGTATGTTATTGTATGTATATTGTATATGTCGCCCGCCGCCGTGAAAATACAACAGCATAATAAAATAGGTGTCATAAAAGGATGCTCGTTCATATTTATGTATGTTTGTCTATAATAGGTATTTTCTTACATCACACACGACATAATAATACAAGGAAATGCGCCGCGTATTTAGGATGAGAAATTCACATCGGTATATAGTCAGCAAAGACAGCAACAATCACTTTTCAAATGGTGTCAGCCCAATTGCCAATCAACTTGAAGAAATAAGATTCTACTGTTGCCACTAATAAAAAAAAATGAAAATGAAATATACAGACAGACTTCCCCAGAAGGGCATCTAGCTCCATCCATATTTACTTGTTTATCCATTTGAAAAAATGCAGACACTCATAATAGTATGTTTATAATATTAGGGATATGGATGATGAAAGAGATTGATGATATACCTACCTTCATATAATAATATTATAGACCAGGGTGTTACGTGATTTTATGGATACACGTAATTTTGATTGGAAGGACGAAGAAGGTACCTAAATACAGTACACATTCGTTGTGTTATTATGGATTGTTTTATGCTTATATTGCAGTTTTTTTGTAATGAATCCAAGTATAAAATTGCGTGTTGTGTGGTCGTAACTTATAAGTTATGACATCAGAAATATGGCTACTTATTTTTTACTTTGCAGCACAGTATGTAGGAAATATTTATGTTTTGAAAGATTATAAAAGGAAAGTCAAAGCTCATTTTAATAACACCAATTTTCAGTTTGACAGTTAGCTTGTAGGACAAATGGAATTGAAATCGTCTTCGTAAAATCGGATATTTTGGTAATATATTCCTTATATTTAATGTCTTTCTCTATTTTACCGCTTATTTTATAAACAGTGTTCTAGTTATATAGCCAGTTGCGTTCCTCCCCTTAAACAAAACAATTCAAGCGTAATACTCGTGCTTCTAGGAATGCCCATCAGCTCACCTTCGGTCCCAACTTCGGCCGTACTGTTAAATACAGAGTTTATTTTCTCAGTCGCACCACCATGCTTTACCAGGCCCAACTTCCACCCCTCATTTCGATATGCATACATGCAAAACCAATTCGCATCGGTATCTCGTTTTAAATCATCTTCTAGTTACCTAATCGCTCGTGCTGTGTTAAAAACATTGGGCTTCTAGTCATAACCCTAAATCTTATGAACACAACAACATCACTGATTTAATTCCCATTGAAATATTTTCGAATTCCCACACTGAGCCTCGGTTACCTGAGCCTCTAAACATATCTAACACATATCAACCAAGTATCTTAACTGACGGCTCAAAGATGGAGTGTGGTGTTGGTTCAGGAATCTTTTCTAAATCACCAAATATCTCTAGATTTTTAAGGATAGCTGACTTGTTTTTCAATCTGAATTACTGGCAATCAAGGAAGCATGCAAGGTCATTAAATCAAATTCAAACCAGCACCGAAATACGGCTATTTTCACAGATCAAATCGATCCAGCAATGCCGGGATGAGCTTGTGGGCCTGAACATTAACTTCAAGGTAACTCTTGTCTGGGTTCTGGGCCAAAGTAGCGTTGAGGGAAATGAACGGGTGGATGAGCTGGCCAGACAATGGTAAGTCCTTCATATTGTAATATTTTGCCAAGGGCTCGCCAATAAAACTTATTTCTTTTATTCAAACTGAACAATAATTACTTTACAAATATAAAACACCTTTATTTCACTTCAAATACTTTACTTCTAATACTTTTATATTATAACAAGCTCAACTCTTAATTAACTATTTTACACCGACGTTTATTCGTTCACTTTCAAAATCAAACTGAGGTCTTCGGACTGGTCGCCGTGTATTTATATCCGAGAAAAAGCTACTAGAATCTTCTAGGGTTTCTAGAATGTGGTGGAATGTACTTCACTGGAAAGTCTCCACAAGTAGCTCAAAAGCTTTCGACTAATTACAAATCATAGCAGTTCCATGGTTTGGGTATTGGATAACTGTTTAGTTATCTATATTTGTATATTTGTATTTATGTATGTATATTACTCATAGGTACTTTTATGACTGTAGAAACATATTGTAAATATCTAAGATCAAAATGGACGGCGACGCTGTGTCGCATCGATCCCTTTTCATAGAATAGTAAATGATCTCGCAGATTGTGTTTATGACACACATCTGCGAGCATTATGTTTTATGAGCAAGGGATGCCTCGCATCGCAGTTATCCACCTTGAAACTTAGTTAATGTAAGTTTAGGATAATGACAAACTAGAGATAAGATAAGTTAAGAAAATGTGTATACATATATGTAATCTAGGTATAAGAAATAATTGTAATGTAGATATAGTTTATTGGAATAAATCTGTTCAGTTTTAGACTTTAAAGTGTACGGGTGTTTTGTTTTCTTTGCTCGTGAGTTCGTTTGAAAGGGTGTTTAGATTTTCAATAACGATGCGAGTAGTTTAGGTATTGGATAATGATAGAGTGTTTTTTAGGTATTGTGTGGCTTAGGTATTGGGTAACATTAGTTAATCTTTTGTTCATAGATGGTGCGGAACTCATTACTAATTTATTCTGTTATAGAAGAATAAGAGATGTCGTTGTTTGCACAAATGGGCATATTCACCACAATATCATAAATCACTTGCGGAACGAGTCAAAATTCTACACGGAGTTATGAAGGGCAATATATTCTAAATAAATCCCCATCTAACATGCAGACCCATGTATTGCCCATAATCTCGTAAAGTCTCCATCTACAAAAAATTCGATTTTGGGTTTTTTGCATATTTAGAGTTAGTGCAATGTCTCCGATTTTTGTGTATCAATTTCTGAACCTTAAACCCTCAAATGAGCCAGAAAAGCACAATTTTTAGAAGCCCAAACTACAAATCATATGCATCAATATTTATAAAAAGCCCTAACCAACCATATAGGGCCTTTTATAACACAGTGTATAGAGAAAGTATATCCATGTTTGTTTTAAAAAGCCCTATGTGGTAGTAAGTGCTTTTTAAAATAATCGTTTCTATAATTTTTAATACGTTTTTATACGTAAATTTTATAAGAAAATTGTTTGAAATTAATCAATATCATTTAAAATTTCATGTTTCTTGTTATAAAAAGGATATTTAATTATTTAATTAAGTTTTGCGTACATTTTTGTACATATGGCATTTTTATTTTTTTTTTTGTCAAAGTCTAAAAAGCCCTATCTACCTTATTTCCTAAATGCTAACCAATTTTTATTTTCCAACTACTTAAAAAAATAAAGCATTAATTAAGCTTTAAAAAAAATATTTGTTGGTAATTTTCACTTTTTATCTTTAGGTTGCGGTAAGCGATTTAGGGCCAGTTCACAGTGGGTTAAATTTAGTATGTGACTTTCATGGGCTTTAATTAACTAACGCTAATCAACCAAAATTGGCTGATTAGTGAAATCCATGACTAGCAACTCATACTTTGAATTTTTTAAACAAAATTTGATCAACAAAAACATTTGAGGATTTCCCAGCTCCAATAATCAAAAACAAACTGGCCCTTAGTGTTTCCATCATTATCTCAAAATAGTGAAAATGTTAGTTGGGGCCTTTACGAGATTATGGGCAGTGTACCGGGCACTGACCAATAGAAAATCACGCAGCGAAGCTGGACATTCCTTACAAAAGCTCACTATCAAACTAGTATAGTTGTCGGACCGGCAATAGAAAAGGAAAAAGTCCTTTTTTTCCTCTCTTAATGTACTGCATTGGCCAAGAACACACAATCTTTTGGTTAGAAATTTCTTGACGACCTTAACGAACTATGCGAAATGATGATGAATACTTGATCTCTTTCCTCGGAACGATATGGCTCTAGGATTGACTTCGGTATCTTTGCACCATGCACCGTCCTTATCTGGTGCGGATGTTATCTGGTGCGGATTGCAATCCAATTTATTGTTTAATGTTTAATTACACAAGCATACGGAGCCCCACCAGAGTGCCTCATCCGAACATGGGACTAGACAATCCATATGAGGGATGAGATCATAGGCGTCTTGATCAAATCACTGAATAGCCTAGGTCTATCAACAAATCCATCATCCACAAGTCATACGAGCTATGTATGTCCCGAGTTCAGAAATGCTGCATCACTGCAAAATACAATTATTGTACAAAAATAAATGGTACCATTTATCATGTAAGTTTTTAGATTTTACTCTACTTGTCAATGAGAAGAGGGAACATTTATTCTTCGGAAATTTTTATTTTTTAGGTTTTGTCTGCAGAAATGCAAAGTAAATTTTGCAGTGATGCCATAATTCTGCATTATTTATGAATTCGGCGATGGTATCAAAACAGCGCACTCCAGCGCTTATTGTGTCATAGAGCTATTTTGCTCGCAGCCATCATCTCTACCTATCTACCTTACCTAGAGTCGCAAAAATTCTAATACACCTATATACTTATCTTAGTCGTAAAATTCTAACACACCTATATACTCATCTTAGTCGTACTTAGTTAGAATCTACACCGCTTTTAAGAAATCCAGCACAAAATTTAACAGAAGATAACAAAATTGTATTTATGATAAAACCCTTATTAAGTTTCCCATTTCGCGATTCCCTTTCCCAGCGATTTTATCAAATATTCAGCAATTTCCGCTTTATGGCCTTCTTTGAGTTTAAATCAAACAATTTAACAATATAAATTTGACTCCTTTTAATATTAGGTGTAGGTATGTTATGTATATAAAATGTGGCTGACTTTCTGTTGAAATTAAAGTCGACTGGGAGTATTTAAATTTCCATCAACCAGAACAATTCTCACCACTTAAACAAACTGGTTCTGTTTTTTTTTTTTTTTTTTTCTTTGAGAACGATTGTCGGGAAAACACGATTATTGTTCATTTGACAGTGAATAACGTTCGAAAAGTTGTGCACCAGGACCTTGATTTTGTGTGCTCGCCTCAAATAATGAAGCACACATAAAGGAGGTCGTTCTCGTACAGGTGGGGCGTGGGGGTGTATTGTATAACACTTAACATGGGACGAATCTTTGCTAGGAACGTAAGCTGAGGAGAGAAGGTCGTTGTTTATGCAAACCGCAAGCGTTGTTTTTTTTGTAATGCAACCCAGCAAGCAGTGCTATCTGTCACTAACAAACTGAACTTGAAATTATCTATTTTGGCCCCGCATTCACTTTCCTCTTATATATGTAGAAGTATAAGTATATCTATATAATAGTCCTACATATACACATTTTACGTAAGTGGTTTGTAAATCCTTTAAAGTCTAAACCTATCCAAACTCTAAATAGTTTTGAGTCCTTGGGTTATTTGTTTTAATTTAACATCTGAGAGGGAGTCATGGCCCATTTTGAGTGTACATGCACAAATGGTACATGCATTTATTGTACATTCAGGAAAGAAAGAATAGATGAGAGAACATAAATATACCTAAAACCTGTGGTAAAATGGTACGAGAACGAGTACCTATATAGTGCACATTAAATACAATTTATTTCAGAATTCAAGTTTAGTTTTAATTAAATTTGGTGCACAGTATCTAGGGAAAAAGTTGCATTTTCTGCCTAACCCCAAAATTACGGTATATACAAAATGTTTTGATGCTATCCATATGAAAAAAAGAGTGCTGAATCTTAAAATGATATTTTTATCGAATGTTCTTATTCCCGATTTTCGGCAACATTTATACCAAGTTTCATCAATGGACCAATTTTTACAAAGGGTTTCCAGCAATATTTAAATATCGCACTGAAAATATAGTCACACTTACATAAAAAGGACTGTAACTTTTGTTTGGGTTGTTGTATCGTCCTAAATCTCATTATGTTAATGTCATTATGTTCTCCATTAAAAAGTTACTTGAAATCATGTGCCATATGCACAGATCGTACCAAACTTATTTTTTCCGTTTGATGCACAACAACCTCTTCCCTTAATAACGTCATATTTAAAAATGCACAAGGTTGCCAGAGGTATATCCGGCATTTTCAGAATCAACACTCTTTTTCCATGTGGATACCATCAAGACATTTTGTATATACCTAAATTCAGGTCAATTTTCCTCAGACTATAGACAGGATTCAAGGGAAATAATAGTTTTATATAGTTTTTGATTTGACCTTAGCAACATAATGTAATAATCCTTGAAGGTTATAGATATCCGATTGATTCATACAAAAAAAAATTAAATTAAATTTTCCTGAGATTTTATGCGATGCGAAATTCACAATTTTTTAACACTTAAATCAGTAAACTTCTTTCTAGGTTCCCATTTGTTCCGATAGTTATCTGCAAAAATAATCATTATAGGTACATCAAGTTTGTATGAATTCTCCGGAAATTGCAATAAACTTGAAACAATAGCCGTATTTTATGATCAGAAATGATATAGATTATCAAAAAACATGTTACAAAATCAAAAATATCAAAAACAAACACTTATTTCGAGAGTCTATTCAAAATTCGAATAGATTTAGAGCCAATTTATTCACTATTGCTGAACTTGCTGAAAACTCCAAAGTTGGCCAACTTACAAGTTGACTTCAAATCAACTGAACTGACTTCAACTGAAAGTTGAAAAATGCTTTTATTCACTACTTCGAATCTGAACTCCAGAGTTGAAATTCAAAAGTTGACCAACCTGCAGTTTCTAAAATATCCTTGGGATATATGTGACACATGACGCACAAGACGTCATTTTCAACTTTTGTTTTGCATTAGAATTAATTTTGCATTTTGAATAATTGTTCCGAATAATTGCAATGGATTTTTCATTCCATGTGAAGCGCAGAATCAAAAAAAGAGCAAGCTAAATTGAAAGCTATACAAAAGGGATTAAAAAAAATAAAAATAAATTGGGTGGCACAACGGCTCGTGAAGAACCAGGGCCTAGTGACTAACAACTCGCAACCATTTCTGTGTGCGCCTGTCGACAGGAATAGAAGGGACCTACATTTGTATGCCAAATCCGAACGGCTAGACGAGAAGCACTTATTCGTGACAAGTGATACTCTTGGAGAATTTGTCAATTCTTCGCAAGAGGCAGTAGCCCTGAAAAAAACTTTTTAGATTTTAGGTGGACGAGGCTGGGAAGCGAACTCAGACCTCCAGCGTGACAGCCGAACGCACTAACCATTACGCTACGGGCCACTACAAAAGGGATTACGTTCAACTTTTATTTTTAAAGCAAATAGATACCTAGCAATAAGAGGTGAGTTTTCACACACTATAATTTGTTCCTATAACTATTTTGTTTTCCTAAAATGAAATTATAAAGGAAGAAACACAAATTTTCACAGAGAAGAATAATTTAGGGTCAAACAGGAAAAGCCAAAAAGAAAGATCAACAACTCCATGAAACGTAAGAACTGTTGTTGTGAAATGGAATCATGAATGGATCGATGTTCATGAGCAGTAGCGGATCTAGGGGTTGGCTGTGGGGGGGGGGCTAAGAGATCCAGTTTGAAACAAAAAATGAAAATGATAACTAAGAGGTCTCACTGGCAAAAGCTCATAATACGTGTTTTGACATTATATGAGCCCTCTGGAGATCGCATTATCGTGAACTAGTCAAATCAACTAGTAGAATATAGGTAGGTACCTACCTGTTTTGTTCGAACTGTCACTGGGAAAACACAGAAAACATTATTTTGGCGATTGAAAAATAAAATGACAAAACTTTAAGACTTTTATTCGGACATAAGACAAATCTGCTTTTAGAAATAGCAAGCGGCCTTATTCTGCAAGCGGGAATACATTTTCGTGGTTAAGCTGCATACACTTTATATTCTTGATCAAAAAATATGTCGAATAATTTGCACATCACTCTAGATCTAGAGTGGAGGGATTGCAAATATTCATTTGCTTTTGAAATTTGAATTTGGTTCCTTGACTAGAGATCTTGTATGTTATTGCTTAGTTTAAAAATATTTTGTGTGTATAATTGACTTCGACCTTGGATATATGAGCCCCAAGATTTTCTAGACCCTGGCTTGCCGTAAGAAACCATTCCCATTGCCTTGAAGAATTAAACTAAAATTTACACCTCGTTTTTCTCAAATTCGTATCCGGTTTCAGTCCCAACTACATTTTTTTTTGTTAAATAAGCTAAGTCTTTATGGTGAATTGTTCAGCCCATACCCGTTTTATCAATTATCTCTTCAAGCCTTAGCCCCAACTTCGGACTTTGACCGCCCCCAAACTTGTCTTAAGACTTTCTGGAATAAGTTAAGCTTTTAGGGAATTGATTGTTTAACCCGAACCACATTTTTTGACAAACTCTTGTCAGGCCTTAGTCCTGAGCTGGTGTTTTCATCCCAATTTTCTGGGCTTAAGAGAATAATTGTTTTTGCATTAAACACGCCCTTTATTCGTAGCCCCGAATTTACTTTTCCTACAATTTTCTCAAGACATAAGCCCCATCCAAATTCTTTTAGGGCTTCGAAAAAAAATTACATAACATTTAAATTGTTCAGCCCCAACCTCGTTACACCCATCAAATTTAACAGCTTAACAATATTTGAGACGAATATTACTGCTTTCTATATTTCAATTAATTATAAAAATACCTTGTGAGGGGGGGCTTTAGCCCCTATAGCCACCCCCCCCCCCCTGGATCCGCCCCTGTTCATGAGTATGTTTTTACACTTTTCCGGCGAAATCGTCGCCCACTTCTTAAACATCGCAAGACCAGCAAATCATTCCATATATGTATAACATGGAACACAATACTGAAGTGATCTGTTTTGGAAATTGTACACTTGTTCTATTTTTTGGAGGGGGAAAGGCACCATTTTTATAAACAAATTTCAATTAAAAAAAAAAGAAATGTGAAACCAAAAAAAACTCATGCGGTCCTCCATCTTAGTACAAACTCACCCGACGATGCTTGATTTAGGTGATCGGTCGAGAACTGAATAGCACGAGTGAATAGACAGAAATGAAGAAAAATCCTAAGTCTGCTCGATAACTTCTACAATTTCGGGGAGTTGAGAAAATACAAAGTTGAACAACTCTAGAGTAGAGAATCAAAAGTTGAAAATGTCAACTTAGAGTGAATAAAAACTATTTCTCAAGTTGACTGTAAAAATCCCAGAGGTATGTTCAACTTTGACTGAATAAATTAGGCCTTAAAGTCTTTTATCTACATAATCTCCAAAATCTATTCGTTAATATATTTCTGTCAGATTAGTATGAACTTAATATGAATTTTTTTATTTGTAGTAGAGGCTAGATAGCCTAAAAAAGGCCATTATTCAAGAACCCGGAGAAACTGCTCCGATTTTGATGATTTTTTTTTTTAATGTAGGGAATTGAAATTAGAAAAAAGTCTACAATTCAAAAATCGACGCTCTCCACAGGATTTTTTTTAAACTCAAAAAACCAAAATTTTCAAAAAAAAAAAATTTCATATGTAATATAATCTTAAATTAATAAATATCACTGCCATAGATTATAGAAAGGTTTTCTGAATTTATATTTTAAAAGTCCAAAACCAAAAACCCACAGTAAAACCCGCTTATAGTCAATAGAATAGGATATGACAGCTAAAAAATGTTAATATGAGCTAAGAACTATTGTACCTACCCCATGGTTAATTCTGGAAGTGAGAGTTGTTGGTTGTTGAGAAATGATTTTCTCGCGTCGCGCCACTCGAGGATGCCGTTGGTTTACCCAGAGATTAAAATGAGTCGAGTACCTAATGCTCATAAGTCATCAACATTGAATACTCACTCTAAAAAAGCGATTTCAAATGGCAAATCAATGATCAATTTTCAACTATATAGAATTTTGTTGGCTAACAAGGATAATAAGGCTAGATCTACCAGTAAGCTGATCCCACATCTGAAGAATAATTATATAACAACAAAACAAGCAGATAGCGATGCTGATAGATTTATCGTTACTACGGCAATAGATTCATCATTTTCAAAAGTTGTAGTTGCCTGAGGATATCGACGTGCTAGTAATACTAATCGCTTTGACACCAAAAGAGGAGACAATTTCTTTTTTTTTAAACCACCAAGAGGTAAAACACCAAAAAATATATATTCTTCGCATAGTCTGAACAAGATGCCTTTTTGCGGAGAACATGTGCTATTTTTACATGCATACACAGGATGTGATACTACGTCGGCCTGTTACAATAAAGGAAAAAACACGTCTGCTAAAAAATTCGAAGAGCAAAAACATTTATATGGTCCTGCAAAAATATTCAAGCAACCGAATCGAAAATCTGCGGTTATTCTAAATCTGTTCAGGTATCATTTTTTTTACTAAAACTGTTCATGACGTCCATGTGCAAATGAACAGTTTACCATGCACAGCGGATGCAGCGATGGAACATTTAAAAAAAAAATATCTTCAGATTCAATTATGGCTAGGTAATTGTTTATCACCAGTCGAATGGGAAAGGAAGTTAAATAACGTCCTTATAACAAATCCCATGAACCAGTCACCTGCTCCGGAAAACGTATTAAAAATAATATTCTGTCGATGTAAATCTGGCTGTGGAGGGAATTGCGGTTGTCGAAAAACTTGGATATTCTGTACGCCAGCTTTTACATCATGTAGTGGTGATAGCTGTAGTAACTGTCAGCCTAATATATATTTCGAAAAAAATTAAATAGAAGAGACAGACATATTATGTAAATAAAGTATTGAATATGTGCCTAGGTGCCTAACTATGTACCTAAAAAGAAAAAATACTTTATTTTCTTGCTTTTCCAAATAAAATATAAATTATAACATTAACAATGATCTTAAATATAACATTTAAATATTATGTTCTTAATATTATGTATTATAAAATATTTCCTCGTAATTAAAATAATAAGAACTATTAATTATTTCAAATAAAATTTAAAAAAAAAATGTGTGCATATAAGCTGGTTTTACTTGTACTTGTTTTGAACTTTTATATTTAAAACAACATAGAATAATACTTATTTTGAATTAAATTTAAAATATTTACCTTAAAAAATTGGTTTCATCGCATGTGAATATAAGCGGGTTTTACTGTACTTGGTGTTAAACGTTAGTATTAAATACAAATGAAAAAAAAAATAAACCTTTGGAGCGTTTTTTTTAGTTTAAATATATTTTAAAAACAAAATACAAAAATATTTTTTTTTTAATTTTCGATTTTTTAGTTTTAAAAAAATGTCTGTGGAGAGCGTCGATTTTTGAATTGTAAACTTTTTTCTAATTTCGATTCCCTGTATTAAAAAAAAAATCATCGAAATCGGGGCAGTTTCCCCGGGTTCCTGAATGCTATCTAGCCTCCACTATTGATAGAAAAATAAATTCGATCAAGAATTTCGGATCGACTTTTGTCGACTAGATATTTTTTGGATTATACTCTCGTGATAAGGCCCTCAACTCAAAGTCAATGTAGCGTTTTAATTTTTGTCCAATTCGGCGCATGTTGTCTAAACACACACACATTTGAACGTTTTGCTGTTTCTATGGTTTTGCTATTCGATTTATTTTAAAGAGTAAAAACTGATGATTGCAAAATCGGATCTGAACCTAAAAGTTGTCTAAAAATATCTAAGGTACTAAATTTTTATTTTTCCTCATAAACATCGAAACCAAAAACAAAACGGGCCGAAGTAAATAAATAAAACCAAATTGTAATTTTTCCTACGGCCTAGTAAACTCAGCTTGAGTGTAAATGAAATTTCTATACAGTGACACTTATTTCACTGCGATGGTTCAAAATAACTTTCATTTCATAATTTTCATTTCCCAACGTACGTCCACTAGGAAAAAATAAAAGAAGTGTGGAAGAGTGTAAAGTTTGTCAAAAAAAAGTTCTAATATTTGAATAAGAAAATGATTTCGGAGTTAACCGTATATTTTTGAATTTTAAGTGCTACCGACAAGCCAAAATAACAAACCATGGGATTAAAACAGTCTTGTGAAGCATTTTTCAAGATTATATCAAAATACTACCATTGAGTTTATACACATAGAGGAACCACCTCAGTGTTAAGTTATCACCAATCTAGAACAAGAACCAGTAATAATCAATACAAGAACCATTTGCTCCTTAAGGTAGACTATTTCCCTACTATTTCCACAAATAGTCTACCTTAAGGTGAAAATAGTCTATCTTAAGGAGTAAATCGTTCTGGTATTGACTATCACTGGTTCAGCCACCACTTCAGTGCCCCTCCGAGAACTATAGGTGCGGCTAAAGGTACTCGGTGGCGGTGGTGACGTGAAATAAGGCCCAACTCTTGTATATGAAATCCATAGTACTATCATGGTGAATGTCGAAAGGACTGACATCTTCATTCAGTGGGCAAAAGAATTTCATTAAATTCCACAACCCTATCTCACGGAGACATTTGAATTTTGTGGAGAATTATTTGCAAAAATAGGAAAGGAATAGCCTAATTGATAACAGTTAGAGTGGAATAGGTAGAAGGGATGTTTTTTGTTGGTTTACATTTTTTTGTTGGTTACTTTTCAATGCAAAGGTGCAGAGAATTAAAAAGTGTGAAATAAATATAAATAAATTTTGGGAATTCTCCTTGGTTTGTTGGGTTTTGTGCGGTAAAAGAGGAAGGGTGGCTCGGCGCGCGGCGCGTTAAGGTCAAGGCATAATAGGTAGGTAGATTGTTTTTTTTTTCTTTCTAGATATTTAAGTCTGTTGGTAAGAATATGAGTGATGCAATAATTTATGAGTTTGATGGCGATGATGTTTTTTGATGAGTATAGCTCGTGGTAGGTAGTTAGCTATGTGTGTCGCTTTTTTATTTTAACCTAGAAAAGTAGGTATGGTTGTATATAAATTGTATTAATATCTAGGAAGGAACCTGTCTGTAGGTAGGTACCTAGACCTACCCAAATTTTAAGTGAATGTTTATGATTATTTTTCGCTGATTTTTGTCTTTTAAGGTAATAGTTTAGAAATTTGAAATTAATAGGAATGATGGCTACCATTATTTAGGATTTTCAGTGAGAAATTTGAACTTATAACTTACCACTATGCGACCATGTTGTTGAGTCTTAAGGGCATCTAGGTATTACCTAAATCGTTACTCTTGGTAATTAAAAATTGGGGAAATTTCTTTGAAATTCTCTGTTTGGTTCATGGTCGAAAATCGCCTACCAATTTTCTAATTGGAGTTTTAAAAAATCCTAACTTCATTTCTGCTGGAAAGAATTTTCAAATAATAAAATCACTAAAGATACCTATTAAAATAAGCGTGCCTAAATTTTTGATTAAAATTTATTGAGGAAAAAAATTAACTTTTGTACAAAAAAAAAATTAACTTTTTTACAAAAAAAATAACTTTTTACAAAAAAAAAACTTGTTTACAAAAAAAAAATGAATGTTATTAAAATAATTAAATTTTGTACAAGGAAAATATTAACTTTAAAAAAAAAAAAAATAATTTTAATACGCCTAAATTGAGTAACATTTCAAGGGTTGCCACATCTTTAAAATAACTTCTTTTTTTAAGTGAAGCATGAGGTAGTCAACTAATTTATATACATATATAGGTATTAACGCTCAGCCCTGACTCAAATTAAATAACATAGCGCCTTTGGCGACGGGCGCCTTTGGCGACCTGCTACCTACTAGTAAGTATGTAAATAATTTTCTATTTGTTAATCTAACGGGAACAAAGTGGGGGCGTTTGAATAAAAAAATCCCTGAACAAAATTCATATGGCTCAGTACAGGTTTTATATTTCAAAAATTGCCTAATTTTCTGTAGTTTTTTAAAAGGTATAAAACTTGCCAAAGCTATGTTTAAATAGACAGTTATAACCGTTTGAACCCAATCAAACAGGTGC
This sequence comes from Melangyna quadrimaculata, assembly GCA_949320155.1. Lineage (NCBI taxonomy): Eukaryota > Metazoa > Arthropoda > Insecta > Diptera > Syrphidae > Melangyna > Melangyna quadrimaculata. The sequence continues at coordinate 372,360,234 of OX439483.1, forward strand.
TGCAATAAAAGTATGTACAAAACCCAAAATTCGATTTTTTACCTGGTTTAGATTTTCCCAAGTATCATAAAATGTATGTGGTTTTTGGGTGCACTTATTAATGAGTTTTTTTATTATTGTTTTGTTCATCAGGTAAAAATAATAAAAAGTTATGTTATCAGGCATTTTTTGAAAAAAATTTACCTCAAAGTCAAAATTTTGCTCGGGCAAGAAAAATTGAACACCATTTAAAATTAAATATCTAGCAACCCTAAACACATATCGGTTTAACTTAAACGTAGTTTTAAAGGCTAGTTATTTCTTACTAAAAAAAGTCCAAAATGAGGTCCCTAGCATTAGCACTGACAGAGAAATTAACCTTAACAAGGGTCAGGGTACACCAAAGTTTGCCTTTTTTTAAATCCTCAAAAAATGATGTCAAAGTTGAAAATCAGACTTTACTATAGAACAATTTTTTCTTAGAATATGCCAAAAATCACATGCCAAAGTATGGGTTACGAATTACCGGACACCCTGTATACATATAAGTATGTGCATACCTACCTATAGTTGTGTATAATTCAATTTTCAGCGCACTGTCCGTCTTGCAATTTACATTCATTTTCGCCTTCTGGTTGATTTGAAAAATAAAAATGTTAGCTACATACCTATGTAGTATACATACCTATAGGAAGGTATACATAGGTAGGTATATATTTCAAAAATTGGTACCTACCTACCTACACTCAAATAAAAAAATTATTTGACAACTAAAACTTATAAAACCTACCTACCCACTATGATATCGCCCACTGGCTGAAATTCAACACCACATTGACAGACTCTAGTGTCAAACAATTAAAAGTTACCTAGGTAGGTACCTACATACCTACATTTCTAACGTATGATAAATTGTGAATGAAAAGTCAAACCAAATAAACCTACCTACCTCCTACCTACCCTGAAAATCAAACAAACAAATTTCAAGCCAAAAAAAGGAAATTTGTTTTTATTTTCTGTACCAAGGTATACCTACCACCAAGAACCTATCTACCTCAACTTGCATACAAATTCTCCCTTTTTTCATTAACTTATATAGGTATTCCTCAGCATAATAAATTGTAAATTTCTTGAAAAAAATTCAGATCAAACTCAAAATCATCCAACAATTTAGATATTGATAAAACCTACCATTCATTATTTATACGAATATATCTACCTAGATATTTAGTTATATTTTCCTTTCCCGCAAAAAAATATGCTCAAAATCTTGCACTTGCAACAAATTTCACGGCAAATAAGAAATCTTTGCCAGACAATTTAATATAAAAACTACCCCCAATAATACCTATACGATGGCATATACAAATATATAAATATACTTACACAACATGACCATATTTTTCTTCCCCGCATTAAAATCAACCTTATTCCTACGAATGTAGGTATACTTATACGCATTATTCTTTCCCACAAAAAAAAACTATATTCCTTGCTTCAAGGTTGATGACGACGACGACAACGACGACGAATTAAATATTTTAATTCGTGTTGGAAATTTAAAAAAAAATATATTTAAAATTTTATTTAAACTTTTGTATTTATTTATTCCAACTATGAACTTACTTCTACGAGTTCCAATTTAAAACTGATTAATCTTAAAAATATCTTTCATGACCGATCTGATGGATACAGTCATGATTTGTATATATGATGTGATCGATATCTAATCACATCCAATGTCACATTCGAGATGACGATATATTGCTGACTTTAATAAAATTCATCTTTATCCGATAGGATGTTTACATTCGAGATGACGATATATTGCTGACTTTAATAAAATTCATCTTTATCCGATAGGATGTTTAGTCTATTGTGATTTGATATAATAAAAAATCACACAGCGAGCTTATGGCTTGCTTTGATGATTAATCATCAAATGGGGATGTTAACTCCCCCCTTACTTCTGTAGTGATCGTCCCGATCGCTCATCAATTTCGTTTTTTGTTTCTTGTAAGCATTTTACCATCATTATCTCGAATGTTTTTTTGATTTTTCTTTCTTGATTAAACTTATACATTTTTAATAGTTTAATGATTATAATTATGCTTATAATTAATAAAAAATTTATTGTAATACCCCATAACATTGGGTGTTCTTTAATATCGTTAATATATGGTCTTACAAGATCTATATTTGTGAATTTTAACTCTTGGTCATTTGACTCTAGATATTTCAAAATTTTTATTTCCAATGGAACATTTTGCTTAATATGTTTCATAAATTGAGTTCTTTTGTTTTCATACTGTTTATAATTTATTGAAACATTATTCTTAAAATTAATGAGATATGTACCCTTATATATTTTCGTATTTATTGTGGTTTCTCCATTTACAATAATAATACCATCTTTAATTATTTTTATATTTGGGTTATTTTCTTTTATCTTATGACAATTAGCTTTATTATTATTTAACAAATCCGTAAGGCAATTTGTTTCGTTATTAATTTTACAAAATATATTATTTAATTCTTTTTTGCAATTTGCCATTTTATATTTTTGATTATACAATACAATTTGATTAGGTATTTCTAATTTGCCATCTCCTACATTTATACTTTCCACAATAAATCGACTATTAATCTCTTTAACAATAGGGTATTCTATATAAAGCATAATTATTTCCTTACTTTGAATAATTTTAAAATCTGATGCATCTAAAGCATCTGTAATTGAAATTGGTAATTTTTCTGTTCTCATAATCCGTTCTAAATCTTCCATGTTTAAAATAATAGTATTTAATATTCCATTCTTACTCAAATTAATAGTATTTATAATTTCTCTTAAATCTCCAATTATATATTTTATTATGAGTCCGTCTTCTTTGTCAATACTGTTGTCTTCGTTTGTTAGTTTTTCTATAGCGTTAAATATTTGTGTGTTAGTCTGGTATTGTTTATTGTTAGAATCTATTAATTCTTGTATTTTTGTCTCAATTCGTATTTTATCGTCATGGTCTGGACTTCCTGATATCCATTTCCATAGTGTACCGATCTCATTTATTCCTCGTCTAAATCTATCTCTTATTAATAGTTGATTTAGTAATTTTTCAGCTGTTTCCAGATTTGTTATATCCACTCTAGTTAACCTCAAACTCTTTCCTTTAATTTCGTCTAAAATATTCTTGTAGTACGTTAAATTTATAACATGGTAAATTTCTCCTCTGTCATCGTATAGTGCAGCAGGTCCGTCCTCTATGAGGATATATTCCTCCGAGCTATAATTAGTGATCTGCAACTGAGCAGACGTTGTGGCTAGTAATGCCAGTAATCCCACATTAATACTCATAGTCATATTTCTGAAATTGTTAAGTATGGTATCTATATTGTTTCATTTCTTTAAGTTATCTTTGTGTATGATTCTGTCTTTACTATCAATTATGACTCTTCCCCTGTCTTCTTTTACTATTCTTTTCCTGTATAAAGGTTTTACTTTTCCCTGCCTACGTGTTGATTTTTCGTGAACTTTTTGTCCTGGCCGAAATTTAATTTCAGTTCTATTTTTATTCAAATAGGAAAGAGTCCTGTCTTGTCTTTCCTTTAATACATTTCCTAATGATATATACTTTTCAAAATTATGAAAAACCTCTATTGGTTGTAGGTTTGTCACTGAGTGAATGGATTCATTATATTTCTTTACTACAAATGGCATTATCTCTTTGGTTTCTGCCTGAATCTCCGTTTTCGTTATACGTATAAGTTCGGTGATTGTATTATGAACTCTTTCTATCATTCCATTCGTTTTACTATGGTTTGGAGCTACTCTTTCGTGTTTTATGCCTAGTCTTTCTAATTCCTGTTGTGCTGATGGAGTACAAAATGTTTTTTCATTATCTGTCACTAGTGTTTCAACTCTTCCAAATATTGGTATTGTTTCAATGAGTTTAATCTTTGCGTCAATTTTACTTTCAATATGTCTTACTATGAGAAATTTTGAAAAAGAATCAATCATGGTTAAAAATTGATCATTGTCTATGTAATAAATGTCAGCGTGTATGCGCTCCCCCCCTTTCTTCGAAATTGGAGCCTCTCCAATCTTATACTTAATTGGATGTCTGTCATATTTATTCTCTTTGCAGATTGTACATTCCTTCGTATAAGTTAACAATTGCTTATAGCACTCCGGCCAATAAAACCTGTTCGAAATTTGCTTAAAATTTTCCCTAGAATCACGGTGTGCTCTCTCATGTTCTTGCTTTATAATTGAAACTTGAGTATCTCTATCTGTGATGTCTTCTACTAAATTGGCTACATAAGCAAATTGTGTTGTTGGGTATTCATTTAATAATTTTTCCTTTATTTTGAACAATACTTCTTCTGTTGAATGTATTGCATTAAAACCATTCCTGATTACTTCCTTTAGTTTATTAAAAATACCATCATCTTTATAAATAACAGTATGTCGCCAGTATCCTGTATGTACTTGCTTACTAACTACGCCGTTTTGATTTCCTTCCTGAAATATTAGTTGATTCCTAAATCTGTTAATATTTCCTCCTAATCTTTTAATTTCCTCAACTGGACTACTCTGAGTACTATGTACTGTTGCTACGTCCGAATTCATCATGTTTAACTCTTGTCTACTTAAAGCATCTGCTACTACATTCTCCTTACCTGGTTTGTATATTATAATGGGAGCATATTCTTCGATGAATGCTCTCCAACGTTTTAATTTTGCATTCGGATTTTTATCGGAAACCGCAAAACTTAATGGTTGATGGTCCGTATATATGCGGATGCCAGTCTGACCATAGAGATAATTTCTCAGATTTTTAAGGCTCCATACTATTGCTAACAATTCCTTCTCGTTAGTAGCATAACCCTCTTCTGTCTTACTTAATGTCCTGCTTATAAATGTTATTGGTTTATTTTCCTGACTAAGCACTGCGCCTATGGCAGAGTTACTTGCGTCTGTAGTCAATTCAAATGTTTTACTGAAATCTGGTTGATTCAACACTATCTCTTCTATAAGTTTATTTTTTAATAATTGGAACGCTTTTTTACCTTCAGAATCTAGTTCTATATTTATTTGTTTACTATTTATTTTCTCATTTCCTCTTAAATACTTTGTTAATCCCTTACTAATCATCGCATAATTACGAATAAACTTCCTATAATAACCGGAGAGTCCTAAAAAACTTCTCAACTGCCGTAAAGTTTTTGGTTCGGGATATTCCTTTATTGTTTTTACTTTTTCCGGGTTTGTATTTATATGATTATATGATACGACATATCCTAAGAAGTCTACTTCTTCCATAAAATATTTACTTTTTTCACTACTTATTCGCATATTAGCCTCTGATAAAGCTTTAATTATTAACTCTATGTGGTTTAGATGTTCCTCGGGTGTTTCCGAGAATATAATCACGTCATCTAGGTAGACATGACAAAACTTTCCTATATAATTTCTCAGTATATCATCCATTGCTCTCTGAAATATTGCCGGAGCGTTCTTAAGTCCAAATGGCATTCGATTAAACTCATATTTGCCATTATTGACTGAAAATGCAGTTTTTTGTCTATCTTGTTCTCGTAAAAGAATTTGATGAAATCCTGATTGCAGATCTAAAGTAGTGAAGTATTTTGATTTGCCCAAATTGGACAAAATAACTGATGTTTCTGCCATGGGGTATTTGTCAGTTTTCGTAAAGGAATTTAGTTTCTTGAAATCTATTACCATGCGTAACTTCCTTGTACCATCGTCGTTGAAACCTTTTTTGTCAACAACCCAAACTGGACTATTGTAAGCACTTCTACTTGGTCTTATTACATCATTCAATAATAATGTTTCTACCTCCTTATTAACAAATACTGCAGCGGACTGCGGATAAGGGTAGGCTCTTTGCCAAACTGGTTCCTCGTGTATCGTTTCTATGCCACACTTAACATTAGTGTTATATGGTAAATAGTTAGGTTTTTCTGTGAAAATCCCTTGATACTTTTTTAAAATATTTTTTAGCTGTTCTATAAAAGTTTCCTCTGTGCTCATGCAGATAATCGAACTATTAATGAACTCATCATTGAATAGTAAAGGTTCTATGCCTTTTTCGTATTCCAATGTACTGTCCAAAATATTTATTTTTCCCTTAATTTTTCTTAGTGTTCTCATTCCTATTATCATTTCGTAATCTTTTAATTCATTTAATTCATAAAAGTTCTCCTCAATGACTAACAAATTTATTTCCTGGTATGTTTTTATTAATGTTGTGCCATGTACACTTTTTACTCTACTTGGTATTTCTAGTTTCTTATTTTTAAACAATCCGGGTTGAACATAGCTATGTGTTGCCCCCGTATCAATTAAAATATTAAATACCCTACCTGATTTACCATCTACTTTTCGAATGAATGGTAAATCATTCCTTACTCTAAAAAATTACCCTGTTCTTCTAAATTATTTATCCTAGGATTTTTGTTTAAGGGCTGTTGGCTACTGTTCGGTCTATCCCTCTTAAAAGGATTATTATTATTGCGTATTTCGTTATTGAACCGCTGATCTCTGTATTGGTTACTACTATACTGTCTATTTTGAGTATTACTACCATTATTACTGTTATTATTGTTGTTACTAATATAATTGCTGCTTTGTGGTCTTTGGTGGTAATTCCCACTTCTAAGATCCATTCTCTGTTGCAGTGGAGTTACTTTATAATTTTGTCCTGGAAAATTATTCCGAGGATTTACAAAATTGTGATTCACTCTTGGTGAATTGAAAATTGGTTGTTGGAATTGCCTAGTATGAAAATCGGTTCTATCTCTAAATCTTTGAGATTGATTAACCTCAATTTCTTGAGCTCTCGCTAACGCATTAGGGAGATCTCCCGGGTTAAGAGCAAACACTAGATTACTCATGGGTTGGTTTAACCCAGTAACAAAAACTCTCAAGGCGTTTTCCCTTGCTACGTCTATAAGGACTTTTGTCTCCGCCGTTCTTGGACCATAACTCATTATTGTTTTATTAGTGATAAGTGTCAAGAGCTTACTTATCTCGTCGTAATATTCCTGAAGCGTTTGTTTCCCTTACCTAGCATTTGTCAATTCTGTCTGCAGCATGTGTATGGGTCTTTTGTCCTCATACGTCAAGTCTAATCTACCTAGTATTGCATCCACGTTTAATGGTGTACCGTGTGATGTCAAAACATCATTAGCTTTCCGTGTAATTTTATTTCTCAAAATATTCACGGCTGTAAAATAGCTCGTGCTTCCTTTACAATGCTCGTATGCTTTCACCTCAGAATTTTTTTTTAATAACCTCTTTTTTGTATTTGGTATAGTTTTGTCCACTTGGTATTTTATTGAGTTTTTTTCTTTTTTATATTTTCTATAATTTTCTTTTTTTTTTTCACTTTTTGTATTTTATGTAATTTCGTCCACTTGATATTTTCTTGAGTTTTTTTTTCTTTTTTTTTTAGATTTTCTATAATTTTCTTTCTTTCCACCTTTTAGATTTTCTATAATTTTCTTTCTTTTCACTTTTAGATTTTCTATAATTTTCTTTCTTTTCACTTTTACTTACTTACTTACTTAGATCCTTGACCCCTCTAAGGGGCACAGGGCGTCAACTACCGCTACACGCCATCTCGTTCGGTTTCTGGAAATGTATTTTAGCTCTCCCCAACTTTTACCGAGCTTTTGTGATTCCTTGTCGACTGTTCTGCGCCAAGATTTTCTCTGGCCTCCAGGTCTTCTGCCATCTTGGATGAGTGGATCCCACTCCATTGCATGTCTTGCAATAGAGTCTCCACCACGACGTAGGGTGTGACCAATCCACTGCCACTTTCTTTTCCTAATCACGATGTCAATAGGACTTTGGCCCGTTCTCCGAAGGAGTTCTTGGTTGGAGATGGTGTTCGGCCAAAAAATCCTTAGGATGTTACGGAGACATCTATTTTCGAAAGTTTGTAGCTTCCTTGTGACAGAGGCGGTCACTTTCCATGTACTACACCCATATAGTAGTACTGACTCTACGTTCGACCGGAACAGTCGCAGCTTGGTCTTCGTACTGTAGACGTTGCTCCTCCAAACTTTAGACAGCATGCCGAAAGCAGCTTTAGCTTTGCCGATTCGGCAGTTAACATCTTCATCCGTACCACCGCCGTCTTTTGAGACAACACTACCGAGGTACAGGAAGTTGTCCACCGCTTCAACCTGCTGTCCCGCAACGACAACTTGAGAAGAAGATTCAGAAATGTTGAGGATTTTTGTTTTCCCGGTGTTGATCCTCAAACCGACTTTGTTTGCCTCGCATTCCAGATTAGTCACCATATGGTGAAGATCCATAATGTTGTGCGAGAGCAAACAAATATCGTCAGCGTAATCAAGATGTTGCAGGAACGAAAACATCGTCCATCGAATTCCACGCGCTTGCTCGGCTAGAGCTGCATGAAGGACATCCCCTATAACCACCAGGAAAAGTAGCGGAGATAGCAAACATCCTTGACGAACTCCGCTATGGATATCGAAGTCCTCTGATACCTTTCCGTTGTGTAAGACTTGACACGATGCACCCTCGTAGGTAGCCTTTATAACGGCGATAATCTTCTCGGGTACTCCTCTCCTACGTAAAGCTGACCAAATGAAATCTCGATTCAAACTATCGAAAGCCTTTTCGAAGTCGATGAAGAGCAAATGAAGAGGGGAACGGAACTCCACGCATTGTTCTATTATGATCCTCAAGGTGTTGATGTGATCAATGCAGGATGAGCTTGCACGAAATCCCATTTGCTCTTTGTCGAGAGTAGAATCGAGATGTTCTTTGATTCGTTCCAAGACTATTTTCGCCATTATCTTTGCCACCGCGGGGAGGACACAGATCCCTCTCCAGTTTCCGCAATCCGTAAGATTTCCCTTTTTTGGCAGTTTGACGATCATCCCTTTTTTCCATTCAATGGGGAAACTTTCGTTCTCCCATGCCTGTGCTATTAAGGGGTGTAGCAACTTCGCTGATGTTTGTGGATCTGCTTGGTAGAGCTCAGCGGGAATTCCGTCCAAACCTACCGCTTTGTTGTTCTTGAGGGATTTGATTGCTGATGTTATCCCGGCTAAACTGGGAGGGCAAGTGCGAATACGGGAACTAGTTTCTACGAATAGCTCATTTGGGTTAGGGGCTGGAACACCTCCGCTATCGCCTATGTGGTTGAGCACGCTAGCAAAATGTTCCTTCCATCTCCTGAGCTGATCCTCATCCGTAACTAGCAGGGTGCCGTCTACATCCTTGACGAGGTGTTGTTTCCGGGAGTTGTTGTTTCCAACCAATTCCTTGGTTATCTTGTAGACGGTACCACTGTCGCACCTTGATGCTGCTTCCTCTGCCTGTTCTGCGAGAACATTTACGCGCCTCCTTTTGTCACGTCTGACACTACGCTGCACTTCTTTCCTTTTCCTACGGTACTGAGACTCGATGTTAAATCTCTCACCTACTGGGGCAGCCGCAAGTTGGGATCTAATCGCGTTCCTTTCTTCAATCTTGCTCCATGTATCTGCAGAAAGCCATGTGCTTTGGCTTCTCTGCCTTATACCCACAGACTCAGTTGCGGCAGTTGCAAAGGCCTTTTTCACATTGCTCCAGTGTTGGTCTGCATTTTCTGGCGTGGCAATGCTGACGACTTCTGCTTCTGCGGCGAGGCGGTCCTTATATCTTTGGCGCACTGTAGGATCCCGTAATCTGTCGGTATTGTACCTGGGTGTACGCAGGAAGTTTTGCCGATTTCCATCCACTGAAGCAATTCGAAGACGAACGTAGGCAAGCATAAGATGGTGATCGCGAGCTAACCCTACATCAGCACCGCGTCTGTTTCGGACGTCGAGAAGACAATTTTTAAAGCGCGTGCTAATAGCAAAGTGATCGATTAAGTTTGCTGTACATTGACGATCTGTGGATAACCAACTTTTAGATTTAGATTTTCTATAATTTTCTTTCTTTTCACTTTTTTAGATTTTCTTTAATTTTCTTTCTTTTCACTTTTAGATTTTCTGCTACATATGTGCGTACTTCTCTTAATCTGTTGGGATTTGTCCCGGTTGCCTCTTGATGCTTTACGTCAAGTAGGACCACTGAATTTTTTTGGTTAGTTCACGGGCGAGAAGATACTTTTTATTTTTCTCTTCTTTGGATGCACTTTGCACTATGAAAATTAAATTAAGTATAAACGGTTGGGTTTAATTTTACCCCTTTTTAATTAATTTAACCGTTACTATATTTTCACTTTTCGTACAAAACAAACCGTGTCCCTGCTCGGGCGCCAATTAAATATTTTAATTCGTGTTGGAAATTTTAAAAAAAATATATTTAAAATTTTATTTAAACTTTTGTATTTATTTATTCCAACTATGAACTTACTTCTACGAGTTCCAATTTAAAACTGATTAATCTTAAAAATATCTTTCATGACCGATCTGATGGATACAGTCATGATTTGTATATATGATGTGATCGATATCCAATCACATCCAATGTCACATTCGAGATGACGATATATTGCTGACTTTAATAAAATTCATCTTTATCCGATAGGATGTTTACATTCGAGATGACGATATATTGCTGACTTTAATAAAATTCATCTTTATCCGATAGGATGTTTAGTCTATTGTGATTTGATATAATAAAAAATCACACAGCGAGCTTATGGCTTGCTTTGATGATTAATCATCAAATGGGGATGTTAACTCCCCCCTTACTTCTGTAGTGATCGTCCCGATCGCTCATCAATTTCGTTTTTTGTTTCTTGTAAGCATTTTACCATCATTATCTCGAATGTTTTTTTGATTTTTCTTTCTTGATTAAACTTATACATTTTTAATAGTTTAATGATTATAATTATGCTTATAATTAATAAAAAATTTATTGTAATACCCCATAACATTGGGTGTTCTTTAATATCGTTAATATATGGTCTTACAAGATCTATATTTGTGAATTTTAACTCTTGGTCATTTGACTCTAGATATTTCAAAATTTTTATTTCCAATGGAACATTTTGCTTAATATGTTTCATAAATTGAGTTCTTTTGTTTTCATACTGTTTATAATTTATTGAAACATTATTCTTAAAATTAATGAGATATGTACCCTTATATATTTTCGTATTTATTGTGGTTTCTCCATTTACAATAATAATACCATCTTTAATTATTTTTATATTTGGGTTATTTTCTTTTATCTTATGACAATTAGCTTTATTATTATTTAACAAATCCGTAAGGCAATTTGTTTCGTTATTAATTTTACAAAATATATTATTTAATTCTTTTTTGCAATTTGCCATTTTATATTTTTGATTATACAATACAATTTGATTAGGTATTTCTAATTTGCCATCTCCTACATTTATACTTTCCACAATAAATCGACTATTAATCTCTTTAACAATAGGGTATTCTATATAAAGCATAATTATTTCCTTACTTTGAATAATTTTAAAATCTGATGCATCTAAAGCATCTGTAATTGAAATTGGTAATTTTTCTGTTCTCATAATCCGTTCTAAATCTTCCATGTTTAAAATAATAGTATTTAATATTCCATTCTTACTCAAATTAATAGTATTTATAATTTCTCTTAAATCTCCAATTATATATTTTATTATGAGTCCGTCTTCTTTGTCAATACTGTTGTCTTCGTTTGTTAGTTTTTCTATAGCGTTAAATATTTGTGTGTTAGTCTGGTATTGTTTATTGTTAGAATCTATTAATTCTTGTATTTTTGTCTCAATTCGTATTTTATCGTCATGGTCTGGACTTCCTGATATCCATTTCCATAGTGTACCGATCTCATTTATTCCTCGTCTAAATCTATCTCTTATTAATAGTTGATTTAGTAATTTTTCAGCTGTTTCCAGATTTGTTATATCCACTCTAGTTAACCTCAAACTCTTTCCTTTAATTTCGTCTAAAATATTCTTGTAGTACGTTAAATTTATAACATGGTAAATTTCTCCTCTGTCATCGTATAGTGCAGCAGGTCCGTCCTCTATGAGGATATATTCCTCCGAGCTATAATTAGTGATCTGCAACTGAGCAGACGTTGTGGCTAGTAATGCCAGTAATCCCACATTAATACTCATAGTCATATTTCTGAAATTGTTAAGTATGGTATCTATATTGTTTCATTTCTTTAAGTTATCTTTGTGTATGATTCTGTCTTTACTATCAATTATGACTCTTCCCCTGTCTTCTTTTACTATTCTTTTCCTGTATAAAGGTTTTACTTTTCCCTGCCTACGTGTTGATTTTTCGTGAACTTTTTGTCCTGGCCGAAATTTAATTTCAGTTCTATTTTTATTCAAATAGGAAAGAGTCCTGTCTTGTCTTTCCTTTAATACATTTCCTAATGATATATACTTTTCAAAATTATGAAAAACCTCTATTGGTTGTAGGTTTGTCACTGAGTGAATGGATTCATTATATTTCTTTACTACAAATGGCATTATCTCTTTGGTTTCTGCCTGAATCTCCGTTTTCGTTATACGTATAAGTTCGGTGATTGTATTATGAACTCTTTCTATCATTCCATTCGTTTTACTATGGTTTGGAGCTACTCTTTCGTGTTTTATGCCTAGTCTTTCTAATTCCTGTTGTGCTGATGGAGTACAAAATGTTTTTTCATTATCTGTCACTAGTGTTTCAACTCTTCCAAATATTGGTATTGTTTCAATGAGTTTAATCTTTGCGTCAATTTTACTTTCAATATGTCTTACTATGAGAAATTTTGAAAAAGAATCAATCATGGTTAAAAATTGATCATTGTCTATGTAATAAATGTCAGCGTGTATGCGCTCCCCCCCTTTCTTCGAAATTGGAGCCTCTCCAATCTTATACTTAATTGGATGTCTGTCATATTTATTCTCTTTGCAGATTGTACATTCCTTCGTATAAGTTAACAATTGCTTATAGCACTCCGGCCAATAAAACCTGTTCGAAATTTGCTTAAAATTTTCCCTAGAATCACGGTGTGCTCTCTCATGTTCTTGCTTTATAATTGAAACTTGAGTATCTCTATCTGTGATGTCTTCTACTAAATTGGCTACATAAGCAAATTGTGTTGTTGGGTATTCATTTAATAATTTTTCCTTTATTTTGAACAATACTTCTTCTGTTGAATGTATTGCATTAAAACCATTCCTGATTACTTCCTTTAGTTTATTAAAAATACCATCATCTTTATAAATAACAGTATGTCGCCAGTATCCTGTATGTACTTGCTTACTAACTACGCCGTTTTGATTTCCTTCCTGAAATATTAGTTGATTCCTAAATCTGTTAATATTTCCTCCTAATCTTTTAATTTCCTCAACTGGACTACTCTGAGTACTATGTACTGTTGCTACGTCCGAATTCATCATGTTTAACTCTTGTCTACTTAAAGCATCTGCTACTACATTCTCCTTACCTGGTTTGTATATTATAATGGGAGCATATTCTTCGATGAATGCTCTCCAACGTTTTAATTTTGCATTCGGATTTTTATCGGAAACCGCAAAACTTAATGGTTGATGGTCCGTATATATGCGGATGCCAGTCTGACCATAGAGATAATTTCTCAGATTTTTAAGGCTCCATACTATTGCTAACAATTCCTTCTCGTTAGTAGCATAACCCTCTTCTGTCTTACTTAATGTCCTGCTTATAAATGTTATTGGTTTATTTTCCTGACTAAGCACTGCGCCTATGGCAGAGTTACTTGCGTCTGTAGTCAATTCAAATGTTTTACTGAAATCTGGTTGATTCAACACTATCTCTTCTATAAGTTTATTTTTTAATAATTGGAACGCTTTTTTACCTTCAGAATCTAGTTCTATATTTATTTGTTTACTATTTATTTTCTCATTTCCTCTTAAATACTTTGTTAATCCCTTACTAATCATCGCATAATTACGAATAAACTTCCTATAATAACCGGAGAGTCCTAAAAAACTTCTCAACTGCCGTAAAGTTTTTGGTTCGGGATATTCCTTTATTGTTTTTACTTTTTCCGGGTTTGTATTTATATGATTATATGATACGACATATCCTAAGAAGTCTACTTCTTCCATAAAATATTTACTTTTTTCACTACTTATTCGCATATTAGCCTCTGATAAAGCTTTAATTATTAACTCTATGTGGTTTAGATGTTCCTCGGGTGTTTCCGAGAATATAATCACGTCATCTAGGTAGACATGACAAAACTTTCCTATATAATTTCTCAGTATATCATCCATTGCTCTCTGAAATATTGCCGGAGCGTTCTTAAGTCCAAATGGCATTCGATTAAACTCATATTTGCCATTATTGACTGAAAATGCAGTTTTTTGTCTATCTTGTTCTCGTAAAAGAATTTGATGAAATCCTGATTGCAGATCTAAAGTAGTGAAGTATTTTGATTTGCCCAAATTGGACAAAATAACTGATGTTTCTGCCATGGGGTATTTGTCAGTTTTCGTAAAGGAATTTAGTTTCTTGAAATCTATTACCATGCGTAACTTCCTTGTACCATCGTCGTTGAAACCTTTTTTGTCAACAACCCAAACTGGACTATTGTAAGCACTTCTACTTGGTCTTATTACATCATTCAATAATAATGTTTCTACCTCCTTATTAACAAATACTGCAGCGGACTGCGGATAAGGGTAGGCTCTTTGCCAAACTGGTTCCTCGTGTATCGTTTCTATGCCACACTTAACATTAGTGTTATATGGTAAATAGTTAGGTTTTTCTGTGAAAATCCCTTGATACTTTTTTAAAATATTTTTTAGCTGTTCTATAAAAGTTTCCTCTGTGCTCATGCAGATAATCGAACTATTAATGAACTCATCATTGAATAGTAAAGGTTCTATGCCTTTTTCGTATTCCAATGTACTGTCCAAAATATTTATTTTTCCCTTAATTTTTCTTAGTGTTCTCATTCCTATTATCATTTCGTAATCTTTTAATTCATTTAATTCATAAAAGTTCTCCTCAATGACTAACAAATTTATTTCCTGGTATGTTTTTATTAATGTTGTGCCATGTACACTTTTTACTCTACTTGGTATTTCTAGTTTCTTATTTTTAAACAATCCGGGTTGAACATAGCTATGTGTTGCCCCCGTATCAATTAAAATATTAAATACCCTACCTGATTTACCATCTACTTTTCGAATGAATGGTAAATCATTCCTTACTCTAAAAAATTACCCTGTTCTTCTAAATTATTTATCCTAGGATTTTTGTTTAAGGGCTGTTGGCTACTGTTCGGTCTATCCCTCTTAAAAGGATTATTATTATTGCGTATTTCGTTATTGAACCGCTGATCTCTGTATTGGTTACTACTATACTGTCTATTTTGAGTATTACTACCATTATTACTGTTATTATTGTTGTTACTAATATAATTGCTGCTTTGTGGTCTTTGGTGGTAATTCCCACTTCTAAGATCCATTCTCTGTTGCAGTGGAGTTACTTTATAATTTTGTCCTGGAAAATTATTCCGAGGATTTACAAAATTGTGATTCACTCTTGGTGAATTGAAAATTGGTTGTTGGAATTGCCTAGTATGAAAATCGGTTCTATCTCTAAATCTTTGAGATTGATTAACCTCAATTTCTTGAGCTCTCGCTAACGCATTAGGGAGATCTCCCGGGTTAAGAGCAAACACTAGATTACTCATGGGTTGGTTTAACCCAGTAACAAAAACTCTCAAGGCGTTTTCCCTTGCTACGTCTATAAGGACTTTTGTCTCCGCCGTTCTTGGACCATAACTCATTATTGTTTTATTAGTGATAAGTGTCAAGAGCTTACTTATCTCGTCGTAATATTCCTGAAGCGTTTGTTTCCCTTACCTAGCATTTGTCAATTCTGTCTGCAGCATGTGTATGGGTCTTTTGTCCTCATACGTCAAGTCTAATCTACCTAGTATTGCATCCACGTTTAATGGTGTACCGTGTGATGTCAAAA
This sequence comes from Melangyna quadrimaculata, assembly GCA_949320155.1. NCBI lineage: Eukaryota > Metazoa > Arthropoda > Insecta > Diptera > Syrphidae > Melangyna > Melangyna quadrimaculata. Next base: position 372,376,191 of record OX439483.1, read on the forward strand.
CATCATTAGCTTTCCGTGTAATTTTATTTCTCAAAATATTCACGGCTGTAAAATAGCTCGTGCTTCCTTTACAATGCTCGTATGCTTTCACCTCAGAATTTTTTTTTAATAACCTCTTTTTTGTATTTGGTATAGTTTTGTCCACTTGGTATTTTATTGAGTTTTTTTCTTTTTTATATTTTCTATAATTTTCTTTTTTTTTTTCACTTTTTGTATTTTATGTAATTTCGTCCACTTGATATTTTCTTGAGTTTTTTTTTCTTTTTTTTTTAGATTTTCTATAATTTTCTTTCTTTCCACCTTTTAGATTTTCTATAATTTTCTTTCTTTTCACTTTTAGATTTTCTATAATTTTCTTTCTTTTCACTTTTACTTACTTACTTACTTAGATCCTTGACCCCTCTAAGGGGCACAGGGCGTCAACTACCGCTACACGCCATCTCGTTCGGTTTCTGGAAATGTATTTTAGCTCTCCCCAACTTTTACCGAGCTTTTGTGATTCCTTGTCGACTGTTCTGCGCCAAGATTTTCTCTGGCCTCCAGGTCTTCTGCCATCTTGGATGAGTGGATCCCACTCCATTGCATGTCTTGCAATAGAGTCTCCACCACGACGTAGGGTGTGACCAATCCACTGCCACTTTCTTTTCCTAATCACGATGTCAATAGGACTTTGGCCCGTTCTCCGAAGGAGTTCTTGGTTGGAGATGGTGTTCGGCCAAAAAATCCTTAGGATGTTACGGAGACATCTATTTTCGAAAGTTTGTAGCTTCCTTGTGACAGAGGCGGTCACTTTCCATGTACTACACCCATATAGTAGTACTGACTCTACGTTCGACCGGAACAGTCGCAGCTTGGTCTTCGTACTGTAGACGTTGCTCCTCCAAACTTTAGACAGCATGCCGAAAGCAGCTTTAGCTTTGCCGATTCGGCAGTTAACATCTTCATCCGTACCACCGCCGTCTTTTGAGACAACACTACCGAGGTACAGGAAGTTGTCCACCGCTTCAACCTGCTGTCCCGCAACGACAACTTGAGAAGAAGATTCAGAAATGTTGAGGATTTTTGTTTTCCCGGTGTTGATCCTCAAACCGACTTTGTTTGCCTCGCATTCCAGATTAGTCACCATATGGTGAAGATCCATAATGTTGTGCGAGAGCAAACAAATATCGTCAGCGTAATCAAGATGTTGCAGGAACGAAAACATCGTCCATCGAATTCCACGCGCTTGCTCGGCTAGAGCTGCATGAAGGACATCCCCTATAACCACCAGGAAAAGTAGCGGAGATAGCAAACATCCTTGACGAACTCCGCTATGGATATCGAAGTCCTCTGATACCTTTCCGTTGTGTAAGACTTGACACGATGCACCCTCGTAGGTAGCCTTTATAACGGCGATAATCTTCTCGGGTACTCCTCTCCTACGTAAAGCTGACCAAATGAAATCTCGATTCAAACTATCGAAAGCCTTTTCGAAGTCGATGAAGAGCAAATGAAGAGGGGAACGGAACTCCACGCATTGTTCTATTATGATCCTCAAGGTGTTGATGTGATCAATGCAGGATGAGCTTGCACGAAATCCCATTTGCTCTTTGTCGAGAGTAGAATCGAGATGTTCTTTGATTCGTTCCAAGACTATTTTCGCCATTATCTTTGCCACCGCGGGGAGGACACAGATCCCTCTCCAGTTTCCGCAATCCGTAAGATTTCCCTTTTTTGGCAGTTTGACGATCATCCCTTTTTTCCATTCAATGGGGAAACTTTCGTTCTCCCATGCCTGTGCTATTAAGGGGTGTAGCAACTTCGCTGATGTTTGTGGATCTGCTTGGTAGAGCTCAGCGGGAATTCCGTCCAAACCTACCGCTTTGTTGTTCTTGAGGGATTTGATTGCTGATGTTATCCCGGCTAAACTGGGAGGGCAAGTGCGAATACGGGAACTAGTTTCTACGAATAGCTCATTTGGGTTAGGGGCTGGAACACCTCCGCTATCGCCTATGTGGTTGAGCACGCTAGCAAAATGTTCCTTCCATCTCCTGAGCTGATCCTCATCCGTAACTAGCAGGGTGCCGTCTACATCCTTGACGAGGTGTTGTTTCCGGGAGTTGTTGTTTCCAACCAATTCCTTGGTTATCTTGTAGACGGTACCACTGTCGCACCTTGATGCTGCTTCCTCTGCCTGTTCTGCGAGAACATTTACGCGCCTCCTTTTGTCACGTCTGACACTACGCTGCACTTCTTTCCTTTTCCTACGGTACTGAGACTCGATGTTAAATCTCTCACCTACTGGGGCAGCCGCAAGTTGGGATCTAATCGCGTTCCTTTCTTCAATCTTGCTCCATGTATCTGCAGAAAGCCATGTGCTTTGGCTTCTCTGCCTTATACCCACAGACTCAGTTGCGGCAGTTGCAAAGGCCTTTTTCACATTGCTCCAGTGTTGGTCTGCATTTTCTGGCGTGGCAATGCTGACGACTTCTGCTTCTGCGGCGAGGCGGTCCTTATATCTTTGGCGCACTGTAGGATCCCGTAATCTGTCGGTATTGTACCTGGGTGTACGCAGGAAGTTTTGCCGATTTCCATCCACTGAAGCAATTCGAAGACGAACGTAGGCAAGCATAAGATGGTGATCGCGAGCTAACCCTACATCAGCACCGCGTCTGTTTCGGACGTCGAGAAGACAATTTTTAAAGCGCGTGCTAATAGCAAAGTGATCGATTAAGTTTGCTGTACATTGACGATCTGTGGATAACCAACTTTTAGATTTAGATTTTCTATAATTTTCTTTCTTTTCACTTTTTTAGATTTTCTTTAATTTTCTTTCTTTTCACTTTTAGATTTTCTGCTACATATGTGCGTACTTCTCTTAATCTGTTGGGATTTGTCCCGGTTGCCTCTTGATGCTTTACGTCAAGTAGGACCACTGAATTTTTTTGGTTAGTTCACGGGCGAGAAGATACTTTTTATTTTTCTCTTCTTTGGATGCACTTTGCACTATGAAAATTAAATTAAGTATAAACGGTTGGGTTTAATTTTACCCCTTTTTAATTAATTTAACCGTTACTATATTTTCACTTTTCGTACAAAACAAACCGTGTCCCTGCTCGGGCGCCAATTAAATATTTTAATTCGTGTTGGAAATTTTAAAAAAAATATATTTAAAATTTTATTTAAACTTTTGTATTTATTTATTCCAACTATGAACTTACTTCTACGAGTTCCAATTTAAAACTGATTAATCTTAAAAATATCTTTCATGACCGATCTGATGGATACAGTCATGATTTGTATATATGATGTGATCGATATCCAATCACATCCAATGTCACATTCGAGATGACGATATATTGCTGACTTTAATAAAATTCATCTTTATCCGATAGGATGTTTACATTCGAGATGACGATATATTGCTGACTTTAATAAAATTCATCTTTATCCGATAGGATGTTTACCCTATTGTGATTTGATATAATAAAAAATCATACAGCGAGCTTATGGCTTGCTTTGATGATTAATCATCAAATGGGGATGTTAACTCGACGCAAACGACTAACATAATGTATGTCTACTCTCTACTTCTCTTGTTCTTCTCGCATATATCATATCAGTAAATTAAGAGAAAAAAATTTCTTTGCACATTCAATCAAAGAGGATACGAACATTTTTTGTCATTCTCTTCATCTTTTTCTCATCATAGACGTTTAAAAAAAACCTTCAATTGGTAATCTTGCTTACTCCAATTGATTCTTATTAGAATCGAAAAAAATACACTTCTCTTGCTCTAACTACATAAGTCTCGATTCTCCGATAGGGCTTTTTAGAAAAAAAGCAATATATCTCTGTCTCATAGCTTCTAAACGTCAAATAAAAATTTTGGGTTAATGACGTTTGAGTGCTTAGCGTTAATTGGATTAGTGGCGCGATCTTTTTTGTAACTATGGTCAAAAACAAAAGTGGCAATGTCAAAATTAAAAAAGTTGCTTTTTTTTAAGAACGATCAAAGTTAATAAAATGGGAAGGGGTTGAAAAAAAATCGAAAAAATAAGAAATAATAAACAAAAGACAAAATTTTGATTGCGTTAAATTTATTGATAAATAATTCACTACCAAAAATGCATGGTTCTTACAAATTAAATGACTATCAACTTCATTTTTGCATGAAATTGAATAGCAATACAAAGCATTTCTAATTTGTTTTAGCTTTTTTTGTTAATTTTTTATGAGCCACACATTTCTTTATAAAAAAATTGACCCAAGCGGATGAATAAAATTTCGATGAAAGTGAACTATTCAGAAAACAATTCCAAATATCGAATTCAATAATAAAACAATTAAATTTATAATTAATTATTATAAAATTGGAAACAATTCCAAATCGGAAGACGCAAAGCAAACACAATCTAACCCCAAAATGAAAACTCAAAGTAACTTTTTCTTATTAAAAGAACGATGAAGGTGAACTAGTTAGAAAAAAAAGAACGCATAAATGTCATTAACCCAAAATTTTGGCTGTGAGTTTTGAGTTTGACAATTCGGTAAAAATCCCCATTAATGCAAGTCTCCCAAAAATGGAAGTCTCCGCCGAAAATTGTCTCCCAAAAATGGATTTCTCCGCGAGCTAAAGTGGCGCTACCACAGGCAGTGGGTCGCCCTAAAAAATGTTGTCCATGATAGCATTGTATATAAATATCTATAGTACTATCAAAAAACCAAAACGACGGTGGCGGTGCCACTGGCCTGGGAGGGCATTTGCTCTGTAGATAATGTAGAGTTAAAAACACATTGAAAATCTCATTAAATCTCTCTAGCTATAATCACTCCACCTATAGGCCAAGGCTATCGTCCCGAAATTCGACTCATTAATAGTAAGTACTATGGATTTTATATACAAGGGCCCCTTGTATATGAAAACTATAGTACTATCATGGACAAAATTTTTTTGTGCAACAATGCTTCGTTGGTGGCGCCACTTTAGCTCTACGGAGACTTACATTTTTGGGAGACAATTGTCGGCGGAGACTTCAATTTTTGGGAGACTTCCATTTATCAGAGAATCGAAACTAAGTAGTTAGAGCAAGAGGAGTGTATTTTTTTCGATTCTGGTAAGAATCAAATGAAGTAAGCGAGATTACCAATGGAAGGTTTTGTTCAACGTCAATGATGAGAAAAAGGTGAAGAGAATGGCAAAAAAATGTTCGTATCCTCTTTGATTGAATGTGCAATGCAAGTAGGGTTACCATTTCAGAAAATGAAAAAAGGGGGATTTTGAGTTTTCTTTAGCTGGACAGCTGAGTTTCACGGGGGACAACATTTCAAAATCCTCTACTTTTAATTTAAGAAATAAATACAAGACCAACTTGATTGTTTAGCAAAATATTAATTATTTTTAACAATGGTTCATTATATACATGTAGAATGTGTCTACTGTCAATTCCCCTAGTCCGTACACCGGAAAACGATGTGCCAATACCATATTATCCCATCATCCTCTGTTAATCCTTGGTACCGTTGATAAATCATTCGATAGTCAAAAAACCATCAGCCAGACAAAATACACACGAGCAGAACGAAGAACAATATTACGAACACACAACGGTTACGAGTTACGACATCATCGCGACACATCGAAGTTTTTTTTATTATTTGCTAATCTTGTTTGAAGTTTAACTTAAATTTAATATGTCTGAATGAACTATAATTTTTACTTTTATTTTATTTTAGTATTTAAAATAAAACTTTTAAATCAGTTTTACTGAACAAAACTCTCTCTTGTCGGCGCATCCCTCCCACATACATACATGTGTAGGTACCTACTTAATTAAAAAATAAAGAAAAGAAAAGAAAATAAAGAAAACAAATAAATGATTTGAAAAAGGAACATAAGCTCAGGTATTCATGTTTTCGTATACACATTCGGTGAGATAAATGTAAGGATAAGTTCAAATCCTTCATAAATTATATTTATCGCCTGATTTTATTTTTTGCAACAAACTGCCATTTTCGTGTATAAATTTGTAAAAATCATTGCAATTCAATTTATAGTTATGTTTAACAATCAATTCTGTTTCAACTGATTTGGCAAGTAAACTATTTCTGTCTTTTCGCCAGGTGACATGTATTCAGTTGTAAAAACTTTTAAAGTTATGATGGAAGTATCCACAGATTTGCCTAAGAAAACAATTAAAAAATTAAATAAAGTAGTTTTTGAATGGAAAAGTTGAAAAATTGAGGATATGTAAAAAAGGGGGACATTTGCGTCCCCCGTTATCATTTTCTGTGTTAGGGGACAAATTTCTTGATGAGATGAAAAAGTGGGACTGTCCCCCCAAAAGGGGGACGAATGGTTACCCTAAATGCAAGGTTATTTTTTTTACTGATTATGCTATATGCGAGAAGAGAAGTAGACATACATACATGTAAGTTAGCTTTTTGCGTCGTCGTTGTCAACAACCTTGAAGCAAGGAATAGTTTTTTTTTTGCGGGAAAGAATAATGCATGGAGGTATACATTCTTATATTATCAAGGGTAGGTTTATTTTAATGCGTGAAAGAAAAATATATGTTCATGTTGTGTAAGTATATTTGTAGGTATATATGCAATCGTATGTTATTGAGGGTAGTTTTGATATTAAATTGTCTTGCAAAGATTTCTTATTTGCCGTGAAATTTGTTGCAAGTGCAAGATTTTGAGCATATTTTTTTGCGGGAACATCTACATAGGTAGATAATATTCGTATAAATCATGAATGGTAGGTTTTATTAATATTAATGTTGTTTGCATGATTTGAGTTTGACTTGAAATGTTTTGAAGAAATTTAAGATTAATTATGCCGACAAATATAGGTAGGTACATACAAAATGCATAACTATATGTAGGTAGGTATGAAAATAAGTTATGAAAAAAGGGAGAATTTCTATGCAATGTTGAGGTAGGTAAGTGCTTGGTGGTAGGTAGGTTGTATTTGTTTACCTACTTTTAATTCACAATTTATCATACAAGCAGGCATGTAGGTATAGGTATGATTTTATTATTTGACACTAGTCTGTCAATGTGGTGGTTGAATTTCGGCCAGTGGGCAATATCCTAGGAGGTTGGTTTTATAAGTTTTAGTTGTGCCCAGAAATGTTTGAACTAAAGCTGGGTATGTAACTGTACCTACTTACATACCTACAACATTGTTCGTTTAATTAAAGCTACCTAGGTTTGTACATAGGTATGTACCTAGGTAGGCACCTACATTTTTATTTTTTCAAATCAACCAGAGAGAGAACATTAATGTAAATTGCAAAACGGTCAGTGCACTAAAAATTGAATTATACTCAGGTGTAGGTAGGTATGTACGTATAGGTTTGTAGGTAGGTACCTATATAAATATTGTTAAAAAAAAAGAAGAAACGAAGTTTCAGTCGTCCAGCCAGTCGTCGTACAGCCAACTCCGCTTAACTGAAAACATCGGTTATCTGAAACAAGACATTTATTCCGGAGGCTTTTTTAAGAAAAAAACTGCTTCGCATAACTGAACTCCGCTTAATTGCAATCTCGGGATAATTGAAACAAAATTGTGTGCCTCAAAGGAACATTTTTCACTTTTTCAACTCCGTATAAGGGAAACGATCATTTTTTTTTGTTTTTAATTATTATATATTCATATTCGTTTTGTGATTAAAAATGTAAATACATTTGTTGTTTGAATTGTTTCATATGGAAATATAACGACATATTAGGTACATACATATTTTGACACAAAAAATCATACCTACATTTTTGTTTGATTCTCAGGCTAAATGAAATTTAATATTTGTTTTGAAAAAAACTCCGCTTATTTGAAATAAGTTTCAGTTATCCATAGTTCGGTATTCGGTTAACTGAAAACTCCGCTTTACTGAAACAAATGGTCTGCAATTATGGTGCTCCAGTTATGCGGAGTCGACGGTCAATTTCATTTTTATATATACCAAGGTAGGTAGGTAGGTTCATATATACATACCTACGTAGGTGTCTACATTTAAGAAAATTGTTTTAACTAAACCTAGATCTAAATTTTTATTTTATTTTTTTCAAAACAACCAATTGCAAAATGTGCCAACAGGTAGGTACCTACCTACTTACCTATTTTAATTTTAATTTCCGATTTTTTGATTCCAGGTAGTTTACAAAATAAATGTTTTATTGTAGACAGGTAGGTACCTACCTGTAGATACCTACCTACCAATAACTTTTTTCGTTAGGAATTTTTTCCTTTTTTTTTAAATTTAAGTGTAAAATAAATTTGAAAAACTTAAATATGAATTTTTGCATAAATAATACAATAATAATAATTATAAATTGTTCCTATTTTCGTGAACTTTTTTTTATAAATTTCTAAATGGAATACAATTTTAGAAATCTATAATAATTTTAATTAGTTAGTGTTTTTTTTATGTTTAAAGCTTAAAACGTCTACCTTTCTCCGTTTGTGGGGAGGGACAATTTTATAAAACATTTGCTTTAAATGGATTAAAAATTATTAAAAATCAACGGTATTACTTACAATATTATGCGATAGCTTTTTTCAGCCTATTTTGTTTCAAATTGTTTTCAAAATAAAAATGTTCAATGAATAGTTTTTGAAACAAAATTTTTCAAAGTCAAAATTTAGAAAAAAAATTGAAAAATAAAATTTATTTGCATTTTTTACTTCAGAATTTTACGTAATATTCTTTGTTCCAAAAACGATTGCTGTAATTAGTTTTTAGTCAAACGCTAAGAACCGAAACTTATGAAAGTACTTTTTTCTTCCAAAATTATTTTTTTGAGTAGGTATTTAGTACTTGTATACAGGGTGGTTTGCATAAGGTGTCAAAAAAGGCTAGAGCGTGTAGGTTTGACTTAGACAAGACAAGATTCGTGTGGGAAGGGGGTCTATTTTCATCCGTTTAGGCGGGAGGGGCAATTTCGAAAAAAAAAATATTAAAAAATTACGGTAACACTAACAGAGTGCCGCTATAGCATATTGAAAAGCCAAAAGTCTATTCTTTAATATAATTTTTAAATTAAGTTGTTCGAGTGAATAGTTTTTGAAAAATAAATTTTCCAAGTAAAAATTTTGGAAAAAAAAAATTTCAAGCTAATTTTTTTCAAAAATTTATGTAATTAAGCATAATTTTTGTTTTCAAAACTTAATGCTCTTGTCAATTTTTAGTCAAAAGCTGGAAACCGTATGGATCTAGGACTTTTACTTTCCAAGATATGAAAAAAAATAATGAAGCAACTTTCACATTAAACTAAAAAGAAACCGGGTAAATGATCATTTCAGCAACCAGTTGATTATCGTCACGTTTAAGTTGTGAAAATTGGCAGAAAAATAGTTATAATATTAAACGATTGTTGACAATGAACAAAGCAAAGTAAATCTTATGGATTTTATTTGAATTTTTATGAATTTTAAAAAATCAATTGTGACACTAATAAAGGAGGTACAGATTAAAAAATGAGTTATCAAATTAATGGTTATTTTAATGAGATTAAATATAAGAAAAAACCAATTCAATCCATGCCTACACTCACATGGTATTAAGTAATATGTGTAAAAATTATATATTGTTAATTTATCAGCTCAATACTACAATAGAAATATAATTTTTTTATACAAATTCCTGGAACATATAGCTATAATTCATTAGTATATTGGAAACCTCTACCACTGTTTATTGAAAAGATATTAATAAAAAACCAAAAAAAAATTCAAAATGTTTACCCTTTCTTAAACAAATCTGTCAAATGATAAGTTAGAAAGATAACATTTTTACCATTTAATTGCCATCAAATATATCAAGATTTTAAAATTTTAGATTTTTCCAACTACCCGTTAAAAATGTACCCTTTTTCAAAAATCATTTTGGGTATGAAAAAAAAATCCTGTCAAAAATTGCTTAAACATGGATAATTTTTTTTATCATCCCCTATAAAAATATGTAAAAATAAAAAAAATAAAAAATGTACCCCCTTATAACTACTAAGTACTTTTCGAAACGACTATTTATCAATTTTCCGTTGTAAAACCGGGTATATCTCGGTTTTTAGATTTTTAATAAAAAAAAGTTGTGCATATTTTGTTGCCTAATTTTTCAATATCTTTCAAATACAAAAATCATGTTTCTACGAAGTCGCGTTTAGAAGTTAGTTTTTTTGACTTTGATTCAGTTTTACCCTATTAAATGTGCGAATTTCCAAAATTCCGTTCTTAGTGCAACCCTGAATATAATTTGCTATTATATAAATTTTAGTATATAGATACCTACCTACTTTTAATACTTCTAGTTTCAGCTGTTGCAATTTTTATTCTTTCATTTATATCTATAATATAAATAAATTAACATTCACATACAAATAAGGTACGTACCTTCTTTCATGTACCTTGTACCTACCTAGATATTAATACAAATTATCTACAAACATACCTACCTTTCTAGGTTAACATAAAAAAGCGACAAACCTAACTACCTACCATGAGCCATACTCGTCAAAAAAACATCATCGCCATGAAACTCATGGATTATTGCATCACTAATAGTCTTGCCAACAGACCTACATACGTAAATATCTAGAAAGCAAAAAAAAAAACAATCTACCTTTGCCTTGACCTTCATGCCGCCGCCGGCCGACGCGACGTCACGACTGTCTTCTTGCATTGCACACAAGTTGTAAAAAAAACCACCCCTTCCTCTTTAAGCGCACAAGACCCAACAAACCAAGGAGAATTCCCAAATTTTGTTCACACTTTTTAATTCTCTGCACCTTTGCATAGCAAAGTAATCGACAAAAAAATGTAAACCTAACAAAAAACATTCATTCTACCTATTTCACTCTAACTATTATAAATATAAGTATTCCTTACTTATTCTTACTAGAAATTCTCCACAAAACTCAATTTTCTCCACTGTGAAATTCGATGAGATTCTTTCACAATCGATCTGAAGATGGCAGTCCATTCGACATTCACCATGATAGTACTATGGATTTCATATACAAGGCAAGGGCCCAAACATTGTATATATAAACTATAGTACTATCATGGTGAACGTCGAATGGACTGCCATCTTCAGATCGATTGTGAAAGAATCTCATCGAATTTCACAGTGGAGAAAATTGAGTTGTGTGGAGAATTTCTAGTAAGAATAAGAAAGGAATACTTATATTTATAATAGTTAGAGTGAAATAGGTAGAATGAATGTTTTTTGTTAGGTTTACATTTTTTTGTCGATTACTTTGCTATGCAAAGGTTCAGAGAATTAAAAAGTGTGAACAAAATTTGGGAATTCTCCTTGGTTTGTTGGGTCTTGTTTTTTTTACAACTTGTGTGCAATGTCCCGGTCTACATTGAACGATTTTTCCAGTGCCGATCTTTTGTTCGTGGGTGAAGGGAGTGAAAAGTGAGGGATAGGGATCAAATCGTTTGTACCAGAAAACGCGAACGATTTTTCCAGTCTATTTATGTTCTCTCTCTTCTCCTTTCCAGTTTTTTGTGTGGGTTCGGTGTCAGTGTGCCGTTCGTTTGATGGTGTGAGTGAATATCAATGAAAATTGAAGAGCACAGCAATAAAACAAGGTAGAAGAAAAGGAAAACATCTTATGGAAAAAATCGTTCTGTGTGTACATTTCACACGATTTCTGGAAAAATCTTCGTGGAAAAATCGGGCAATGTAGATCGGGACAATGCAAGAAGACAATCGTGACGTCGCGTCGGCCGGTAGATTGTAGGTAGATTGTTTCTTTTTTGCTTTCTAGATATTTATGTATGTAGGTCTGTTGGCAAGAATATCAGTAATTCAATAATTCATGAGTTTCATGGCGATGATGTTTTTTGATGAGAATGGCTCATGGTAGGTAGTTAGGTTTGTCGCTTTTTTATTTTAACCTAGAAAGGAAGGTATGTTCGTAGATAATTTGTATTTATATCTAGGTAGGTACTAGGTACATGTAAGAAGGTATGTACCTTATTTTTATGTGCATGTTAATTTATTTATTTATAGATATAAATGAAAGAATAAAAATTGCAACAGCTTAAACTAGAAGTATTACAAGTAGGTAGGGATCTATATACTAAAATGTATATAATAGCAAATTTTATTCAGGGTTGCACTAAGAACGGAATTTTTGAAATTCGCACATTTAATAGGGTAAAATAGGGTAAAACTGAATCAAAGTCAAAAAACTAACTTCTAAACGCGACTTCGTAGAAACATGATTTTTTTATTTGAAAGATATTGAAAAATAAGGCAACAAAATATGCACAACTTTTTTTTATTAAAAATCAACAAACCGAGATTTACTCGGTTTTAAAACTGAAGATTGATAAATAGTTGTTTCGAAAAGTACTTAGTATTTATAAGGGGGTACATTTTTTATTTTTTTTATTTTTACATATTTTTATAGGGGATGATAAAAAAAATATCCATGTTTAAGCAATTTTTGACAGGATTTTTTTTTTCATACCCAAAATGATTTTTGAAAAAGGCTATATTATTTTGGTCAATTTTTCAATCTATATGATTTTTAATGGGTAGTTGGATAAATCTAAAATTTTAATATCTTATAGATATATTTGATAGCAATTAAATGGTAAAAATGTTATCTTTCTAACTTATCATTTGACAGATTTATTTAAGAAAGGGTAAACATTTTGAAATTTTTTTTTTGGTTTTTTATTAATATCTTTTCAATAAACAGTGGTAGAGGTTTCCAATATACTAATGAATTATAGCTATATGTTCCAGGAATTTGTATAAAAAAATTATATTTCTATTGTACTATTGAGCTGATAAATTAACAATATATAATTTTCACACATATTACCTAATACCATGTGAGTGTAGGCATGGATTGAATTGGTTTTTTCTTATATTTAATCTCAATAAAATAACCATTAATTTGATTACTCATTTTTTAATCTGTACCTCCTATATTAGTTGCCCAATGGTTTTTTTAAAATTTATAAAAATTCAAATAAAATCCATAGAAATGCTTTGCTTTGTTCATTGTCAACAATCGTCAACCAGTGCAAAGCAACGTTATCTCAAATTATTTTTTTTTTTAATATAAAAAATCATAACCATATACAAATCATAAATTACAAGAGATCTACACTTAGACAACTTTAGAGGCGTAAAAATTGAGTAATTCTTAACAGTTCATAATAAATGATACATGAAATTTAGGTAGAAATTTATAACTTAAATTTTTGTGTAAAAATTATTGCAAAATATTTGTACTAAAAATGTGTTTTAATGAATAATCAACTCTATTTTTCGTACTTTAAATTCAAAAGTTAATGAAAAATGTATATATTTTCGAAAATAATGATGCACATTTATAGGTGTAACCTTCTTCTACAAATATGTGAGTAATTTTGTATTTGTAAATCTAATTGGAAAAAAAATGAGGGGCAATTTAAGCTCTATTTAACCAAGTTTAGAGGCTTCAAACTTGAGTAATACTTAATAGTTCATAACAAATGATACATGAATTAAAGATAAAAATTTATAATCTAAATTTCTGCGTTAAAATGTTTGCATAATCTTAAAAAAATCATACTAAAAATGGGATTTAGTGAAAAATCAATTCGATTTTTGGTACTTTAAATGTAAACGTTAATAAAAAATTGTAGTAGCCCGTAGCGTAATGGTTAGTGCGTTTAACTGTCACGCTGGAGGTCTGGGTTCACTTCCCAGCCTCGTCCACCTAAAAAGTTTTTTTCAGGGCTACTGCCTCTTGCACGAATAAGTGCTTCTCGTCTAGCCGTTCGGATTCGGCATAAAACTGTAGGTCCCTTCCATTCCTGTCGATAGGCGCACACAGGAATGGTTGCGAGTTGTTAGTCACTAGGCCCTGGTTCTGCCACCCGATGTATTTATTTTTTTAATAAAAAATTGATACATTTTGAAAAACAAAACCAACACACTAATTGCTCTAATCCTCTTCTAAAATATTGCTTATAAATTTTAAGTGATTATTTCAACAAAAGCCACTCTAAAGTTAGTTTTATTGATTTATTTACCAAACAAAATGCAAAGTGGATCATGCTTTTTCAAGGAATTCTATTTTTATATTTTCAACACGCCCATCAAATATGTTCAAATTTAAAAATTATAAATTTTGAAAATCTAATAAATCTAATAAAAAAGATCAAATCCAGAATTTTGTCAATTGTCAATTTGTCGGCATAAAATTGGTTACAAATCGAAAAGTACTTATCCGAATTTAAAAATTTAGATGTCTATAGAAAGGTTATATATTACCAGCATTTAAATACATATGTACATATAAAATATTTAGATGATTATACAATTTTTAGTGCTAATACGCCTGGACTAGCCTGGAATAGCTTTATTTGGGCTAAATTATAGTTAATATTATAACTATTTTTCTGCCAATTTTCACAACTTAAACTTGACGATAATCAACTGGTTGCTGAAATTATCATTTACCCGGTTTCTTCTAAGTTTAATGTGAAAGTTGCTTCATTAATTTTTTCATATCTTGAAAAGTAAAAGTCCTAGATCCATACGGTTTCCAGCGTTTGACTAAAAATTGACAAGAGCATTAAGTTTTGAAAACAAAAATTATGCTTAATTACATACATTTTTGAAAAAAATTAGCTTGAATTTTTTTTTTTTTTTCAAAATTTTTACTTGGAAAATTTATTTTTCAAAAACTATTCACTCGAACAACTTTAAAAATTATATTAAAGCATAGACTTTTGGCTTTTCAATATGCTATAGCGTCACTCTGTAAGTGTTACCGTAATTTTTTAATATTTTTTTTTTCTGTTTTAAGTGATTTTCTTTTGGAAATTGCCCCTCCCGCCTAAATAGAGGAAAATAGACCCCCTCCCATACGAATCTTGTCTTGTCTAAGTCCAACCTACACGCTCTAGCCTTTTATGACACATTATGCAAACCACCCTGTATACACGTACTAAATACCTACTCAAAAAAATAATTTTGGCTTTCATAAGTTTCGATTTTCTCTTAAACTAAACTATATACCAGCTCCTGGTTCTTAGTGTTTGACTAAAAAATAATTACAGCAATCGTTTTTGGAACAAAGAATATTACGTACAATTCTGAAGTAAAAAATGCAAATAAATTTTATCTTCAAATTTTTTTTTCTAAATTTTGACTTTGAAAAATTTTGTTTCATTGAACATTTTTATTTTAAAAACAATTTGAAACAAAATAGGCTGAAAAAAGCTATCGCATAATATTGTAAGTAATATCGTTGATTTTTAATAATTTTTAATCCATTTAAAGCAAATGTTTTATAAAATTGCCCCTCCCCCACAAACGGAGGGAGATAGAAGTTTTAAGCTTTAAACATAAAAAAAAACCTTAACTAATTAAAATTATTATAAATTTCTAAAATTGTATTCCTTTTAGAAATTTATAAAAAAAAGTTCACGAAAATAGGAACAATTTATAATTATTATTATTGTATTAGATATGCAAAAATTCATATTTAAGTTTTTCAAATTTATTTTACACTTAAATTTAAAAAAAAAGGAAAAAATTCCTAACGAAAAAAGTTATTGGTAGGTAGGTATATACAGGTAGGTACCTACCTGGCTACAATAAAACATTTATTTTGTAAACTACCTGGAATCAAAAAATCGGAAATTAAAATTAAAATAGGTAAGTAGGTAGGTACCTACGTGTTGGCACGTTTTACAATTGGTTGATTTGAAAAAAATAAAATAAAAATTTTGATCTAGGTTTAGTTAAAACAATTTTTTTTAAATTTACACACCTACGTAGGTATGTATATATAAACCTACCTACCTACCTTGGTATATATAAAAATGAAATTGACAGTCGGCTCCGCATAACTGGAGCACCATAATTGCAGACCATTTGTTTCAGTAAAGCGGAGTTTTCAGTTAACCGAAAACCGAACTTTGGATAGCTGAAACTTGTTTCAAATAAGCGGAGTTTTTTTCCAAACAAATATTAAATTTCATTTAGCCTGAGAATCAAAAAAAAATGTAGGTATGATTTTTTGTTTCAAAATATGTATGTACCTAATATGTAGTTATATTTCCATAGGAAACAATTCAAACAACAAAGGTATTTACATTTTTAATCACAAAACGAATATGAATATATAATAATTAAAAACAAAAAAAAATTATCGTTTCCCTTATACGAAGTTGAAAAAGTGAAAAATGTTCCTTTGAGACACACAATTTTGTTTCAATGGAATAAATGTCTTGTTTCAGATAACCGATGTTTTCAGTTAAGCGGAGTTGGCTGTACCTACACACAAGAATAAAAAACATTTTATTTGACGACTGAAACTTTGATTCTTCCTTTTTTTAACAATATTGATATAGGTACCAACCTACAAACCTATACGTACATACCTACCTACACCTGAGTATAATTCAATTTTTATTGAACTGGCCATTTTCGATTTACATTAATGTTCTCTCTCTGGTTGATTTGAAAAAATAAAAATGTAGGTACCTACCTAGGTACATACCTATGTACATACCTAGGTAGCTTTAATTAAACGAACAATGTTGTAGGTATGTACGTAGGTACAGTTGAATACCTAGCTTTATTTCAAAAAATTCTGGGCACAACTAAAACTTATAAAACCAACCTACTAGGATATTGCCCACTGGCTGAAATTCAACCACCACATTGACAGACTAGTGTCAAATAATTAAATCATATCTACCTATGTAGGTACATACCTATACATACATGCCTGCTTGTATGATAAATTGTGAATTAAAAGTAGGTAAACAAATACAACCTACCTACCACCAAGCACTTGCCTACCTCAACATTGCATAGAAATTCTCCCTTTTTTCATAATTTATTTTCATACCTACCTACATATAGTTATGCATTATGTATGGACCTACCTATATTTGTCGGCATAATAAATTGTAAATTTCTTTAAAACATTTCAAGTCAAACTCAAATCATGCAAACAACATAAATATTAATAAAACCTACCATTCATGATTTATACGAATATTATCTACCTATGTAGATGTTCCCGCAAAAAAATATGCTCAATATCTTGCACTTGCAACAAATTTCACGGCAAATAAGAAATCTTTGCAAGACAATTTAATATAAAAACTACCCTCAATAACATACGATTGCATACATACCTACAAATATACTTACACAACATGAACATATTTTTCTTTCCCGCATTAAAATCAACCTACCCTTGATAATATAAGAATGTATACCTCCACGCATTATTCTTTCCCGCAAAAAAAAAACTATATTCCTTGCTTCAAGGTTGTTGACAACGACGACGCAAAAAGCTAACTTACATGTATGTATGTCCACTTCTCTTCTCGCATGTAAGTTAACACCAAACATATTGATTCTCCTCACATCCAAATCCCATTGACATAGATAAGCCACAATTCATCCATAGCCAATAAATAAACATAAACAGACGATCATGCAGAGATGTCCAAAATGCTACTCAGCAAATTGTTCCCCATCACCAGATAACATAAACATAAAACATCTCATAGAGATCAACACCACAGCAGCCTACGTGACTTAAACTGCAAGTCAGCAAACATCCCCCACGAAGCGATCTTCAATTTCATCATCTCATAGCCACGCCATCAAATTGGTTGGTCAGCAGTTTATTAGTATTTAAGCTTTAGAAATTAAGAAAAATGTATCAATTGTATTTTGGATTTTAAATAAAGCAGAACCTCTGCTAAAATAAATTTTTTTTTTTAAACAAATTAGTAAAAACTAATTTAATTGGCGCCCGAGCAGGGACCGGTTTAGTGCGTTGTTATTGGAAATAAAGTTATTACCAGTCGCCTCAAGAAGCCGCCGTGTTAACTTAAAGTCAAAAAAGTGCTTAGTTCGTCTTTTTATAAACTGTAACCAGTCGCCTCAAGTAGCCGCCGTGTTAACAAAAATCAGACGTCAATAAGTGCTACGCTCTCAAATAAAAATTATAACCAGTCGCCTTAAGTAGCCGCAGTGTTTAATGAAGAGAACATAAAACGTACGAACCGGTGCCAAATAAGTGTAACGTTCTTGAGAAATTACAACCAGTCGCCTTAAGCAGCCGCCGTGTTTAATTAGAAGAACATAGACAATAAGTGCAAGTGTAGAGAACGAGGCCCCTTAGTATCCAGATCTCCAAAGGAAAAAAGGACGATATAAGAACTATCACGCCGCTCTACCAAGATGATGAATGTTATATATTTTATGTAAGTTAGAATTAAGAATTATAAAGATTTAAAGAAAGATTGAAAAAAAAACACACAAAACACAAACTAAGTAATAATATAACATATACATAATTTTTTTTTTATTTTATTTTATTCATTAAAAATATGGCATACATAGTAATAGAATTAGTGAAACCAGATCCAAAAATCCCAAAATATACATTAGCTAAGAAAATGATTCTAATTAAACAAATTTTTAACAAAGAAGGCAAGAAACAATTATAATAAAGAAAAAAGAAAAATAATAAATAAGAGTAGAAATTAAGAAAAAAGAAAAGTAATAAATAAAAGTAAAAAATATAATTTTCATTAACTTGATAAAACTTCTGAAATAAATTTTTATATCTTAATACACACATATATTAAAATGGCGAACAACGATAATAATTTAGAACACCTTACACCTCAATTAATTGTTTTAGTAACTGAAGTAGTTAATCGAATTTTTAACAATGAGGTAAGACAAATGATAAATTCTATACTAAATCCGAACGCCGAAATATCAGCCGCTCGAGATCTTGAAATTAGACCTGAACACGCGAACGGTATAACAGAATTAGATAAAATACCTGATATCGTAAAAAGTTTACGAGAATTTTCAGGTAATCCTACTGAATTTTCCTCATGGAAAAAAAGCGTGGATAGAATTCTACGCATTTATACACCGTTATTAGGAACACCAAAATACTATGGAATTTTAAGTGTCATTCGAAATAAAATTACAGGAAGAGCAGACAGCGCTCTTGAATCCTATAACACACCTCTAGATTGGAAGGCAATATCTCGCTGCCTTACATTACACTATGCTGACAAAAGAGATCTTGGTACCTTAGAATATCAAATGACCACATTAATTCAAGGAAATTCTACTATTCAAGAATTTTACCAAGCAGTATACACACACTTATCATTAATTTTAAATAAAATATCCTGTATGGATATTTCCTCAGAATCAACAAGTCTTTTAACAGCAACTTATCGAGATAAAGCCCTCGATACTTTTATTCGGGGACTCAAGGGTGATCTACCAAGACTCCTAGGAATCCGCGAGCCAGCAGATCTACCACAGGCATTACATTTATGTCTTAAACTGGAAAATCAAAATTTCCGGTCCTCGTATGCAAATAACCAACAATTCACAAATTAATTGAATTCTTCAATAAAACCTCAAATTCCACCACGTCGATTTAATTCTCAGCCCCAAGTTCCGATGCAAAGAGAACCATTTTTTCCACAGTTAGTCCACTTCCCTTACAAAGATCAACAATTCCGGTCAACTTGGCCAGCACAGAAAAACCAAACAAGTTTTCAAAGATTTAATCAGAATAATCAATACAATCCTTTTGCTCAGGGACCACCAAGGCCTCAACCTAGGCCAGTGCCAATGGAAACAACAACTATCCAATCGGCTCAAGTAAACTATCAAAATAGACCATCAGCTCCATTTAAATATGCAGGAAAAAGACCACATGGTCCTCCTATTCAAAATCCAATCCCTAATAAATACCAAAGAAACTATCACTTACAAACCGAACAAGAAAATTTAAATAATTACTTCGAGAACTTGGCAATACAAGATAATGATTATGAAGAAATGTAAACGATTATTTACAATCTCAAGAATGTTCTAAATCTTCATCAAATAATGAAATACCTGAATATACAGATTTGAATTTTTTAGGTTAACAGACTCTTCGTTACCCTACTTCCAATGTAGAACGAAGAGTGGAAAATTTTTAAACTTCTTAATAGACACCGGATCAAGTAAAAATTATATCCAACCAGGACTCGTAGAAAACCCTCTAAAAAATAACAGTTGCTTTTATGCAAAATCAATTGCCGGAGACGTAGAAATAAGTCACCGCACTTTTATTAATTTATTCGGAAATAACGATGTAAAACTTAAATTTTTCCTTTTACCCACATTAAAATCCTTCCATGGAATCCTTGGAAATGATAGTTTAAAAGGCCTTTCAGCTGTGATTCACGCAAAAGAAAGTTACATGGAAATACAGAAAAATACAAAAATAAGAATAAAACAACTCAGATCACCTACAGTCAATTCTATAGAACAGAAACTAGATCACATGTCAGCCTCGCAAAGAAATTCACTAATTTCCATTACAAACAAATTTAAAAATCTGTTTTCAGAACCAGACGAACGCCTTACCCTTGTAGTGTCATAGGCGAAATTCGCACAAATACTGATACTCCAGTATATACAAAATCATACCCTTACCCTTCTTCACTTCGAGATGAAATAGAATCTCAAGTTTCAAAACTTTTACAAGATGGAATAATTCGTCCATCTAGATCTCCTTAGAATTCACCCGTGTGGGTTGTACCAAAAAAATGTGATTCCGAAGGTAATAAACAATTTAGAATAGTTATAGACTATAGGAAACTAAACACAGTCACAATAGCCGACCGTTATCCGATACCGGACATTAACGAAGTCTTAGCACAATTTGGAAGAAGTAAGTTCTTCACAGTGCTTGATTTAAGAAGTGGATTTCATCAAATACCACTAAAAAAATCTGACATTGAGAAAACAGCGTTTTCCATTAACAATGGAAAGTTTGAGTTTACACGACTCCCTTTTGGATTGAAGAACGCCCCTTAAATCTTTCAACGTGCCCTTGATGATATTCTCCGACTACACATAGGAAAATCATGTTATGTTTATATAGATGACATAATCATCTATAGCGAAAACGAAGAGCAACATCTCAACCATATTTTAGAAATATTTCAAACTCTCAATGATGCCAACATGAAGGTCCAATTGGACAAATGTAGTTTCCTTAAAAGCCAAGTCGAATTCCTTGGTTTCGTCGTTTCATCCGAAGGTATTCGGACAAACCCCCAAAAAGTAGAGGCAATTCTAGACTTCCCAACTCCTCAGACCCTTAAGCAACTTCGATCTTTTTTAGGCCTTTCCGGCTACTATAGACGTTTTATTGCAAATTATGCAAAAATTGCCAAACCAATAACCTCCTATTTAAGAGGAGAAGAAGGGCGAATTTCTAAAACTGAATCCAATAAAAAAATCATTGTTTTAAATACTGAAGCCTTAGAAGCTTTCAAAAAACTTAAAAACACTTTAGTTTCGCAAGATTTAATACTATCCTATCCAAACTTTAAGAAACCATTTGAACTCACAACGGATGCATCAAATGTAGCATTGGGCGCAGTGTTATCCCAAGACAGTCGACCAATAACATTTATTTCTCGAACATTAAGCAAATCAGAAGAAAACTATGCAGCAAATGAAAGAGAATTACTTGCAATTAAATGGGCTTTAAATGCTCTACGAAATTACCTATACGGTACATCAAAGGTGAACATTTATACAGATCACCAACCATTGACATTTGCATTAAGCTCTAAAAATCACAACGCTAAAATGAAACGCTGGAAAGCGATACTTGAAGAATATGATTATGAACTACATTATATGCCTGGAAAGAGCAACGTTGTGGCCGATGCTTTGTCAAGAATATCCCAAGTTAATTCAATGACACCCACAGAACACAGTGATGGAAGTTCATCTCATGAACTTGTACCAACTGTAGAATGTCCCATAAATGTTTTTAAAAATCAACTACTGTTATCTATAGCAAATGAAGATAGATATACTTTTGAAATACCATTCCCTACATATCATAGACATATAATTATAAGAAGAGAATTCACAACAGCAAATCTAACTGAATTATTAAAAAAATATTTAAATCCCAGTGTAATTAACGGACTCTTCATTTCAGAATCAATAATGGCTCAAATACAGAATATTTATTCACATCATTTCAGATGTTATAAATCTAGATTTACACAGACTCAAGTTAAAGATATCACAAATAAAACAGAACAAGAAGAAGAAATAATTAATGAACACAAAAGAGCTCACAAAAATAGTCTTGAAAATAAAAATCAATTAATACAGCGAATATATTTTCCTAAAATGAAATCTGAAATAGATAAAATAGTTAAACAATGTTTAATATGTAAGCAACATAAATATGATAGGCACCCTAATAAAACAGAACTTCAGCAAACACCTATACCACAATATCCCGGTCATATTCTACATATTGACATTTATTCCACTGAGAAAAATCTCGTCCTCACCGCTATAGATAAGTTCTCAAAATACGCACAAGTTCGTATACTGAAATCAAAATCCATAGAAGATATAATAGAACCCTTACGACAAATCCTTTTCGCTTTTGGCGTCCTAAAATTAATTGTCTTCGACAATGAAAAATCATTTAACTCAGCAACCATATGCTTTTTACTTCAAGATCTATTAGGCATTGAAATCTATAAAACCCCTCCATATTCTAGCTATGTAAATGGACAAGTGGAAAGATTCCACTCAACATTATCTGAAATTATGCGTAGCCTTAAAACCGACCAAACCCATCGAACATTCGAAGAACTCCTTGACCGCTCCGTATATGAATATAATTTTTCAATCCACTCTACAACAAAGAAACGACCAATTGAAGTCTTCTTTGGAAGAACTGTATCAACAGACCCAGAAGCATACGAAAAATCCAAACAATCAAACATTGAAAGACTAAAAGAAAAGCAAGCCCAAGACTTAAATTATCATAATAAAAATCGAGATCGAATAAAAATCTATAACCCAGGAGACATTATTTATGTCAAGATAAATAAGAGATTAGGATCGAAACTATCCCCAAGATTTAAAAAAGAAATAGTTAAAGAAAATAAAACAAGTACAGTAATTACAGAATCAGGCAAAAGTATACATAAAAATAATATTAAGAGGTAAATATTTATCCTTCCAGGTTAATCTTGGCTCCATGCCTTGCTAGTATCCAAATTCTGGATTACTCAAACTCCCAAGCGGTAGCATTTAACATAGGAACTGCAAAAATTCAAACAGGAACCTTTCGGTTAATACATGTTATTGATTTAGAATCATATGACAATGTAATAAATAATCTAGAAACTAAAACTAATACAAGGGTAAGTAATGATAACCCTATTTATCCCTTCCTAAACCACGAAATTAACGTATTAAGAAATCATATTAGAAGGTTAAAACCAAAAATAAGAGTAAAAAGATCTATAGATTTAATTGGAAAAACATGGAAATAAATCGCGGGAAATCCCGACCATGATGATCTTATTATATTAACTGACAAAATAAATAATATTTTAAGAAACAACAATAAACAAGTTGTAATTAATAAATTAGCTTTAGAAAGAATAAATAAAAATTCAAACATTACGAATCATGTTATTAAAATATTGAAAGAAGGTAAAACTATTACCGATGAAATACCATTAAATATTTAGTTTGAACTAGAAATAATAAAAGAAAAAATTATAAATACTGAATATGCCATGCATTGGTCCAAAGTCGGACTTATTAATTCATTTTTGTTAGACGAAAAAGAAATAAATATTGTTAATAATATTTTTGAAAAAAATAATATTCCACACATAAATATAGAAGAAGCAATTGAGTTTTCAAGCTTAAAAATAGCATCAAGTAATTCATCCATTATTTATATAATTGGAATCCCTATGTCAGAAAACACATTATGTAATATGCTTTTAATAAAACCAACTAAAATAAAAAATATTATGAATAAAATAAATTTTGAAAAAATAATGAATTGTAATAACAAATTATATGGAATAAAGAAAGAATGTAACAGTTTTAATAATATTAATATATGTAATAGTAATAATATAGTAGAATTAAGAGATAACGATTGCATAACTACACTAATAAGAAGTCAACAACCATCATGCGTGAAAACAACCAACCTCCACATCCCATCAGTTGAAGAAATTACACCTGGAATACTATTTTTGAATCAATACAATGGTTCTATCACAATAAATAACGCCACTAGAGACATTACTGAAACATTTGTCATACATTTCTCAAACATAACTATTACTGTCAAAGGCAAAAACTATCTCTTACGGGAAATCTCTGGATTAAAACCACTACCAGTTATTTTGCAACCAAACTCAATGCATAGTACTTACGAAGAAATACTCACATTAGAAATTTTGAAGGAAATTCACATTAATAATACACAAGAAATAGAGTTATTAAAGAAGGAAAATAAATTTGGCACTGGATTCAGTCTATCAACTTTAGTTATTTTCGCAATTATAATAATTTTCGTTAAAATAAAATGTTCAACAACTCGAACTTCAATTTCAACCCCCATTTCAATACCTCTACCCAACATATCAAAGATAGAAGAAACTCCTATTTCAATACAATTACCTATACAATTGTCAACAGAAGAAATTCCTGTATCTACAAAAATTAAAAGTACAAGTCAAATTCCATACTTTTAATGTTCAACGAGGACGTTGAAATTTAATGACGGAGGAGTTAACACCAAACATATTGATTCTACTCACATCCTAATCCCATTGACATAGATAAGCCACAATTCATCCATAGCCAATAAATAAACATAAACAGACGATCATGCAGAGATGTCCAAAATGCTACTCAGCAAATTGTTCCCCATCACCAGATAACATAAACACAAAACATCTCATAGAGATCAACACCACAGCAGCCTACGTGACTTAAACTGCAAGTCAGCAAACATCCCCCACGAAGCGATCTTCAATTTCATCATCTCATAGCCACGCCATCAAATTGGTTGGTCAGCAGTTTATTAGTATTTAAGCTTTAGAAATTAAGAAAAATGTATCAATTGTATTTTGGATTTTAAATAAAGCAGAACCTCTGCTAAAATAAATTTTTTTTAAAAAACAAATTAGTAAAAACTAATTTAATTTATAGCATAATCAGTAAATTAAGCAAAAAAAATAACCTTGCATTGCACATTCAATCAAAGAGGATACGAACATTTTTTTGCCATTCTCTTCACCTTTTTCTCATCATTGACGTTGAACAAAACCTTCGATTGGTAATCTCGCTTACTCCATTTGGTTCTTACCAGAATCGAAAAAAATACACTCCTCTTGCTCTAACTACCTAGTTTCGATTCTCTGATAAATGGAAGTCTCCCAAAAATTAAAGTCTACGCCGAGCTAAAGTGGCGCCACCAACGAAGCATTGTTGCACAAAAAAAAATTAGTCCATGATAGTACTATAGTTTTCATATACAAGGGGCCCAACGAAATACGACCAAATCTCAAATTTTGCCTTATTTCGCTTTGAAAATGGAAATAAGGCCAAATTAGTTTTATTTCTATTTCAAAATCGAATTAAGTCCAAATTTCATATGGAAATAAGACCAAATTTGATTAGACGAAAACGTTCAGTGAAAATAGAAGCTTTGAAAGAAGACCAACTGACAACATAGGCATACCCTAAGCGGAGCGACGGATTCGCGTGAGCGGGACAAGGGAGTTAAAATCCTTGAACTCGCAAAGCGGGCCACCCAAAGTGCTGTTTAGTTCAAAAACATTGAACATAGGTTGGGGGATTAATTTCTTTTTTTTGGGAAC
Organism: Melangyna quadrimaculata; assembly: GCA_949320155.1. Taxonomy (NCBI): domain Eukaryota; kingdom Metazoa; phylum Arthropoda; class Insecta; order Diptera; family Syrphidae; genus Melangyna; species Melangyna quadrimaculata. The sequence continues at coordinate 372,401,938 of OX439483.1, forward strand.
TAGCCCCCGCGGGTGTTAGCTCCGAAAAAAAAGGAATAAAACTCCATCTGGCAGGCACCTATGATATCAGGCGGTCTGCTTTCAAAGTTTTTGTACTAAATAGTACTTTAGGTGCCAAGCTTCGCGGGTTCAAGGATTTTAACTCCGTTTTTGGGTTCTTTGTCCCGCTCACGCGAATCCGTCGCGTCGCTCCGCTTGGGGTATGCTAAGTCGCCTGGCAGGCGCTATGTTATATCAGTCGGTCTGCTTTCAAAGTGTTTGTACTAAACAATGATTTGGGTAAATACCTTCATAATTCATATACATATGTATGCACTATGCATACATGAAGTGTTGGTCTCAATGCCAATTCTCAAAAGCAGGCAATCGGGTCTTATTTTTTTGGGAAATTGCAACCACGGGAGCTAGTTCCGTGGGCGTTTATGTACTGCACTGAATGGAAATAACATAACGGCGGTTTGTTTTTCAGTTTTTTGAAAAAAAAAAAACATGAAAACAAAATAATTACAAATTGGCCTTATTTCGTTTTTTTAAAGCGAAATAAAGCCAAAACTAAATTTTTCGTTATTTCCCATATTAAAAGCGAAATAAAGCCAAATTTTTGATAAATAAGGCCCAAATATAATAGGCATAAGCTAGCACATGCGCGCATAAGTAAACGTGCGATGTGCGAATACAAAGAATCTCAATGCGAGTGAACATAATGGAGTCTAGCTGCGTTTCGTTCAATTTTTCTCAGTTTCGTTCACTTAACCGTGTATAAGCAAGAGCGATCCCAGTCGCTCAGCGCATAAATACATTTTACAAAATGCAGCAAAAAACACAAAGCCTGCTGTTTTTTGAGTCAATTCACGAGTTGTGCACGAGTATGTGTAGTTTTTGTTTTATCGTTGCCGCATTTTCATTTGTATTTAAAAATGCGGAACAAAACACAAAGCTGAAAATCAAATGTGGGACGAAACCGGAGAGGTATTTTTTTAATTTTTGCTTATGCGCGCATAAGTCCATTATGGCTATACGGGATAATTTTGCAAACATAAGCTAATTTTCGTTAACTTTTTGACATTAGCTTATGTTTGCTTATGCCTATTATAGTTGGGCCTTTAGCTTTATTTCGTTGGGCCCTATTTCCCGTCTCCGTACTCGGTTTGACCTATTCGGGGGAACGTCCTAGTGGTTTATTATGTTCGTTCCTAATTTGAACATAATAAACACAAAGATTTATCCCCCTCTAATTGACGAAATTAAAGTTTTCATGCTTTAGACTGCCAGTAACACCAAAATCAAAATCCAGTGAGTTTTTTTAAATAAACAATTTAAAATATAGAATAAATTTCACAATCTCTCAACACAAACAACAAAATAAATAAGGTACACAAATTGGATTAATATTTTCTTTATTTATCGGAAGTTTTAAACATGGTATTTCTCCACCAGTGTTTTCAAAATCTTCAAATCTCCAGTAAACTTAGCCTTGCCCTACAAAAAACAGTAATTTTGTAAACAAAGACAACTTAATCAATCTTTTATAATCATAACTTACGCTTCCAACAAAGTCATCAAAAGCGACTTTCTTGGCTACCAAATCTTTGAAGTCATCATCCACAATAGTCAATTCACCATCGGCATTGTCAACCTTGCCTTCGTAGATCTTAAGATCCTTCAAGTCCAGAACTTTTGAGTTAAAAACAAAATTGTTAGGTACTTTGTATAAATAAATGAATTCAATTTCCTTTTCATACCAAAACTCTTTGTTGGAGTTCCATCAGCTTTAGTGAAGTTGATTTGGTAAATCACAAAAATGGTCCTCTTGGCTGGGTCGACAGCCTTCATGATTTCGACGATTTTTTCAATAATAGCTTGGGCGCTCATTTTGAGTTAGTTTTGGTTTTGGCTGCTTGGTGGATACTAAGAAACTAATTTTTCAAATTTAATGTTCCAATATTTATAGTGACTTTTTTATTTTGATATCACAATCTTATTGTTCGATTTAAAGGCAGGTAGCTATTGTTCAATGGTTGTCCAAATTAATGATAACAAAATTCTTATTAATAAACATACGCGTATCTACTTCTACATATAAATACCTATGTACATACATTTATACAAATAAATCAATAGAAATACATAACACATTTGATAGATATTATCTTCATCGAGTCGGTTCAAAGGTAATATTAACTCATTATAACAATGAAATATAAGTAGTTAAATAAAATGTTTTATATTTTATTTTTTAAAAAGATTATCGGACTTTTATTAAGACATTTGTCTACCGGAATCAACTTAAGACTGACTTACAAAATTATTTTAAAGTGATAAAGTGCTCAAAAGGCTGTCGATTCAATATTGTAAACATTCCCATGTCTGTGAATCAGATCAGCGGATATGATCTCATTCCAAACGTTTTATGTTCAGTATTGAATCGAAGATAAATTATTTAGTATAAACAAAAAATATGAAACATGATATCTTTTTAGTTTGCAAAATCAATAAGTGATTTTGCTTAACAGTCAAATGACAATAAAAGAATAACAGGAAGGGTGTAACATGATATGCACTTAACTCCTCCCTCCTAAAAAATGTTTGTCCTCAAAAATTTAATTAAGTGTTACAAATAAATGATCGTTACTTTTCTTTTGAGATAATTCTTTTAATGCAATATTTTCAAGTTAAGGTGTTTCGTTAATTATTTTTATGTTTTTATTCTTAGATTTTTGAAAAAAGAATTGCCTGTAAGGGAGTGATTAGCGATAGTTTGTATTTTGTGCATTTGTTCAATATTTTTTAAATTTAATTGATCAATATTTACTTTGATATCAGTTTCAGTTATTTTACTTTGAAATATTATTGGTAATGGCACTTGTTTATTTACAATTTCTTTTGATTTATATTTTTGATCCGCAAATTCTATTGTACAATTTTGTATTTGGATTATATAACTACCATTTAGGTATTTAGTTTGATTTTCACATTCAATATTAATTTTATCCTTCAAATTATCAATTACAATTATATTATCTGTCAATTGTTTGACAGTAGTTCCAATGTTATATATTTAAGAACAATTAGCATTTTTTGACTTTAAGAGTCCTGATAAGCATGAACTTTCGCTTATTTTTTTTAATTTGATCTGGTTTGCATAAAACAATTTCGTTAATAACATTACATTTTTCTTTTATTCCAAATATCTCATTTGTATTTGATAAGATTTTTTAAAGGGTATAACTATTTGCTTATTGTTGTTAGTAAGAGGAATGATTTGTCAACGGTAGCGGATCTAGGATTTGGCTGTGGGGGGGGCTTGCAGTTTGGAGATCCATTTTGAGACCTTAAGTAATAAAATTTATAATAAATAAATTTTATAATTTATAACAAATAATAGAGATCAGTTTAGGTTTAATACAAGACCGTACTCAACTTCAGTCGAACTAAACTTCACGACAACGCGGCAAAACATTATTTTTTATGAAATTTAAGGAGCTATTTCGCACTAAGCGGCAACTGAACTTCATACGAATTCGTGTAAAGTGTAGTTCCGATGCAGTGCAGTTCCAGCGAGTGCGGTCTAACCTTTAAGGCTCAAGTATTGTTTTTCCTTTAATGATATCCGTTTTTTGTGTGCATTTATATCCGCTCCTGTTGCGCTTTAAAATGTTTTCAATACAAAGTACAATAACAATTATTCATAATTGCTGTAGCGGAGATAGAAGCAAATTCAAAAGGCGCACAATAATTTTTAGCCATATATGCTTGAACCACGCATACAAATTCGTTTATTTATATTATTTAAAAATTGATTAGGTACCTTCATTATGTTGTTATATTTTTAAATTAGCTGTGGGTATGTCTTGAACTTCCCATTTTTGACAAGATTTGAAAACTGTTTTTAATTGGCTAGTTCAGAAAAATTATATTTAAGTGTTCGTACTGGCAAAAGCTCATATATATGTGCTTTGACACGGTATTAGTCCTCTAAGATCTCATTTTTCCTGAATTATCTAAATCAAAGAGAAACTTTTTTGTTCAAACTGACACTTTACGACATAAGACAAAGCTGCTCTAAGAATTAAGCCGCGACCCAATTCTGCCAGCGTGAAAGAGTTTTCGTGTATACGCTGCTTACGCTTTATAGGTATTCATGCTAAAAAAATATGTCGACAAATTTGCACGTCACTCTAGAGTCTAGAGGGATTGCAAATATTCATTTGCTTTTGCATGATTTTCTGAGCGCGCACAGAGAAAACTCACGCTTTTGGAATTTGGCTCCTTGACTAGAGAATTTCTATGTTTTGTATGCATGCCTTGGACCTTTCAAGTTTTGAAAACGTAGACCCGAAAATTTCTAAGCCCAGCCAAGGCCGTAAGAAACAATTCCTGTTTTATTAAACATACACGAAACTTGACATCCCGTTGTTCTCCAATGGTTTAAGCCTCAAATGCGTTTCTTTCGGTAAATTAGCTTTGTTTTTAGTATTCACAGTTGGGGTATTTGACACTTTAATGTAAAGCCCCGACCATTTTTATCTCTTTTTACTTATCTCTTCAAGCCTTAGCCCCAACTTCGGACTTTGACAGTCCCTAGACTTGAGCCCCCAAAACTCTCTGGAATAAGGTTAGTTTTTAGAAAGTAAGTTGCTTAACCCTGGCTAGGTTTTTGTCCAATATTCTCAGACCTTATTGCGCCAAAGCTGTTTTTTCGTCCCAATCTGGGTTTAATTTTTAGGGAAAGATTGTCGTTGCATTAAAAATATCCATATTCATAGCCCCCAACTTAGTTTTTGTCCAATTCGCTTCAGGCTTTAGCCCCAATCTTAAGACCTAGAAAAAAAAATTACATAACATGTATGCAAATAGTTCAGCCCCAACCACGTTATTTTGTCCATCAAATTTCACATCTTAACAATATTTTAGACGGAATATAAAATTCTAAGCTTTGTAATGTATTGCTTTCTATATTTCAAATTATTTTATGATTTGGCTGTGGGGGGGGGGCTTTAGCCCCTATAGCCACCCCCCTGGATCCGCTACTGTTTGTATATGATTGTAGGATTGGGGAGTTGCCGAAGGTATGGAAATAATATAAAGAATTAAATCATTCTTCATAGCTATAGAGGGTGTTGCCAAGTTTAAAGCTTGTGCATCGTTTTTATATGGAAGATTTTCAAGTTTGTCTATAATTTGAACTAGCTCTTTTCATTTAACAATTTTGAATTTATTATATCTTGTTTTGCCCAATGTATTGCGTTAGATATATCTTCTAATTCCTCTTTCAACATGTATAGTTTATTAAAGATAGCCTGAGCAAAATTTTCTCTGGGGTTAGCATTGAATTGTTTTAACATAAAATTATAGTCATGTATTATTTTGTTTGCTTTGATCATAATATCCCTGTTAATAATCATCTGTTGGTTATGGTTTTTTATCAGCGAATTTTGTCCATCTACGAGCTTGTCAAGATCATATGGATCTGGTGATCCTGCGATCCATTTCCATGCAGATCCAATCCAATCTATTGATCGTTTTTCTCGATGAAATTTTAATTCTTCTAGTTCGTTATCTATTTTTTCTTGTAGATGTTGTATCTGTAATTTTATAGATGATGACTCGTTTACTTTAGATTGAATAACGGGTTTCATTGATGAGTGAATTTCACTGTAAGTTGTTAAGTTTATGACATGAACAATTTTAAAGCTTCCCTCTATTATTTTTCCAAGTCCCATCTTTACTGTCATTACTGGTGAGTTTGAATATTCGAATATTTTGACGTCTGCGTCTGCAGCGCAAAAAGCGGCTATTCTGAAAAGAAAATACATAGGTTAATCATTCTTAATATTATTTTTATGTATTTTTCGTCCGGTCATTGTTATAATAGTGACTCTATGGTCATCTTTAACTATTTCTTTAATGTATTTCTGTTTTAATTTCCCTTTTCTTCCTGTTTGTTCTCTGGCTAATTGTAGTTCCTCAAAAGATTTTGATGGTATCCTTCCAAAAAATATATTAGCTGGGGAGTCCTTTACTGTTGTGTGAATTGTGTTATTGTATCTATCTGTGGCTATGATTACTAATTCCTTTATTGGGGTCAAATTATATTCCTTTAGAATGCAACGGATTATTTCTTGAATTGTGGAATGCACTCTTCCCACTTGTCCATTTACTTCGCTTCTGCTTGAAGGTGTAAGATAAATATTAATTCCTAAATTTGATAGAAAATCTGTAATTATTGGGCTGGTAAGGGATTTGTCTCTGTCCATCACTAATAATTTAGGTATCGTATAATAATGTATTAGTTCAACGATCTTATCTTTTAAATAAATAGCGGACTTGTTTTCTATGGGGAATATTTTTGTAAATTTGGAAAATTTATTTATGGATGTAAGGAAAAGTTGTCCATCTAATTCCATTATATCTATATGGACTATTTCTGTTGGGTAATTTGGAATAGGGGTTCCTTGTAATTCCTTCTGAGTTGGGTGACGGTCATATTTATTTTCTTTACATATTTTGCAATTTTTTAGAACTTCTGTTATTTTTGAGTTCATTTGCGGGAAATAATATTCTTGTAATATTTTTTCTTTGTTTTCTTTAATACACCTGTGTGCTTTCCTATGTTCTTGATGAATCAACTCTAAGATTTGTTCTTCATCAATTTAATCTGTAACTTTTTTTTTTGAGTGCAACGCATTCTAAGGTTTTGTCCAAAATCCTGTCTGTAAACTTCTTGAATTATTTGCATAATATTTTCTGGGGCTTTTATTCCATTTATTACATCAGGTCGCATTTCATTTTTTAATATTTCTTTTATTATTTGTGCATTATAAAAATTCTTAACAATAGTTTTTCTGTGGTATCTAGGATGCTTCTCCTATCATTAATATAACTTGATTTTTGAAGACGTTTATGGGAACTTCTGTACATGGTATTAGATCAGTACTGTCTTCGTCTGCACTATGTTGTATCATAGGTGTTGTTGTTGGATTACACTGACTAATATTCATTCTTGAAAGTGCATCAGCTACGTAATTTGTTCGTTCTGGCTTATATATTAATTCATAATTATATTCCTCAAGTCTAGCTTTCCATCTTTTAAGTTTTGAATTGTAGTTTTTGTTGCTTATCGAAAATGTGGGGGGTTGATGATCGGTTACTATTTTAATTTTTTTCGCACCGTAAAGGTAGTGCCTGAGGTTCTCTAATGCCCATATTATCGCAAGCATTTCTTTTTCGTTAGTTGCGTAACCTTGTTCAGTTTTATTGAGAGATCTAGAGATAAACGTTATAGGTTTATGTGGTGCTGAGCTTTAATCCAATTTTATTTGAAAAACTTTTTTAGGATTAAAGCTCAGCACCACAAAAAGGAGACTGATGAGTGCAAAAGTGGCAAAGCACGAAATAGCTATATCTCCAACCAAACAATTGGTGGTAGCGCCTTTAAGTTGTTGTTCAAAAATTCAATGAAATTGGCGGAATAAAGAATGGTCAAGCCTAATAAGCTGACATTCTAGTACGAATAGTACAATAATAACAATAATAAGTTATAGGTTTATCTTTACCTAAGTCACCTTGTGACAAAACTCCGCCTAAGGCGTAGTTTGAAGCGTCTATCGTTAAGATAAATCTCCAAATTTAATTTTAACTTTACGAGATTGATTTGCCCTAATTTGAGCAATTTTTGCAAAATCTTTGATAAATCTTCTGTAATAGGATGTTAATCCAATAAAACCTTTCAATTCCTTAAGGTTGTCTGGAGCAATCAATCTTTCTATTGCTTTAATTTTTTTTGGATCGGGTTTAATTCCATCCTTTGTAATTATATAGCCTAAGAATTCAGTTTCCTCTTTCAAAAAGCTTGTTTTTTCTATATTGACTTTTAAGAAAGATTCTTTTAATCTTGCAAATATTGTCCTTATATTTTGAAGATGTTCTTCTAAGGTTTCACCAAGCACAATGATGTCGTCGATATATACAAAGCATATATTGCCAATGTATCTCTCAGAACATCGTTTTTCAGGCCAAATGGTAATCTTAGAAATTCGTATTTAGCTGAAAAGGCGGTTTAGTTGAAAAGGCGGTTTTGGGAATGTCACTCTTCTTCATCTTTATTTGATGAAATCCTGAAGTCAGGTCTACCGTTGTGAAAAACTTGGATTTTCCCAAACTTGCTAAAGTAGGTACTAGATATATCCGGAAAAGGATATGAATCTGATATAGTTATAGCGTTAAGCTTTCTATAATCAATAACCATTCTGTACTTTCTGTTTCCTGAAGAATCGGATTTCTTCGGAACAACCCACATAGGTGAATTGTAAGGGCTTCTAGATGGACGAATGATTCCATCATTTAAAAGTTTCTTTAATTGTTTTTCGACCTCTACTCTCATATTTACTGGATAAGGGTAGTTTTAGTATAAACTGGTTCGTCGCTTGACGTTTTAATTTCGGCTTTAACATTAGTTTCAATTGCTTCTTTATTATTTACTGGACCAAATATTTCTTTATATTCCTCAACTATTTTCCTTAATTCTTCCTAAATATGATTAGGTAAATGGTTGTCTTTAATTTCCAAACTATTAACTTGTACGGATAATTTTTCTTTAAGTGGAATTTTGATGTTCTTTTTTATTTTTAAAATGTTTAATTTTCTGTCTATAACTGCTTCCAGTTCTTTTAAAGTATCATCTCCGATGATTCCATCGAATGATTTTAAACCAGGTAGTATACAAAAATCTATGGGTGTATTGTTTCCAACACATGCAAAAAATTTAACTGTAATCTTTTTATATATTTGGATTTCTCCTCCTGCAGATTGAATTTTAATTGGTTTGGTTGCTGGAATTGCATTAAGTGCAAGATCGGTTTTTATAAAATTTGTATTAGCACCTGTGTCTATTAAAAATTTTAAAATGTTGCCGGCTTTGATTTTGTATTCTATATATGGCTTCTGGTGTAAAATTTATTTCAGTATCGTCCTCGTCATCCATGTTATGATTCTCTTGATTACTTTGGTCATTATATAATGGTTCGTAGCATTCTTCATCATACTCGTTATTATATTTATCCAAGTAACCTTCTTCTTCTTGAGTTTCTGTGTTGAATACTTTTTGTCGTTTTAAGGGAATATTGCTTGATTCTTTAGAATGCAAAATTTTGTCATTATTTTGTGAGGGTCTGTTCATGTAATTCAGATCACGTGTTTGAACGGATATGTCCATGGGGACTGGAGGTTTTGGCTGTGTAGGTCTTGGAGGTGGATTATTTTCCTGTTGATATCGTGGAAGATATCTGGGTTGATAATTTTGGTTTTCATGCATTTTTTGATGATTATATTGATGCTGCAGATTATATGCCAAATTTCTTTGAGGGAGTTGTAAAGGTTTAGGGGTGAAGTTATCTCTTCTATATTGTGGTCTTTGTTGTTGGAAAATTTGGTTGAAAGGCGATGAAATTGCATTTGTAATATTTCTTCTATGAATTGAAATGTTTCTATAGTTTAAGTTCTGTATTCCAAGGCAAGTTGCATATGCCTCCGGAAGTGTCTGCGGTTTTTGTATTATTAAAACTCTTGAAAGTTCGCCGTTAAGGCCACGGATGAAGACATCCAATGCTCTATTTCTATAGCTTTCAATCAACGCTGTTATGGTTTCAGATGAATAATCTTCTGATTTAGGTTTATTTATTATAAGTGAAAACTGATGGTTTACACTAGCATAGAATTTATCTAAAGAAGAATTCTTTTGTGTCATGGAAGACAATTGATGCTCGAGGGTACGAATGTCCCTTTTATTGGCGTAATGTAAAGAAAGGCATTTCTTTATCATAGCCCAATCTTCAGTAAAGATGTTGTATGATATCAGAGCTGTGTCGGCATGACCTCTGATTTTCTGCTTAATGCTTTGCAAAATTGCTCTGTATAAGGGCCTAGTTTTAACACATTCATAATCACTTAAAATGGTTTCAACCGTATGAATCCAAGATATATATTGGACTGGATTTCCATCGAAAACTTGAAGTTCTCGTACGCAATCTGGAAGTTTTGCAACCTCCTTTAGATCTTGTTCTGTCAAGGGAATTGACAAGTTTGGAGTAATTGGCTGTGGAGCGTGAAGCTGCGTTTCAAGTGTACTAATTCTTGCTTCGAGTTTTTTCATTAACTCTGTATGCGCATTTGCAGCACCTGTGAGCTGTGTAATTTGATGAGATATTTCCGATAGAGACATTTTTGAAGTTAATACTGATTTAAGGATAAAAGGATAAGGGATGTTAGATTTTATATTAATATGTAGCTAGAATTTCCATAAATGAGTTAATTTTTCAATTAGATTTCAAATTGTATGAATTTATAATTTGGAACTCGTGCGTGTCTAAGTTTTAATGTATCACACACAAAATTTATACTTTTTATAAAAGTTTTCCTTTAAATTATTTAATATAATTTTAAATAAAAATAAAAAAATAAAATAATTTTAAATTTCACAAGCTTCAATCTCCAGATGGAAGATTCGGAATTGTTGTTTCTTTTTTTTCGTTGTTCTGTTGTTTTTGTTGATTTTTGTTGTTTTTGTTGATTTTTGTTGTTTTTATTGATTCTTGTTGTTTTTATTGATTTTCTTTGTTTAATGTCTATTTTCATTTCGTCTTTATTATTTTTTGTTACTTGATATTTCGTTTTTCAGTTAACAAAAAAGTTAAAATTTTAATTTAGTTTTTTTCTTAGATTTCAATTTTATATTCCACTTTGAATTTTAATTTTATTTTAATATAGATTTCAATTTTCCAGTTTTTTTTATTTTAAATTGTTACTTTTGTTTCTCAATTTTAATTTTTAATTTCTTTTTCTTTTTCACTTTTTTTTTTATTATTTTTTCAATATATATTTTAATTTTTAATTTTTACTTAATTTTCACAATTTTCATTTTTTGTTTCACTTTTAAATTTAAAATTTTTCTTAGATTTCAAATTTTAATTTTGTTTCTCAATTTCTTTTTCACTTTTAATTTTTATTTAATTTTTTTTTTCGATATATATTTTGATTTTTGATTTTTTACTTAACTTTCATTTTCTTTTTTCACTTTTAAATTTATTTTTCAATTTCAGTTTATCGATTCTTTTAAAGTAAAAAAAAAATCATATTTTTTTTTAATTTTATTGATAACGAAAATTAATAAAAAAACGTTAATAAATAATATAAAATAAAAGTTTAAAAATGTATCGATACATAAATTCGGTTCGTCGTTCGACGGAATCAACATTTTCGATGCTTGTTTTGGTCAAAGTAGGACACTTAAGTTGGCACGTTCCCTTGACTTTCATAAAATATAGTTATATTTAAATCTTTTATTAAGCAACTTTGGTACTTAATTTAAAAGTTCCGAGAATTGTTCACTTGGCATGTTATGTTTTTTCGTGAACAATTTCGAAACTTTTAAATTCAGTACCAAATTTGCTTAAAAGAGATGTAAATATTATAACTATATTTTATGATACTTAAGGGTTCTGAGTACGTGTACAAAAATCAGTGCCAACTGAAGTGTCCTACTTTCACCACAGCAATGATGCAAACATTACGTGTTGCACTTTGTAGTTAACATCATGTTTCTTGCCAAAAATATTTGACCGATTTGGATCGATTTTCGTCTTGTAATACTCTAGACTATTTGATTCCAAATTTTTAACAGAATTGGACAATTTTTAACCTATTTTTTGAGTGCTTCAAAATGACTTAGTTTTTCAGATTTTTGTTTTTTAATTCATTGTTAGATAGCAACAAAAATATACAAGCATGAATTTAAAATTGATGTTGTTTTGTAGACAATTTTATAACAAACAAGTTTACAGTGGACGGTTTTTTCCTAAGTTGCATATTGGGGTGACTTTAGCGTTTTTTTCACTGTTGCAATTTTCCTGCAGCGAGGACAAGTTTTTCGAAGTTGTAAACTTGGCTATAGACAACTCTAACATGCCCCAAGAACATATACAAAATATAGAACTACATTGCGCTTTTAGCACTTTTTTTGTAATTATTCACCGTGTACTGTGCTAAAAGAACTCAATCTCAATGTTTACTCATATCATCATATCAATCAATAGGGATGGGTCATTATTTCAGTAACAGGTATACAGTAACAGGTATTGGAAAGTAGCAATAACGTATTGATACTGCAATACAAAAATACCTGTTACTGAAATAACATATAAAATTGATAATTTTTTTTTTTTTCAGAATTGTGTTGTTTTTTTTATTACTGATTTAGCTTAACTGCGATTCTGCTTATGAGTTATTCTAGAGTTATCGCGTAAATTCACCAAAAATTTCAATACTTATTAAGCTTAACAGTGATTTCGATTATTAGTGATTCCAGAGTCATCGTGTTAATTCATGTGCTTATTAGTTATTGCAGAGTTATCGCGTAAATTCACCAAACATTTCAATACTGATTTAGCTTAAAGGTTAGACCGCACACAACTGCAGCGGAACTACACTTCACGGCGTGGCAAATTTGTATGAAATTGTATGAGCTATATTGCACTAAGCGGCAACTGAACTTCATAAAATTCTATACAAAGTATAATGAATCGCAGTTCCGCTGCCGTCAAAAAAAAAATTGACGCCCGAGCGTCAAAAATGGGCGTCAGAAATAAAATGACGCCCGGGTGTCCAAAAAAAATGATGCCCGGGCGTGAAAAAAAATGACGCCCAGGCGTCAGAAATAAAATGACGCCCAGACGTCAAAAATAAATTGACGCCTGGGCGTCATTTTTTTTGACGCCCGGGCGTCATTTTATTTTCGACGCCCGGGCGTCATTTTATTTTTGACGCCCGGGCGTCATTTTTTTTGGACGCCCGGGCGTCATTTTTTTTTTTGACGCCTGGGCGTCATTTTTTTTCACGCCCGGGCGTCAATTTATTTCTGACGCCTGGGCGTCATTTTATTTTCGACGCCCGGGCGTCAATTTATTTCTGACGCCTGGGTGTCATTTTAATTTTGACGCCCGGGCGTTATTTTTTTTTCACGCCCAGGCGTCAATTTATTTCTGACGCCTGGGCGTCATTTTTTTTTTCACGCCCGGGCGTCATTTTTTTTCCACGCCCGGGCGTCATTTTATTTTTGACGCCCGGGCGTCATTTTTTTTCACGCCCGGGCGTCATTTTATTTTATTTTATTTCTGACGCCCGGGCGTCATTTTATTTTCTACGCCCGGGCGTCAGAAATAAATTGACGCCCGGGCGTGAAAAAAAACTGACGCCCGGGCGTCCAAAAAAAATGATGATTTTTAACGCCTGGGCGTCATTTTTTTTCAAAAAATTTTTGACGCCCGGCCGTCATTTTATTTTTGACGCCCGGGCGTAAATTTTTTTTTGACGCCTGGGCGTCATTTTATTTCTGACGCCTGGGCGTCATTTTTTTTTCACGCCCGGGCGTCAAAAATAAAATGACGCCCGGGCATGAAAAAAAAATCATTTTTTTTCACGCCCGGGCGTCAATTTATTTTCTACGCCCGGGCGTCAAAAATAAAATGACACCCGGGCGTCAGAAATAAATTGACGCCCGGGCGTGAAAAAAAATGACGCCCGGGCGTCGAAAATAAAATTTTTTTGAAAAAAAATGACGCCCAGGCGTTAAAAATCATCATTTTTTTTGGACGCCCGGGCGTCATTTTTTTTTCACGCCCGGGCGTCAATTTATTTCTGACGCCCGGGCGTCATTTTATTTTTGACGCCCGGGCGTAGAAAATAAAATGACGCCCGGGCGTCAGAAATAAAATAAAATAAAATGACGCCCGGGCGTGAAAAAAAATGACGCCCGGGCGTGAAAAAAAATGACGCCCGGGCGTCAAAAATAAAATGACGCCCGGGCGTGGAAAAAAAATGACGCCCGGGCGTCATTTTATTTTTGACGCCCGGGCGTGAAAAAAAAATGACGCCCGGGCGTGAAAAAAAAAATGACGCCCGGGCGTCGAAAATAAAATGACGCCCAGGCGTCAGAAATAAATTGACGCCTGGGCGTGAAAAAAAAATAACGCCCGGGCGTCAAAATTAAAATGACACCCAGGCGTCAGAAATAAATTGACGCCCGGGCGTCGGAAATAAAATGACGCCCAGGCGTCAGAAATAAATTGACGCCCGGGCGTGAAAAAAAAATGACGCCCGGGCGTGAAAAAAAAATGACGCCCGGGCGTCCAAAAAAAATGATGATTTTTAACGCCTGGGCGTCATTTTTTTTCACGCCCGGGCGTCAATTTATTTCTGACGCGTGGGCGTCATTTTTTTTTGACGCCTGGGCGTCATTTTTTTTTCACGCCCGGGCGTCATTTTTTTTCTGGCGCCAATTTTTGACGCTCGGGCGTCATTTTCCTAGAAACATTATTCGAAAGTAAAAAAAGAGAATGACAAAAAATCGCACCCAAAATGCTTGCATACCTATAGCGCATCGTGTATCGTGCTTTATAGCATCATACTTACGCTTACGCTTTCATTTATTTAGCTGGGCTTTGCTTAGGACATTGTGTAGTAAAACGCCTCCTTGTATTCTAGATTGAATTGTGTTTGTGTTTGTCTTTGTAATTTGTATAGATATTATTGAAAATTGTATGAAATTGTGCAGCGCAGATGTTGCAAGCTAAAATGTTTCAAGGGACACTTGTTGTATGACAGTTTTGTGTTGTGTGTCTGAAGGAAAATATAATTTTAAGAGAACAATGTGGGTAGGTTAAGTAGGTATCTATTTTTTGTATTATTATATCAATGCTCTATGTAGAGAATTTGGTTTTGGTATCGCACATTGTAGCGCTGAGGCAGATAGGAAGATGGGAGTTTTGTGTTGTGTGAAGCAAAATATTATTTGAAAATAGGTAGGTAGGTGGGAAATTTGTTTGTATTTATGGTATTGATTATTGCAATTAATCATTATCATTATTTCAACATTGCCACATGTTACGTTTTGAAAATAAAAAGTAGATACATACATCATATAAATTATTCATCTTAATTCTTGGTTTACCGGCGATAAACCTGCTAACTGAGAGGAGTCGCCACTGGTTGGAGGGGATTTGAAAGGAGAAACCGATGTACATTGATTTTGAATGTCTGTAGATCACAATGGGAGGGGAAGATAGAGCTGGGTAGAGCATTCCACATTCGTGTAGTGCGACTAAAGAAAGAATCTCTGTACTTAACAGTACGTCCGAAGTTGGGCTCAAGGGTAAACTGATGGGCATTCCTAGAAGCGCGAGTATTACGGTTGAATTGTTAAAGGGGAGGAATGCAACTGGCTATTTCACTAGAGCAATGTTTGTTAAAATAACGGTAAAATAACGAAAGGCATGAAACATTTCGACCGTGCTCTAGAGATGTAAACGTTACCGTTATAGTTCTTTCACCTATCATTTTAAGAGCTGTCTTTTGAATTCTATCCAATAGAACCAAGTGGGTTATTGGAGCACCTGCCCAAATATGGGAGTTGTACTCAAGTTTTGGACGAATAAATGCTTTGTAGATCACAGCCAGATCAGACGGGGAGAAAAATTTCTCACATCGACGGAGAAAACCTAAACGCCTAGCAGCATTTTTGGCGATGTCAAATATGTGATCGTTCCACAAAAGGTGGTCTGTGATACACATACCGAGGACTGAAAGCTGTTCAGTTTCCTCTATGCAAATGCCGCTCATGGATAGCAGCATTGGGGGTGGGATCCGCTTTAACGACAGGGGACAGCATTGAGTTTTAGAAGCATTACATTCTACACAGCAAATTGGCTTTATCTAGTGAGCTGACAAAAGGAGTATCATTGAAGACGAGCGTTGGAACCGAGGACGAGGTGGTGTTTGGTATGTTTTTTTACAAATGACCAACAATTTTTACTACCTTTGGGACATTGTAGTATTTTTTGTCGTAACTTTTGATCATGTAAAAATTTGGTTCGTCGAATATGAACGTTACAGGTCCTTCTAGCTTGTTGAAACTTTTTCTGGTTTTCCTCAGTAGGGTTGGCTTTATAACAACGGAAACTTACTTCTCTGATCCTGATAACCTCTTTACAGCTCGAATCGAACCATGAGTTTTTTTTGGGTTTGATAGATTTTACACTATTCGGGATAAAATTTCTTATTCCACAAGGAATTAAATTTGTGATCATATCTGTACTGGCATCTGCGTCACTATCGAGGAAGCATAGTGACCAGTTAAAGCTCCTTAAAAAATCATTGAGACCGTCCCAGTTGGCTTTCTCATATTGCCAAACGGTTCTCTTTGGAGGTTTTTCTCTAACTGGATTTTGTTGGCATGAGAAATTTGCAGATATGACACAATGGTCTGATGTGCCTAGAGGCGATAATATACTAATAGTGTATTTATCAGGGTCAGAGGTAAGGAACAAGTCTAGAGTGTTAGCCGATTGACCTGCAACGTCAGGAATCCGAGTAGGCTCGTCCATAAGCTGAGTTAAGTTGGTTAGGTGTTGTCTGACCCGAATAGCGTATCCACAATGAACTATGTACATTGAAATCGCCCGTAACAACGATTTCACTGTGCGGAAAATGGGAAATAATTCCCTGGATGGAGTCGGATAGTGCATCGAGTTCATTGGAAGTCGAATTACCATCCAAACTAGGACTACGATAAATAAAACAAGTATGGATGATGCGCTTATGGACGGCGAATTTAAACCACATGAAATAAAAGTTTGTATTCAAACAAGAATGTTCAAGTAGAACACAATATTAATGTGTGCTCACCTTTATGAATTGTAATAGATTTTTAACACTTATATTTCATGTAAGAGGTCGCTTTATTAATAATATAATTAATATAATTTTATAGTTTTCATGTGAGCTTTCTTCTTTACAAATGTATTCTTATAACTTCCTTCTTGATTTAACCCTCCATGAGGTAAGACATTTACAAGCTATTATTGAATTAATAAAAACGTAATACTGAATATCTGACTCATTTTCTAATTCTTCATACATTTAAAAAACTCACGACATTTGGATCGTAACTAACTAACACAATTGGCGTCTACTGTATCTACCCCCTATTCATTGGTCCTTCGAGCCGGATTTACATTCGCTGTCCAAAAATTACTTCACTATAAGAAGTCAGAGGATCCCTATATCCTATACAACCTACACTATACAGATTTAAATGCAACATCTTAAATCAATCAGTCATACACCATAAGCAGATCCCTATATCTGTGGATAAAATACAAACTATTGCCAACTACACTAAATCACTTCATTTTGCATCCGATTCTTAAGAAGAAAATCACTCATATAAACTCAAGATTCCAAAAATATGCATATCTCTTTAAAAGGCAAAATACGTAAGAGTTCTTTACGATCTACGAAATCATCATAAAAAAGCGACAAGAAAGAAGACCCAATTAATCGATACACTCTCATATACGTGATTAAAAGCATCGCTCACAGTTCAAAAAAAAGTCCCGCAAGATCAACATTCCGATCAACCAGTATATCATCAAATTCTAACCGCAATATTCGATCTACACTCTTCACACAAACAAACTGTACAAGTATCATCATCATCTTTAAAACATCTCTGTCAGACCAAACCACGCCGCCAGCCGTATTCATTAGTAACAAGTGTTTAACAGGTACGTGAGCTTTTTATTTTAATCAGTGCTTATTTTTTATTTAAAGTCAATCGTATACACCTTACAAAAAATAAAAAGTAAAGGCTACTCCTTCAATTCGTCCGAGAATTTGTAAAAAAAAAAAAAATCGAAAAAACGCATTAAAAAGGTGTTAAAATCACTCTCTACGCATACCTTTATCCGCTTTTGTCAAAATCATTGAATAAAAAAAAAAAAAAAAAAAAATTAATTAAATAATCGGTATTTGCATATTTAGTAAAAAATCGCATTGGATTTACAATATTAAATATACCTAATTAAAAAAAGAAAAAAAAAGTATATATACGTTATTTGGGGTGAGTTTCAATCCTTTTCATCAGCTCCAACGAACAAGAATTATGAGGTGAGTCCTTTGTTCTCAGACTCTTATTAGTTCAACTTTTCTTATAATAAAGCCAAATAGGAACACGGTTAAGAATATTACTTTTTTTTAATATGATTGGAATGGAAGATTTTATAATTGCTTCGGATCTTCTTGCCGACTTTCAAAATCCTTTCGGGATATTCCGATAGTAGATCAATCTCCGGTTAGTTTAGAAGCCACTAAAATTGAGTTGAATGATTTGTGGCGAGAAAATAAAAAAACGTATACTTTCTGTTTACGATCAAATGACTCACCAAAACCCGAAGAACTAGAGTCCCTCAAAGGCAAGTACCAATATTCGTCGAGTGCTTATAAAATTCTTTTAAGTGAAATAATCGATTCAATAAGAAAGCTCGAATTGATCAAATCAGATTCAGAGAAATCATCAACTACTGCTGGACAGTTCCCAGTGGAAACGGTAACAGGTGCGATCAGTGCTATAGGCACATCTGCTTGTATCAAAGTCCCTCCTTGTGATACAGACACATTTAGTGGAGATTATTTGACGTGGCCAACTTTCAGAGATTTGTTCACGGCAATATATATTAATCATCCAAAATTGTGCCCTGTACAGAAATTATATTATTTACGCTCTAAAACAACTGGAAACGCAAATATTATTGTTTGTAAGTTTCCTTTAACTGATGATAGTTTTGATCTTGCATGGACAGCGTTGTCTGATCATTATGATAATAAACGAATATTAATAAATACCCAATTAAAGACTTTGTTCAATCTGCCAACGATTAATTTTGAAACTGGAAAAAGTATTAAAAAACTTCAAGCTGATATAAACAATTGCCTCTCAATTTTTAAAGCGTATAAGGTAGACACATCGACATGGGATCCGATTCTGGTATTTTTATGTTCCAATAGACTACCAGAAAAACGTTATCAAGGTGGGAACAAACGATTAAAACACCTCGCGAAGTTCCAACCTGGGATGAAATGGAGTCATTCTTGACGAATCACTACCAAATCCTAGAAACTGTGTCTGACATAAAGCATGTCAATTCCAAAGATTTGCTGAGTAGGTTTGTTCAACCTTCAAAAAATTTTCAACAACATCGTTCGTTTCATCTACAAACCGAGACATCTACTTGTAGTCTATGCAAAGGTTCAACCCCCTACGAATTTGTTCCAAATTCTTACAACTGTCTCCTTTTAATAGATTATCTCAAGTGAATTCTCTCAATTTATGCCAAAATTGTCTATCGTGGTCTCATTTAGGGAAAGATTGCCGGAGTGAGAACACTTGCATAGAGTGTGGACAAAGGCACCACACTCTTTTACACTCTCCTTCACACAACCCAACGTCAACTTCGGCTTCTCGTAATGAAGAAATACCATTATTTTCTAATAATTCTTCTCATAACAATATACAGTCCACTAAAAAACATAGCTCCACCAATGTTCAAACCTATTTTAGTCAAAACAAAAAACGTGTTCTTCTCGCTACTGCTTTAATTGAGGCTCATTTTTGCGGCTCGAGATACACGTTGCGTGCTCTGCTGGATCCAGGTTCCGAGGCAAGTTTTATATCTGAAACTAGTCAAAAAAAAACTTTGTTTACCAGTCAAATCAATACAAGCGGATATTTCAGGTATTAATGGAGTTGTCACAACTTCTTCTTCAAAATTATGCTCTCTGGTGTTGGGTTCGAAAAAAAGATAAATCGTTTTCTGTATGTGCCAATGCCATTGTACTCAAGCGTTTAACCGGAAATTTACCCTCATGTTTTATAACTCCCTAAGAGTTCCCTGATGATCATCTTAATTTAGAGTTCGCGGATCCCTACTTTTATGAATCCTCTAAGATCGATTTTGTTATTGGGGCTGATTTGTATCCTTCAATAATTTTAGAAGGTGTTAAACTAAATGTTTTTTACTCACTCATTGCTCAAAAAACGGTCTTTCTGGACCTTTAATGCAAAGCAGTATTAATTCATTTTCAACCAGTTAATCATACGTTTCTGAAATATCACTTGATGAGCAATTAGCTAAATTTTGGGACGTAGAAGAACTTACCGACTCAAAACCTATTTCGCAGGAAGATGAGTTTTGCGAAAATCTCTTCTTAGAAACAACAACGCGAGAACACAATGGTCTTTATATGGTTCGACTCCCCTTTAAAGATCCTTTACCCAATCTCGGTTTCGCAAGAAATGTAGCATTCAAACAATTTTTGCGGATGGAAAAATCCATCTCAAAAACCCCAGAGCTTCAAGCTAAATACAACGAAGTTCTTCAATACTACACATCGGCCCTGTGCTACAGAGTGATCTTATGGCACTCGTGTTACGATGGCGTTTGTACAAGTTCGTTTTTAGCGCTGACGTCGAAAAAATGTATTGACAAATTTTGATTCATCCTGAACAAACGTCGTTTCAACGAATCTTATTTAAACCTTCAGATTCAGATAAACCGCTTGACTATGAGTTAAAAACAGTTTCTTTTGGGGTCAACTGTGCTCCATATCTCGCAATAAGAACATTAAAAAACTAGCTTCAGCTATTATTAAGAGTGACTTCTATGTTGACGATATATTGTCTGAGGCACACAATCTAGAAGCAGCAATACACGCACAAAAAGAACTTTCACTTGCTTTAAGCTCAGCGGGATTTACATTACGAAAATGGATATCAAACAACATGGAGTTCCTTCAAAAAATTCAAAAGTTATATCGCTATAATGAAGGTTTCCTACAGTTCGAAAACCCCAGTATAACAAAAACTCTCGGAATCCAATGAATGCAAAGTTAGATTCCTTTAATTTTTTTTTCTCAGTTTGAAGATAGAGATTACCAAATAACTAAAAGGACAGTTTTATCGGTTATCGCCCGTTTATTTGACCCCGCAGGATGGCTTGCGCCAATAATAGTTTCTGCAAAAATCATTATGCAACAAATCTGGCAGGATGGGACGTCTTGAGACACGCCGCTTGTGCCCCTCACGTGTCAACGCTGGAAAACATTTTTTGGCTGCTTAAATCAGACACAATCTATTCAGGTTCCTCGTTGGGTAGAATTTACCCCTGGTTGTAAAACTCAAGTGCATGGTTTCTGTGACGCTTCTGAGCAAGCGTATGCTGCTGCCTTGTATCCCCGAGTTGAAACCAGCTCTGACAGTTGGTCCACAAATCTGTTATGTGCTAAGAGTAAGGTATCCCCTGTAAAGCAAATCGCTTTGCCTAGACTTGAACTGTGCGGTGCAGTTCTCTTAGCCAAACTCGTTAACAATATTCTTCCACAGTTAATGATCCCAGACTATGAGCTTTTCCTTTGGTCTGACAGTTCAAACGTTTTAGCTTGGCTAAATAAACCACCACATATCTGGAAAACATTTATAGGAAATCGTGTCTCTAAAATACAATCTAATATTCCGAGAACTAAGTGGAATCACGTACGATCATTGGACAACCCCGCCGATTTGGCAACCCGCGGTTTAAATCCAACTGATACCAAATTAAGTAGTTTGTGGTGGAATGGCCCACAATCGCTTCAATTACCTGAATCCCTGTGGCCACAATCAAATTTCGAGAAACCAAAAGAAGAATATTTAGAATCAAAACCCATTAAAACTATCTTAACTACTTTGAATCCAGGATTTGAAACAATAATCAAAAGATTTTCAGGTTGGTCAAAAGCTCTTCGTGTTACTTCGTATGTATTGCGTTTTATATACAATTCATGCAAAAAATACAAAAACAAATACCAGTTTCCATCAAAGGCCATTTCACACGAAGAAATAACTTGACCTAAAAAATTCATTATACGATAAACTCAATCTTTTTATTACCATCAAGAATACTCATCTCTACAAAAAGGAGCCCCCATTTCAACAAAAAGTTCTATCTTGTGCCTTAACCCAATCATCGATGCAGATGGGATTATGCGTGTCAATGGACGATTAGCTTGTTCTACTCTTGCTTACAGCGAAAAGTTTCCTATGATTCTACCTTATTCAGCTCATATCTCTACGCTTATTGTAAACTTTAATCATGATCTTTTAATGCATGGTGAGGATCAGCTTGTCATTAGGATGGTGCGTTGTGCGCTTATACCTAAAGTCAAGAACCTCGTAAAAAGATGCATTCGAGGGTGCAAAGTATGTAGAATCAATAGAAGGCAATTGCGAACCCAGATTATGGCGGCTCTGCCACCGGAGCGAACTAGAATTACCTTGCCATTCACCCACACTGGCCTTGATTTTGCAGGTCCATTTTCAATTAAAAGTTTCGGTGGAAGAAGTTATAAGCTATCTAAGGGATAAGCGTGTATTTTTGTGTGTTTCGCTACCAAGGCGATCCATTTGGAGGCGACAAGTGATTTGTCAACTCCTTCGTTCATGGCTGCTTTAAATAGATTTATCGCTAGACGTGGTGTACCAAAGTCATTTATTCTGACAATGGAACAAATTTGGTCGGCGCAAGTCGAGTAATTTCAAAGGAGTTTAAAGCGTTTCTAAAAACATTTTCTTCGGATATAGCTGATCGGTATAAAGACCTTTTCCTGGAATGGAAATTTATACCACCAGGGCGTCACATATGGGGGTCTTTGGGAGGCAGCTGTGAAAAGCTTCAAATTACATTTTCGAAAAATCACTGGCAACATAAAATTACCTTCGAAGAGTTTTCAACTCTCCTATCTCGTATTGAGGCTTGCCTGAACTCTAGGCCTATATCTCCCCTATCAGAAAGTCCTACTGACGTGCTCCCTCTCACTCCTGGAAATTTTTTGCGTGGTGGGCCTCTTCTGTCTCTTCCTGAACCCGACCTCTGCTCGCAACCTTTAAGTTACTCAAAACGTTGGGAAAAGCTGAAGCTACTTCACCAAAAATCTGTGTCAGTTGGAAACACGAATATCTCAAGGAATTACACAAACGCTACAAATGGAAACATCCACAAAGAGCTATTCAGATAAATGACGTCGTTGTTATAAGTGATGAGAGGCTCCCCCCAAATGAATGGCGCTTAGGTCGTATTTTAAATGTTCACCCCGGCCCTGATGGGAGAGTTCGAGTCGCTGATATCAGAACTCAACATGGAATCGTATCAAGACCTATTGTAAAACTCATCGTTCTTTTGTCTGATAAAAAAAAAAAAAAAAAAAAAAAATGGTATAATGTTTCTACTGGATGACGTTTAAGTGACTTTCATTTTGTTTTCTTATACATACATACCTTATATTCGTTTTAATTTTTTTATTATAATTATGCACTGACTGAATTATGAGAAGTTCATTTATTTGTTTTCATAGAACAAAAAATATTATTTTCATCTTCACAATTGTTAAATTATTTTTTTTTTTACTTGAATTCTTATATCTAAGCTTTAAATTTTCCTCTACTAACATTCCCTTCACAAATGGAGTGAGTGGATCCCCTCCAAAAATAATGGCTTCCAAAATAAATGAGTAAGAATAAATTGATTTTTAGATGGCTTATAATGATTATAATATAACCTTGTACCTTTTGCACATATTATTGTTGCAAGGTGGGGAGCAATGTTCAAGTAGAACACAATATTAATGTGTGCTCACCTTTATGAATTGTAATAGATTTTTACACTTATATTTCATGTAATAGGTCGCTTTATTAATTAATATAATTTTATAGTTTTTATGTTAGCTTTCTTCTTTACAAATGTATTCTTATAACTTCCTTCTTGATTTAACCCTCCATGAGGTAAGACATTTACAAGCTATTATTGAATTAATAAAAACGTAATACTGAATATCTGACTAATTTTCTAATTCTTCATACATTTAAAAAACTCACGACATTTGGAGCGACATTGTAACTATCTACCACAATTGGGGTCTACTGTATCTACCCCCTATTCAAGAACCATATTGTGGTTGAAGCTGATTAGCAACATCGTTTCGAACATACACGGCGAGACCATGATGAGAAAAAAATAAAGGCACGAAGCTTTAACCATGTAGGCTGAATTCCGAGTGATCGGTATTTTCCCCTACCTGTGTTTCACTAAGTGCCAAAACAGCTGGCCTGTTTTTCACAGTATGGACATATGCAGCACAAAAAGTCGCCGAATGTTGCTGTAGTCAGCTACTTGTAAGGTGTAATTTTTGTTGTTGTTTTGCACTAGTACTGTGGCACTTGCACTTTTTTTTTGTTACTTATATGGGCTATGGTTTTTTTTTTATATTTTTTTTACGCGGGGTGAACAGTAAGAATTATATTATTTATATAATTTTTTTTTTTATTTTAGATTTGGAATATGCGGTATTTTTTTTTTTATAATAAGGGGCCTTCATCGCCCCACTATTGTAATGATTAATGTAGTTAATTATCAAAAACTGGGGATATTTAATTAGGTAATTCACCCCTCCCGCACACGTCCACTCACAGTGGATTGCAGATCGGAACTCATAATACCTACCTGATTATGCTTTGTTCCAAATTAGAAGTTGAGGAAAATTGGTCCACCACTTAATATTCTGGCTCCAATTACAGTAGACACACACAAACATTTTCTGTTTTTTTTTTTTACTTTATCAAAATTGTGACATGAGTAGCATAGGGCACCAAAAGAAGAATTTTTAAAAAAAAATTTCAAAACATTGACTTCGTGAAGCACAGTGGCAATTTTTTTAAATTTTAATTTTAGAACCAATTTCGTTATTTAAAATGTAAGTATCAAGTTTGAGCCCCAAGCCCCCTCCACAGCCGTATCCTAGATCCGCTACTGTAGAAAATTATAGTTTGAGCAAATAAATACAATTTCACCATCATCTAATTGGATTTCTTTAAAATGTGTTGCATATTACGGAATTGTATTTACAGGCTATTAAACCAACTCCTCGACCTAGGTCTTTCGTCACAAATATAAACTCGACACTTTATTGAAAAATATGAATGAACAATATGAAAATATGCACTCAAAATATGCATTTATTATGAAAATATTCATTTATAATAAAAATATGCATTTTGCATAAAATATGCAAAATATGCACTAACGATTGAATGCAATTTTAAAGGTAATCGCATGATTCGTAAAGATAATTTGGTCTTATGCTTATAAATGTTGTGAGAAAAAACATGCATTTGCATGGAAATCCCAGCCCTAGATATGACACATGTTTTTAGGGTTTCAACGTTGATTTTTAAGAGACCAAAAGATAAAGTTAAAGTCCTTTTTATGGAATGATAACTTTTTTTTTTAAGTACAACCAGTAAAATATTACCCAAAACCATTTTAAAATAATGGGATAATAATAATTAATGAAATTTGGTATGAATGTTTCATTTGGCATTTTTACCAAGAATCAAAAGAGTCCCTAAAAATATTTGTGGTGAAAGAGTGTTTCTCTGAGGGCTAGATGAAAGTGCGTCATTATTCCCATAACATCTATGAACAAGTTTTGACACTGATGAAATTTGCTCAAAATATTAAATACGTCATAGTTTGCAGCTTGTTGAAAAAAGAACAAAAGAATATTGATTTCTGCTTTGCTTAAATGAACAAAATGAATCGTTAAATTAAAGCCCCAGTCTGTAATAATATGTATATACAAAATCACTGTTAGAAAACCTGCAAAAGCCGACAGCAAATTTTGGAAGTGGAAAAAGGGAGTATATAATGTGGTCGTCCTATCAAATACAAAAATCTGGAAGATGTGTTGCTAGGCAATTGGTGGGGGCTGGATTAGCGATTCTTCCAAATTTGTCAGTGGTAAGGTAGAACCACTTTAAAAAAAAAAGGAATAATGATCATAATTTCCACTATATTTGTATATAAGTCAGAAGGCTTATGATGATCCCATTGATGAACTCAAGACATTCACTCAAGCTTTTAAGGGGTTTGTTTTATGAATTGTTAATTTGTATTTTAATTATACCTACCTTATGTTATAGATTGGAGTTCTCACAAATAATGTAGTAGTATTTTTCGGTTTTGATTAGTCATATTATTAGTAAACTTTTATTTTGCACTATGTTCATTATTTAGTAGTTATTAAATTTTATCTTTCCTTGAAAAGAGTTATGAAATTGTTCTATTTTAAGACCTCTTTATTTTGCTATTAATTGCTCTAGGTTTCGTATTAGTTTCGTATCCAAAAACACTAAATATTGAAATTTGTTTTCTTAAGACATTATTTTTTGATAGAAGTGAAGGCACGTTTTCCTGCACGTTGTATTACTTTGTATTTCTTTTTAATTTTCATTCGTTCAAAATATTCAAGATTTCGAATATCATGTTTTGTCGTAGTTAAGCTACCCCTAACACCCGTTTTTTTCCAATATCGTTGAAGCAGTCATAAAATCTGAAATGCAACTCTGATAGTTGTTCGTCTAAATGCTTCTTAATGTATCCTTTCAGAATTTGTCCATAGCCCGACTATTTTCGGAGATAATTGCTTACTAAAATTTGATCAAAGCATTATAACAAAAGAACATTAGATTAATTTATTAACAAAAATAAAAAACTTAAAGAATACAAATGTTTTGAATCGATAAACTGTTTTTACATGGAATACACATATAGTTAGGTACTTTAGGGCAAGATTTGAATTCGTAAACTCAAACTCAAACTCGAGACCATAGAGGAAGGACTACCTAGAGAACCAACTAAAGGGGTCCATGCTCTTTCACCCTACAAGATGAATTGAGAGGATTATCTCCGTTACGCCAAGCATGTGTGCAGTTGCCGTGCATTTTTAATGGGAAAAACGACCTTGTATGTATGCCAAGCGCGGATCCAAGGGGAGGGGGTCATGACCCCTCCTGGGAGATTGAACTTTTTTTTTCTATATGAGTTTGTTTAAATTAGGAGCAAAAGCTAGATCTGTTGTGCTCATGACCCCCCCCCCCTTGAGTCGTATGTTGTATGCATAACTGCTCTCAGTATTGGTAGAACATAAATATTTGGTTGGGTAGTAACCCAACGCCCAACGTTCAACATCAAGGCCCAAATATTGGCTAGTTAAGCTGCATGATCTGATCACTAACCATATAGTGTGTCATGCAGAGTTATAAAAACTCATCCAAAGATGATGTTAAGTGGTTATACATTTTGTAATGGTATTCTTTTATTGTGTTATTCATCTTTATTTATATGTATCTTTGCTCATATTTTCAAAACCTTTTAAAACACTTTAAAAACTAGGTATTTTTGATTTAAAATTAAGTTTCTCCAAGTAACTTGCAAATGTTCCCATATGAAACCTTCATACCGGCACCCAACAGGCAAGAAACAACGTCAAAGTAAATAACAATTTAATTGGATTGGGAATTCGATATTTTTCATCATCTACGAGTATTTCTTAAATTTCTTTTTTGTTTCGGGTATTATTGGCCAAACAGATTTAAATTCACAATCAAAATCATTTGGATATCTCTGACCGCAATGTAATAGCCAGTTTCTAAGTGCGATAAAACAACAAACTTACCAAGTGCTTTGAAGACACGTTTTGACGTTGATAGAATCAAAAAACCCTTTGAAAACCATGAAAATGTTGTACTATTATTTATACTTATGAACAAATTGTTTCAGGGCATTAGGGTGATATTTGGAATGCAATATTTTAAGAAAGTTACAATATAGGTAGCTACTTCATGTTTCCCAACCTCAAACAAAAATTTAAATATACTGCGCTTAGGTAAATTATTAGTGTAGCTTTAGCAGAAGGCCTTCTCTACGCTTCTTCCATTGATAATTTGCTTGCGGTATGGAAAAAAACCACCTGACAGATACAGTTAGCCATCTGTTAGGTGGTTTCAAACCATTCCTGGCATATTTCCACAAAGCCTTATAAGCTTTATCAACAAATTTAATGCGTACTTTAAGGACATATTAACATATACTTAGAAGCCAAAGACATACTTTACTTATGAATGTATGTACTACCTACATTTTTTTAACAATAGGTTTTACTAAAATAAAAAAAAAAAAATGAATTTTTTTCAGTGTAAGGCTTTATTGGGTTTCTGTGTACCATAGGCGTCGTGACACCGCCCCCGCCCCCCTGGCTGAAAGTCTGGATCTGCCCTTGATGTATGCAAATGATTTAAAAATATATCGAGAAATTACATGTGTAAGAGACTGTATTTTACTACAAAAGGATCTTGATATTCTGCAAACATGCGGTGTTCTACAAATGAACTTTCTTTAAACGCAAACAAATGCAGTTTAATTTCTTTTTCCCATCAAAAACTCCCGACAGCTTTTAGTTATTGCATAGGAGAAACCGAACTAAATCGTGTCACTGAACAGAAAGATCTTGACGTTTACTATAACTTACTTTACTTACTTTTGATGGCGCTCACAGCCCAGGATGGGCTTCGGCCTCAACTAACAAGCCCCTCCAGCCAGCTCTGTCCCTAGCTAGCCGCTTCCAGTTGCGCACACCGAGTGCTTTGATGTCGTCATTCACTTGATTGCGCCACCTGTTACGGGTTCTTCCTCTGCTGCGTACCCCATCGGGGTTGGATTCGAAGACTCGTCGGGCAGGTGCGTTGCTGTCCATACGCTCCACGTGCCCCAGCCATCTAAGCCGCTATACTATAACTATAACTATATAACCAAAAAAGCGGCGAGAACCATGGGTTTTATATTTAGAACTGACAAATTTTTTCAAAAAAGCTGAAACATTTATAACACATTTTAATTCATTAGGTCGAAGTGAATATGCATCGACTGTATAGAGCCCAATTAATGAGACGCATTCGAACAAAATTGAAAGCATACAGAGAAAATTTACAAGAATTTTACAATACAAACTATATCAGAATCACCAAGAATATAATGCCGGTTAAATTTATTTGAAATGGTTTCTTTATTCCAACGCAGAGTTATGCTTGATGAGTTATTCCTCCACAAATCCTTAGTAATAAAATAGATTCACATAAACTAAGAAATCAAATAAGCATTCACTTCCCGAGTCGTTTAAGACCGGCATTCTTCTACATTTAACATACCTTTTACTCGTAATAATTTACTTTTTAAATCACCTATAATCAGAATTCAAAAGTATCATAATAAAGTGTTTTCAAGGTTTGATATTTTGTGTTCCTCTATAGAAAATCCGAAAAACGTTATATTAGGAATTGTCAGTGAATGTGGCTCATCTTTCACTTCAATTTTAAATTAAATTTTCATTTTAACTTGAATTTTTTTTACCAATTATGACTATGTGTCTCTAGGTCTGATTTTTTGTTTTGGCTCTTTGATTTTTTTAATTTATTAATTTTTAAATTAATTTCTTAATTTTTAAATTTTTAATTTTTAAAATTTTTTGTTTTTTTTTTTTCTCTTCTAAAAACACATAAATGTTATTCATTTTAATGTTTTTATTTTTTGTCTTTACATACTTACATATGTTTCTCTCTATTTTTTTAACATGAATTTACTAAGCGTATAGCTTGTTAAAGGTTTATAATAGACGTAAGTTTATTAAAAGCTGTTAGCTATTTATAAATAAATAAAAAAAAAAAAAAAATTGATTTTTGCTCAGTACGAAATTTAGTGAATAAGTGCGCGAATCCGTTAAATTCAAAAATTGAAAAATAAAATATTTTGTCAATAAAATTGATGTTTCTAAATATTTATGAACAAACACTTTATTTGATAGAGGCTTTTATTGCTTCTGGCATATAAATCCAGTAATATTTATTACTATTTGTGTTGAAAACAAAGAAAATGTAATCAAAAAGTAGAAGCGAACCCTTGAAATTCAATTCGTACGTACCTTTAACTTCCAATTCCACCACTGACGCTGCAGAGCAAAACTGAGAACCTAGTTTAGGATTTATTTCTGACATTTGTTGTTGTTGCGATTTCTTCGTAAAATTCTATAAATTTTAAGTTTCATGGGTATTTCAAATTATTGTCGATAAAACTAGCCCGTAAAACTTAAATTTCGCTTATTATTTTCGCGAAAATATTCCCACCAGAAGATTCAGCAATAAAATGTCCCGGAACACGTGGTTTCGTCTATTTATTGGATCCCTTACTTTCGAATCGATCATTTTTTTTTTCGTGCGCTTTCTTGGGATTAAATAACAAAGCCTTGGACATTTGGTCGGTCGGATGGCTTCTTTATGTGTTCCAAGGAACAGAGGCTAACAATACTAACGGGCAGTGGCATGGCGGCTCAAGGGGGTGGCTATAGGGACTAAACCCCCCCCCCCACAGTCGATTCCTAAAATAATTTGAGATATGGAAAGCAATACATTACAAAGTGTAGTCTTATATTCGTCTAAAATATTGTTAAGATGTGAAATTTGTTGGACAAAAAAACGTGGTTGGGGTTGAACAATTTTCATGCTATGTAACTTTTTTTCTAAGCCCTAAGCGAGCCTGTAACGAGTTGGACAAAAAGACCAAGTGGGGGCTATCAATAATGGACATGTTTCATGCAACGACAATTTCCCGTAAATACAAAATCCAGAAAATTGGTAAAAAAAACTTATTCCAGAGCGCTTTTGGGGCTTAAGTCTAAGGACTGTGAAAGGCCGAAGTTGGAGCCTAAGCTTGAAGATATAATTATTAACATTAACATGTCAAAAGCAACAACTGATTAGACTAAAAAATAAGCAATTTAAGGAATTTAAGGAATTTAAGGAAACGTAATCGAGGCTAACACATTTGGTAAACAACGGGGTGTTTTGCTTAGTGTAAATGTTTAATACAACAGGAATTGTTTCTTATGGCCTTGGCTGAGCTTACAGAATTTCGGGGCTTAGTTTTCAAACTTTCAAAGGTCAAAGGCAATTGTACATACAAAACATTTTTGGGCTATCAATTCTCTTGAAGGAATAGAAGAAAAGGAAAGTTTTTTGTTGGCACAGTGGATTGAGAATTAGATGTTAACTATCCCATGAAATTCCACGGGTGGCATCCAGTTGAAATTGGGGAATATAGGTAGAAAAGAATGCAATTAAATTGTTGAATGAATGAAATAGTTTTTATAATTTTTTTTTTATATTTTTTTATATTAGATTCAATTAAAAAAAGTCAAAACGTTCATTACTTTTTCATATACATTTTTCAAAAGTGGTCATTTATAGAAGTTGCAGTTCACAAGAAATCCACTGGAGTATCACCACCAACTATCTTTAAAAAAAAAAACAAATATCGCACATTCACTCTCATATATTTTGTTCTTGTTTTTTTTTTTTCATATATATTTTTCTCACAGAACACAAACTGGATGATTTTGGTGCAAGAACATTTTTGAAAACCGATATTTTTAATTAAAAAACATACAAAATACTCCAAAAAATCATTGCATAATTAAAAAAAAACCTGAAAAATTAAAGGCTTTGAATAAATAACAACCATGAAATGAAATTTTTTATTATTTAGAGAAAATTGTATTTTTATTAAAAAAAAAACAGGTTTTGACAGTTGTAATGAGTTTATTTCTATTGAATTTTTATTTTAAACTTTAAAATTCTAATAATCTTAAATCAAGCATTAAGAAATTTGGATTCATTTTAACCAACAAAAACATTTGAGGGAAAATATATTATTTTTGGCATTAAAACTGTTTCTGTTTTACACGTATGTAGTTTTTGTACCTTAAGTACTCTTTTAAGATTTGATTGCTATTATTTGTTTTTTGTTTGCAATGTGTTTTCCAACTGGCTTAGTATTTGAGCTCGATTTTTATTTCGGTAGGTAACTTTTTTATTATCTCGAAAGGATTTTTGGTTTACAATTGTTTATACAAAATACTGGGGCTACATTCTCGTGAAGAGCTTATTTTATCTAATTTTGTATTAATAGAAATTGTGGTTCTCTTATTTTATTTTTAAACCATACATTTAAAATAAATTTAACATTTATGGATAAGAGCTTTCGTATTTTTATTTGTTTAATATAAAAATTGTGTCGGTTTTCATTAAAAATTGTGTCGGTTTTCATTTGACACAATTATTGAAAACAGCGGCAATTATTATTTGTTAAATTCAATTGACATGCAATAACTGAACAAATTTTCGGTACGTAATAAAAAGCACGAAAGTTTCATAAATTTTTTTTATTTAACATAGAACATAAGAAAATTCCAAAAACGAACATAGACGAAGTAAACTAAGAGTGGAATTTCTCAATGAGTTCTCTCAGAGCGCTCAAATCTCCACTCATCTTGTTCTTGCCCTATAATTATAAAGACAAAATAAAACAGTTCATTATACAAAATCAACTTTATCAATTTTTTTACAACTTACACTTCCAATGAAGTCAGCATAAGACAATTTCTTTGAAACCAAACCATAGAAGTCTTCATCCACAACAGTTAATTCACCATCGGCGTTTTCAACCTTGCCTTCGTAGATCTTCAGATCCTTCAAGTCCAATACTTAAGTTAAAAATAAATTGTTACTCTTTATAAATAAATAAATGATAACATTTCCTCTCCATACCAAAACTCTTTGTTGGAGTTCCGTCAGCTTTGGTGAAGTTGACTTGGTAAATCACAAAAATGGTCCTCTTTGCAGGGTCGACTGCCTTCATCTTTTCGACGATTTGTTCAATGATAGCCTGACTGTTTGACATTTTGAGTGTGTTTTGTTTTGGGCTGCTTGGTGAATACTAAGGAACTAATTTCTCAAATTTAATGTTGCACTATTTATAATGACTTTTTCTTTTTGTTATCACAATTTAATTCTTCGCTTTAAAGGCACAGCCACCTAAAGTTCACTGAATATAAAAACCTAATGATAAGATACTTGGTTTTGGCCTTAAACACAAATACATACAATGAAAAGTTTATAGTTTCTTATTATCTTATGTTTATCATATTATTTTTTTTTATTCGGAAAATCATTCTTGTCTGTAGATTGTCAGCAAGTTTTGATTTATTTAGTAAAAAAAGAATAATCAAACTGCGATAAAGGCATACATTGCAGCTGTTAATCTTTCAATATGCTAGGTGAAAATTATCAATTTTGACTCAGCATTATTTGTATAGATATTTGTTTGTACTTTGTCATTTTAAAGAGGGTCAAAACTTAGGAACAGTAATTCAACAAAAGAATATTGATTTTTGGTTTGCTTAAATGAATAAAATGAATCGTTAAATTAAAGCCCCAGTCTGTAATATCCCTCTAACTGGCAAAATAGTAAAAATGGTCGAATATTTTTTTTTTAGGTAGATATGTAGGTAAAATAAGCATGCAATTAAATTTTTAGGTAAAAATTTTGTTCAGATCGACCGCCATTTGTGAATTATTGAAGACCGTATTTATTAAGACGGTCTTGCTGGTTTGCGTGTAAAAAATACTTTTATGCTATTATTAATTCAAATTTTTTTACTAAAAAAAAAAAAAACAAAAATAAAAAGTTTTATTTGTGTGGTGGTAGTCCCAGAAAAAATGTTTGTTAGTTGTACAGTACATATGAAGCTCACATTTGGAGCAATAAAATTGTGTGTCTGACTTTTTACAGTGCTTATCTACACCTTTTCTTTTCGGTTCTATCAACCCAAATCGGAAAATGATTTTCTCCATCAAAACGAACATCATCAACGGAGAGAACAGCTCTCTTCCTGATACTGGATGTGCTAGGAACTGGTGGTGTTGATCGCTCCACACTTTGAGACGATGAGGGTCGTCATACCGGTCGTTTTTCTTTGAAGGAAACAAGTCCAGCAGCTATTTCCTCCTGAAATTATGGAAGCTGAAGAAGCTCTTCTCTTTCGAACAAATAATTCCTTTTTTCGGCATGAATAATTTTATAAATAATGTAGGCGTTCGTTGCGGCTATTTCAATAAAATGATAAAAGAGTCTCGTCATGATGTTTCGGCTTTTACCTCGAATATCGGTACCGACCCATAAGCCCATCCTAGAGGTCAACTCCACCCATATGCGCATTACATTCCCGGATGTATTGGGGGCAGTTTATTTCGACAAAGTTTTTATCCAAGCAGAGTATATGGTTAGCAAACTCGGGAATTGTTTGCGATAACCGAACAACAACATTGGATGTAGCTCCTTGATCCTCCTTGAGGTGCCAGGTAAGATGACATTATCACCTGCACTATTTTACACCTAAAAACATCAATAGGCAAATCTATTTGAATTGCAGAGAACAAACAATTTGATACCTCACTTGTGCGGTTTGTTTGGCATATATTGACAAAGATGGTGTTTCGTCTTCGTGCTGCACATTTTTGAATCGATGGGAAGGCATTTTTGCCCCAATTGCTATATCCATATTAGGATAACGGTATAGCAACATATATATCAATATTCCAATATAATTTCTTATTTCTGGGGCAGAAGTTTTGAAAACGGAATTTATGTTTACAACGATTTGTCTCTTGAGCGATAAGCTCAATGATTTCGTCAGCAATAAATAATTAAAGATTTCCATTAGCGTGTCAAGGTTTTTGATACAGGAAGTGATGCATCCCTACAAAATGCAACTACAATTTCGTGTAGGTTCATTGATGGATGTATTTTTCAATTATTTCTGCATCATTTACAGAAATCTCAGCTAAATTATCCGGCTCAATATTGTCAAAAACGTAATCAGGATCACAGATGGTTTCATTGTTGCTGTGAACATCATGGTCGCTTTCTACTGAATTGATAAACTCAGCCAATTGATCGTCAGTCAGTATTCCAAATAAATTTTGTTGGAAATTCACGTTTTCGAAGAATTATCTAAGGCATGCGAATTCAATTTAATCATAAAATATTCACTTATTGGTTTGACAATAATGAACACAATGACTAAACAAAAACGGACATTTTTGTACACGTAAGCCGACAAGACCGTCTAGAGACGGTCTTGAATTTTTTGTTCCCAAAAGATACATACCACTGTTTTATTATTAAACAAAATTAAATTAAATAATCTACTAACAGTAAAATTATGAGTTCAATTTTTTGATTCTAATTGATTTTTTCAAACAATTGAAAATTTACAAAATAACAATGTAATTTCTGATGATAGTTTAGTAAATGTTTGCACTAAATTGATGACAGCACTCAAACGTGTGGTCGAAATGAAATGACAAAGGTATCAAAATGTGCAGAAAAGTAAACAAAAAAAAATTTCACTAGAGGCAAAAAACTGAAGGCAGTCTTGAGACGGTCTTACCCGTTAGAGGGATATTTATGTAGATATAAAAAAAAACAATGTTAGAAAACCTACAAAAACCGACAGCAAATTTTGGAAATGGAAAAAGGGAGTATATATGTATGTGGTCGTCCTAAAATACAAAATCTGGAAGGTGTGTTTCTAGGCAATTGGTGGGGGCTGGATTAGCGATTCTTCCAAATTTGTCAGTGATAGGGTAGAACCACTTAAAATAATGATCATCATTTTCACTAAACAGGGTGTCCCTTAATTCGTCAATAGTATTTTAGGGCATGATTCTGGGGTATATTCTAAGAAAAAAATCGTTCTACAGTAAGGGCATTTCTCTGATTTTGACATCATTTATTAGGGATTTAAGAAAAGTTTTACCGATAACATTGATCAGGGTACACCAAAGTAAGACTTTTCTTAAAAACCTTATAAATGATATCAAAATTGGAGATAGGACCTTACTGTAGAACGATTTTTTTCTTAGAATATACCCCAGAATCATGCCCTAAAATACTATTGACGAAGGGACATCCTGTATAATGTATGTAAGTCGGAAGACTTTGATCTTATGATGATCCGATTGATGAACTCAAGCATTCACTCAAGCTTTTAAGGTGAACCTTATCGGGTTTGTTTTATTAGTTGTTACTTTGTATTATATATATACAGTTATACCTATCTTATGTTATAGAATGGAGTTCTCAGAAATAAGGTGGTGGAATTTTCGGTTTTGATTAGTCATATTATTTGTCACATTATTTCGCACTACGTTCATCATTTATTTGTTTATAAATGTTATCTTTCCTGGAAAAGAGTAATCTATATTCTTATTTTTAAGACCTCTTTATTTTGCTTTTAATTGTTCTATAGGTTTCGTATTAGTTTCGTATCCAAAAATACGAAATGTTGCAATTTGATTTTTTACGACATAAGATTATTAGACTGAAGGCAACTTTTCCTGGGCGTTGCATTATACTCTGCGTTTCCTTTTATTTTTCATTCGTTCAGAATATTCAAGACTTTTTTTTTAAAATTTTTCTAATGTCTTTGAAACAGAGTCCATACAATCTGAAATGCAACTCTGATAATTGTTCGTCTTAACGCTTCTTAATGGCTGTGCACCTGCCTCCTTTCAGAATTTGTCCATAGCCCGACTATTTTCGGAGATAATTGCTTACTAAAATTTGGCTCCTATACAAAATTTGCCTGCGATTAGCCGATATTTTACACATGATTTACGAAGTGCTTTAACGCTTTGATTTTAATTGTTTTTTTTTTTATAGACTTTTCACAACCCATTTTCAAAAGCGATCGCGAAAAACAATTAAAACACTATCGATTGGCAAACAAATATGATTAATTTATCGCAGTTTACCGTAAAATCAAACTATTGCCAGTGGACCTATTCTAATGGCACAAAAACTCACAAGTTTTGTCAAATAATATGATGAAATAACGGTTAGGTTTCTGTGTGAAAATAACTGTTAGCAAATAATATTTTTATATATATGTACATAAAACAAAATTGGGTACCTAACAACCATGAAATGAATTTTTTTATTATTTAGAGAAAATTGTATTTTTATTAAAAAAAAAAAACAGGTTTTGACAGTTGTAATGAGTTTATTTCTATTGAATTTTTATTTTAAACTTTAAAATTCTAATAATCTTAAATCAAGCATTAAGAAATTTGGATTCATTTTAACCAACAAAAACATTTGAGGGAAAATATATTATTTTTGGCATTAAAACTGTTTCTTTTTTACACGTATGTAGTTTTTGTACTTTAAGTACTCTTTTAAGATTTGATTGCTATTATTTGTTTTTTGTTTGCAATGTGTTTTCCAACTGGCTTAGTATTTGAGCTCGATTTTTATTTCGGTAGGTAACTTTTTTATTATCTCGAAAGGATTTTTGGTTTACAATTGTTTATACAAAATACTGGGGCTACATTCTCGTGAAGAGCTTATTTTATCTAATTTTGTATTAATAGAAATTGTGGTTCTCTTATTTTATTTTTAAACCATACATTTAAAATAAATTTAACATTTATGGATAAGAGCTTTCGTATTTTTATTTGTTTAATATAAAAATTGTGTCGGTTTTCATTTGACACAATTATTGAAAACAGCGGCAATTATTATTTGTTAAATTCAATTGACATGCAATAACTGAACAAATTTTCGGTACGTAATAAAAAGCACGAAAGTTTCATAAATTTTTTTTATTTAACATAGAACATAAGAAAATTCCAAAAACGAACATAGACGAAGTAAACTAAGAGTGGAATTTCTCAATGAGTTCTCTCAGAGCGCTCAAATCTCCACTCATCTTGTTCTTGCCCTATAATTATAAAGACAAAATAAAACAGTTCATTATACAAAATCAACTTTATCAATTTTTTTACAACTTACACTCGCAATGAAGTCAGCATAAGACAATTTCTTTGAAACCAAACCATAGAAGTCTTCATCCACAACAGTTAATTCACCATGGGGGTTTTCAACCTTGCCTTCGTAGATCTTCAGATCCTTCAAGTCCAATACTTAAGTTAAAAATAAATTGTTACTCTTTATAAATAAATAAATGATAACATTTCCTCTCCATACCAAAACTCTTTGTTGGAGTTCCGTCAGCTTTGGTGAAGTTGACTTGGTAAATCACAAAAATGGTCCTCTTTGCAGGGTCGACTGCCTTCATCTTTTCGACGATTTGTTCAATGATAGCCTGACTGTTTGACATTTTGAGTGTGTTTTGTTTTGGGCTGCTTGGTGAATACTAAGGAACTAATTTCTCAAATTTAATGTTGCACTATTTATAATGACTTTTTCTTTTTGTTATCACAATTTAATTCTTCGCTTTAAAGGCACAGCCACCTAAAGTTCACTGAATATAAAAACCTAATGATAAGATACTTGGTTTTGGCCTTAAACACAAATACATACAATGAAAAGTTTATAGTTTCTTATTATCTTATGTTTATCATATTATTTTTTTTTATTCGGAAAATCATTCTTGTCTGTAGATTGTCAGCAAGTTTTGATTTATTTAGTAAAAAAAGAATAATCAAACTGCGATAAAGGCATACATTGCAGCTGTTAATCTTTCAATATGCTAGGTGAAAATTATCAATTTTGACTCAGCATTATTTGTATAGATATTTGTTTGTACTTTGTCATTTTAAAGAGGGTCAAAACTTAGGAACAGTAATTCAACAAAAGAATATTGATTTTTGGTTTGCTTAAATGAATAAAATGAATCGTTAAATTAAAGCCCCAGTCTGTAATATCCCTCTAACTGGCAAAATAGTAAAAATGGTCGAATATTTTTTTTTAGGTAGATATGTAGGTAAAATAAGCATGCAATTAAATTTTTAGGTAAAAATTTTGTTCAGATCGACCGCCATGTGTGAATTATTGAAGACCGTATTTATTAAGACGGTCGGTTTGCGTGTAAAAAATACTTTTATGCTGTTATTAATTCAAATTTTTTTACTAAAAAAAAAAAAACAAAAATAAAAAGTTTTATTTGTGTGGTGGTAGTCCCAGAAAAAATGTTTGTTAGTTGTACAGTACATATGAAGCTCACATTTGGAGCAATAAAATTGTGTGTCTGACTTTTTACAGTGCTTACCTACACCTTTTCTTTTCGGTTCTATCAACCCAAATCGGAAAATGATTTTCTCCATCAAAACGAACATCATCAACGGGGAGAACAGCTCTCTTCCTGATACTGGATGTGCTAGGAACTGGTGGTGTTGATCGCTCCACACTTTGAGACGATGAGGGTCGTCATACCGGTCGTTTTTCTTTGAAGGAAACAAGTCCAGCAGCTATTTCCTCCTGAAATTATGGAAGCTGAAGAAGCTCTTCTCTTTCGAACAAATAATTCCTTTTTTCGGCATGAATAATTTTATAAATAATGTAGGCGTTCGTTGCGGCTATTTCAATAAAATGATAAAAGAGTCTCGTCATGATGTTTCGTCTTTTACCTCGAATATCGGTACCGACCCATAAGCCCATCCTAGAGGTCAACTCCACCCATATGCGCATTACATTCCCGGATGTCTTGGGGGCAGTTTATTTCGACAAAGTTTTTATCCAAGCAGAGTATATGGTTAGCAAACTCGGGAATTGTTTGCGATAACCGAACAACAACATTGGATGTAGCTCCTTGATCCTCCTTGAGGTGCCAGGTAAGATGACATTATCACCTGCACTATTTTACACCTAAAAACATCAATAGGCAAATCTATTTGAATTGCAGAGAACAAACAATTTGATACCCCACTTGTGCGGTTTGTTTGGCATATATTGACAAAGATGGTGTTTCGTCTTCGTGCTGCACATTTTTGAATCGATGGGAAGGCATTTTTGCCCCAATAGCTATATCCATATTAGGATAACGGTATAGCAACATATATATCAATATTCCAATATAATTTCTTATTTCTGGGGCAGAAGTTTTGAAAACGGAATTTATGTTTACAACGATTTGTCTCTTGAGCGATAAGCTCAATGATTTCGTCAGCAATAAATAATTAAAGGTTTCCATTAGCGTGTCAAGGTTTTTGATATAGGAAGTGATGCATCCCTACAAAATGCAACTACAATTTCGTGTAGGTTCATTTGATGGATGTATTTTTCAATTATTTCTGCATCATTTACAGAAATCTCAGCTAAATTATCCGGCTTAATATTGTCAAAAACGTAATCAGGATCACAGATGGTTTCATTGTTGCTGTGAACATCATGGTCGCTTTCTACTGAATTGATAAACTCAGCCAATTGATCATCAGTCAGTATTCCAAATAATTTTTTTTTTGGAAATTGACGTTTTCGAAGATCTATCTAAGGCATACGAATTCAATTTAATCATAAAATATTCACTTATTGGTTTGACAATAATGAACACAATGACTAAACAAAAACGGACATTTTTGTACACGTAAGCCGACAAGACCGTCTAGAGACGGTCTTAAATTTTTTGTTCCCAAAAGATACATACCACTGTTTTATTATTAAACAAAATTAAATTAAATAATCTACTAACAGTAAAATTATGAGTTCAATTTTTTGATTCTAATTGATTTTTTCAAACAATTGAAAATTTACAAAATAACAATGTAATTTCTGATGATAGTTTAGTAAATGTTTGCACTAAATTGATGACAGCACTCAAACGTGTGGTCGAAATGAAATGACAAAGATATCAAAATGTGCAGAAAAGTAAACAAAAAAAAATTTCACTAGAGGCAAAAAACTGAAGGCAGTCTTGAGACGGTCTTACCCGTTAGAGGGATATTTATGTAGATATATAAAAAAAAACAATGTTAGAAAACCTACAAAAACCGACAGCAAATTTTGGAAATGGAAAAAGGGAGTATATATATATGTGGTCGTCCTATCAAATACAAAATCTGGAAGGTGTGTTTCTAGGCAATTGGTGGGGGCTGGATTAGCGATTCTTCCAAATTTGTCAGTGATAGGGTAGAACCACTTTTTAGGGCATGATTCTGGGGTATATTCTAAGAAAAAAATCGTTCTACAGTAAGGGCATTTCTCTAATTTTGACATCATTTATTAGGGATTTAAGAAAAGTTTTACCGATAACATTGATCAGGGTACACCAAGGTAAGACTTTTCTTAAAAACCTTATAAATGATATCAAAATTGGAGATAGGACCTTACTGTAGAACGATTTTTTTCTTAGAATATACCCCAGAATCATGCCCTAAAATACTATTGACGAAGAGACATACTGTATAATGTATGTAAGTCGGAAGACTTTGATCTTATGATGATCCGATTGATGAACTCAAGCATTCACTCAAGCTTTTAAGGTGAACCTTATCGGGTTTGTTTTATTAGTTGTTACTTTGTATTATATATATACAGTTAAACTTATCTTATGTTATAGAATGGAGTTCTCAGAAATATGGTAGTGGAATTTTCGGTTTTGATTAGTCATATTATTTGTCACATTATTTCGCACTACGTTCATCATTTATTTGTTTATAAATGTTATCTTTCCTGGAAAAGAGTAATCTATATTCTTATTTTTAAGACCTCTTTATTTTGCTTTTAATTGTTCTATAGGTTTCGTTTTAGTTTCGTATCCAAAAATACGAAATGTTGCAATTTAATTTTTTACGACATAAGATTATTAGACTGAAGGCAACTTTTCCTGGGCGTTGCATTATACTCTGCGTTTCCTTTTATTTTTCATTCGTTCAGAATATTCAAGACTTTTTTTTTTAATTTTTCTAATGTCTTTGAAACAGAGTCCATACAATCTGAAATGCAACTCTGATAATTGTTCGTCTTAACGCTTCTTAATGGCTGTGCACCTGCCTCCTTTCAGAATTTGTCCATAGCCCGACTATTTTCGGAGATAATTGCTTACTAAAATTTGGCTCCTATACAAAATTTGCCTGCGATTAGCCGATATTTTACACATGATTTACGAAGTGCTTTGACGCTTTGATTTTAATTGTTTTTCTAATATTGTCAAAAACGTAATCAGGATCACAGATGGTTTCATTGTTGCTGTGAACATCATCGTCGCTTTCTACTGAATTGATAAACTCAGCCAATTGATCATCAGTCAGTATTCCAAATAATTTTTTTTGGAAATTGACGTTTTCGAAAATCTATCTAAGGCATACGAATTCAATTTAATCATAAAATATTCACTTATTGGTTTGACAACAATGAACACAATGACTAAACAAAAACGGACATTTTTGTACACGTAAGCCGACAAGACCGTCTAGAGACGGTCTTGAATTTTTTGTTCCCAAAAGATACATACCACTGTTTTATTATTAAACAAAATTAAATTAAATAATCTACTAACAGTAAAATTATGAGTTCAATTTTTTGATTCTAATTGATTTTTTCAAACAATTGAAAATTTACAAAATAACAATGTAATTTCTGATGATAGTTTAGTAAATGTTTGCACTAAATTGATGACAGCACTCAAACGTGTAGTCGAAATGTAATGACAAAGGTATCAAAATGTGCAGAAAAGTAAACAAAAAAAAATTTCACTAGAGGCAAAAAACTGAAGGCAGTCTTGAGACGGTCTTACCCGTTAGAGGGATATTTATGTAGATATATAACAAAAAACAATGTTAGAAAACCTACAAAAACCGACAGCAAATTTTGGAAATGGAAAAAGGGAGTATATATATATGTGGTCGTCCTATCAAATACAAAATCTGGAAGGTGTGTTTCTAGGCAATTGATGGGGGCTGGATTAGCGATTCTTCCAAATTTGTCAGTGATAGGGTAGAACCACTTAAAATA
Source organism: Melangyna quadrimaculata (assembly GCA_949320155.1). NCBI lineage: Eukaryota > Metazoa > Arthropoda > Insecta > Diptera > Syrphidae > Melangyna > Melangyna quadrimaculata. The sequence goes on from OX439483.1 coordinate 372,444,336, forward strand.
ATGATCATCATTTTCACTAAACAGGGTGTCCCTTAATTCGTCAATAGTATTTTAGGGCATGATTCTGGGGTATATTCTAAGAAAAAAATCGTTCTACAGTAAGGGCATTTCTCTAATTTTGACATCATTTATTAGGGATTTAAGAAAAGTTTTACCGATAACATTGATCAGGGTACACCAAGGTAAGACTTTTCTTAAAAACCTTATAAATGATATCAAAATTGGAGATAGGACCTTACTGTAGAACGATTTTTTTCTTAGAATATACCCCAGAATCATGCCCTAAAATACTATTGACGAAGGGACATCCTGTATAATGTATGTAAGTCGGAAGACTATGATCTTATGATGATCCGATTGATGAACTCAAGCATTCACTCAAGCTTTTAAGGTGAACCTTATCGGGTTTGTTTTATTAGTTGTTACTTTGTAATATATATATACAGTTATACCTATCTTATGTTATAGAATGGAGTTCTCAGAAATATGGTAGTGGAATTTTCGGTTTTGATTAGTCATATTATTTGTCACATTATTTCGCACTACGTTCATCATTTATTTGTTTATAAATGTTATCTTTCCTGGAAAAGAGTAATCTATATTCTTATTTTTAAGACCTCTTTATTTTGCTTTTAATTGTTCTATAGGTTTCGTATTAGTTTCGTATCCAAAAATACGAAATGTTGCAATTTAATTTTTTACGACATAAGATTATTAGACTGAAGGCAACTTTTCCTGGGCGTTGCATTATACTCTGCGTTTCCTTTTATTTTTCATTCGTTCAGAATATTCAAGACTTTTTTTTTTTAATTTTTCTAATGTCTTTGAAACAGAGTCCATACAATCTGAAATGCAACTCTGATAATTGTTCGTCTTAACGCTTCTTAATGGCTGTGCACCTGCCTCCTTTCAGAATTTGTCCATAGCCCGACTATTTTCGGAGATAATTGCTTACTAAAATTTGGCTCCTATACAAAATTTGCCTGCGATTAGCCGATATTTTACACATGATTTACGAAGTGCTTTGACGCTTTGATTTTAATTGTTTTTCTAATATTGTCAAAAACGTAATCAGGATCACAGATGGTTTCATTGTTGCTGTGAACATCATCGTCGCTTTCTACTGAATTGATAAACTCAGCCAATTGATCATCAGTCAGTATTCCAAATAATTTTTTTTGGAAATTGACGTTTTCGAAAATCTATCTAAGGCATACGAATTCAATTTAATCATAAAATATTCACTTATTGGTTTGACAACAATGAACACAATGACTAAACAAAAACGGACATTTTTGTACACGTAAGCCGACAAGACCGTCTAGAGACGGTCTTGAATTTTTTGTTCCCAAAAGATACATACCACTGTTTTATTATTAAACAAAATTAAATTAAATAATCTACTAACAGTAAAATTATGAGTTCAATTTTTTGATTCTAATTGATTTTTTCAAACAATTGAAAATTTACAAAATAACAATGTAATTTCTGATGATAGTTTAGTAAATGTTTGCACTAAATTGATGACAGCACTCAAACGTGTAGTCGAAATGTAATGACAAAGGTATCAAAATGTGCAGAAAAGTAAACAAAAAAAAATTTCACTAGAGGCAAAAAACTGAAGGCAGTCTTGAGACGGTCTTACCCGTTAGAGGGATATTTATGTAGATATATAACAAAAAACAATGTTAGAAAACCTACAAAAACCGACAGCAAATTTTGGAAATGGAAAAAGGGAGTATATATATATGTGGTCGTCCTATCAAATACAAAATCTGGAAGGTGTGTTTCTAGGCAATTGATGGGGGCTGGATTAGCGATTCTTCCAAATTTGTCAGTGATAGGGTAGAACCACTTAAAATAATGATCATCATTTTCACTAAACAGGGTGTCCCTTAATTCGTCAATAGTATTTTAGGGCATGATTCTGGGGTATATTCTAAGAAAAAAATCGTTCTACAGTAAGGGCATTTCTCTAATTTTGACATCATTTATTAGGGATTTAAGAAAAGTTTTACCGATAACATTGATCAGGGTACACCAAGGTAAGACTTTTCTTAAAAACCTTATAAATGATATCAAAATTGGAGATAGGACCTTACTGTAGAACGATTTTTTTCTTAGAATATACCCCAGAATCATGCCCTAAAATACTATTGACGAAGGGACATCCTGTATAATGTATGTAAGTCGGAAGACTATGATCTTATGATGATCCGATTGATGAACTCAAGCATTCACTCAAGCTTTTAAGGTGAACCTTATCGGGTTTGTTTTATTAGTTGTTACTTTGTAATATATATATACAGTTATACCTATCTTATGTTATAGAATGGAGTTCTCAGAAATATGGTAGTGGAATTTTCGGTTTTGATTAGTCATATTATTTGTCACATTATTTCGCACTACGTTCATCATTTATTTGTTTATAAATGTTATCTTTCCTGGAAAAGAGTAATCTATATTCTTATTTTTAAGACCTCTTTATTTTGCTTTTAATTGTTCTATAGGTTTCGTATTAGTTTCGTATCCAAAAATACGAAATGTTGCAATTTAATTTTTTACGACATAAGATTATTAGACTGAAGGCAACTTTTCCTGGGCGTTGCATTATACTCTGCGTTTCCTTTTATTTTTCATTCGTTCAGAATATTCAAGACTTTTTTTTTTTAATTTTTCTAATGTCTTTGAAACAGAGTCCATACAATCTGAAATGCAACTCTGATAATTGTTCGTCTTAACGCTTCTTAATGGCTGTGCACCTGCCTCCTTTCAGAATTTGTCCATAGCCCGACTATTTTCGGAGATAATTGCTTAATAAAATTTGGCTCCTATACAAAATTTGCCTGCGATTAGCCGATATTTTACACATGATTTACGAAGTGCTTTAACGCTTTGATTTTAATTGTTTTTCTTTAATAGACTTTTCACAACCCATTTTCAAAAGCGATCGTGAAAAACAATTAAAACACTATCGATTGGCAAACAAATATGATTAATTTATCGCAGTTTACCGTAAAATCAAACTATTGCCAGTGGACCTATTCTAATGGCACAAAAACTCACAAGTTTTGTCAAATAATATGATGAAATAACGGTTAGGTTTCTGTGTGAAAATAACTGTTAGCAAATAATATTTTTATATATATGTACATAAAACAAAATTGGGTACCTACTTGCAGTAAATTATATTAAGATAGAAGAACATAGTGTGTGAAAATGTGTGACCTTATTGAAATGAGCGGCAGTGTAGACTGTAGATGGAAGAGACTGTTTTGGGTGATAGTTGTTATGTTATACTGGGTGCCCCATTAACAATGGTCCAAACTGAAATTGGTGAAAGGCCAGGTGATGACCTATCAGAATTTGGTAACTTTTCCATACTTAATCACAGCAGTTCTCGAGTAACGGGTATTTTATTAAATTTAAAAAAAAATCATACTTTGAACCAGTTTTTCGCTCACCCTGTCCATAATTGATTTTTGTTTTTTATGCATTTTTATTGCATTCACTAACTTTACTAAGTGAAATATTTTTCATTGGCATCACCATTTGCCTACAATTCATTAGTTAATATTGAACTTTGGCAAAATTAATTTTTGACCTCAATCTTCTGAAGAGCCCCCTGAACAAAATTCGTATGGTTCAAAACAGGTTTTCTATTGCCTATTTTTCTGTAGTTTTAAAAAAGGCATAAAACTTGCCAAATCTATGTTTACCGTTTGAACCCAATCAAACAAGTTCAAAATCAAACAAAAATAAAACATTTTTGTTCAAATATTTCGATAAAATTAGAATTTCAAATATAACTCAAATATAAATATAAACGCTGAATTTTGATGGAGAGCTTCGTTTTGATGTCTTACGCATTTCTTAAATAAATACCTTAAATTTGGACAAGGACTTTCGATTTTCTGTGGTGAAAGCCTATAAATCCAGTATTTTTTGAAAATTTTTCGAAAACCATCAGGTTTTTTAAGAAGTGTCTTTGGAAAACTTGTAGCTTATGCTTATGAAATTCTATAGAAAAAAGATAAACTCCTTTTTTTTTGTTGGAGCAAGAGATTTTGAGAAAACGGGGACAAAATGTATTTTTACTTTAATATGGTATTTTCCACACCGTTGCATTTGCGCACATTTGTCTCCAAATTTATTGGTCTAACGGAAGAATGTATCCTAATGGTTTTTTTTTAGAATGTTATAAGCTACAAGTTTTTCAAAGACACTTCATAATGCGTAAAACATCAAAACGAAGCTCTCCACCAAAATTCAGCTCTTGCGGATTAAGATTAGATTATATTAGATTAGATTAGATTAGATTAGATTAGATTAGATTAGATTAGATTAGATTAGATTAGATTAGATTAGATTAGATTAGATTAGATTAGATTAGATTAGATTAGATTAGATTAGATTAGATTAGATTAGATTAGATTAGATTAGATTAGATTAGATTAGATTAGATTAGATTAGATTAGATTAGATTAGATTAGATTAGATTAGATTAGATTAGATTAGATTAGATTAGATTAGATTAGATTAGATTAGATTAGATTAGATTAGATTAGATTAGATTAGATTAGATTAGATTAGATTAGATTAGATTAGATTAGATTAGATTAGATTAGATTAGATTAGATTAGATTAGATTAGATTAGATTAGATTAGATAAGATTAGATTAGATTAGATTAGATAAGATTAGATTATATTGGATTAGATTAGATAAGATTAGATTAGATTAGATTAGATTAGATTAGATTAGATTAGATTAGATTAGATTAGATTAGATTATATTAGATTAGATTAGATTAGATTAGATTAGATTAGATTAGATTAGATTAGATTAGATTAGATTAGATTAGATTAGATTAGATTAGATTAGATTAGATTAGATTAGATTAGATTAGATTAGATTAGATTAGATTAGATTAGATTAGATTAGATTAGATTAGATTAGATTAGATTAGATTAGATTAGATTAGATTAGATTAGATTAGATTAGATTAGATTAGATTAGATTAGATTAGATTAGATTAGATTAGATTAGATTAGATTAGATTAGATTAGATTAGATTAGATTAGATTAGATTAGATTAGATTAGATTAGATTAGATTAGATTAGATTAGATTAGATTAGATTAGATTAGATTAGATTAGATTAGATTAGATTAGTTTAGATTAGATTAGATTAGATTAGATTAGATAAGATTAGATTAGATTAGATTAGATTAGATTAGATTAGATTAGATTAGATTAGATTAGATTAGATTAGATTAGATTAGATTATATTAGATTAGATTAGATTAGATTAGATTAGATTAGATTAGATTAGATTAGATTAGATTAGATTAGATTAGATTAGATTAGATTAGATTAGATTAGATTAGATTAGATTAGATTAGATTAGATTAGATTAGATTAGATTAGATTAGATTAGATTAGATTAGATTAGATTAGATTAGATTAGATTAGATTAGGTTCGATTAGATTAGATTAGATTAGATTAGATTAGATTAGATTAGATTAGATTAGATTAGATTAGATTAGATTAGATTAGATTAGATTAGATTAGATTAGATTAGATTATATTAGATTAGATTCGATTGGATTAGATTAGATTAGATTAGATTAGATTAGATTAGATTAGATTAGATTAGATTAGATTAGATTAGATTAGATTAGATTAGATTAGATTAGATTAGATTAGATTAGATTAGATTAGATTAGATTAGATTAGATTAGATTAGATTAGATTAGATTAGATTAGATTAGATTAGATTAGATTAGATTAGATTAGATTAGATTAGATTAGATTAGATTAGATTAGATTAGATTAGATTAGATTAGATTAGATTAGATTAAATTAGATTAGATTAGATTAGATTAGATTAGATTAGATTAGATTAGATTAGATTAGACTAGATTTCAAGATTTTTCAAGATTAGATTAGATTAGATTTTTATTCAAACAAAAAAACAATTAACTTATATGTACATTTCCATAATAATTGATTTTTATACATGTATGTATAACGGCTTGGCAAACTATGCCGTCAGCCTAAGTGGCTGACTTCATGCAATTAAGTGTATTATTCAAAAACGTTTTTAAATAAAATGACAAATTTAATAAAAAAGTATCATAACATTGTAGGGACTACTTTAATTACTTAAGTGAGGCAAAATTTAATTTAGACTATTTTTCAACTTGTGAATTCAAGGCAAAGTTCAATATTAACTAATGAATTGTAGGGAAATGGTGATGCCAATGAAAAATATTTCACTCAGTAAAGTTAGTGAAACTATAAGTCAATGTTTTATTTCAAAATTTGTAAAAAAACAAAAATTAATTATGGTGAGCAAAAAACTGGTTCAAAGTAAGATTTTTTTCAAATTTCAAAAAATAGCCGTTACCCGAGAACCGCTATGATTCAGTATTGAAAATTTACCAAATTCTGATAGGCCATGACCTGGCCTTTCACCAGTTTTGGTTTGGACCATTGTTAATGGGACACTCTGTATACATAAATCACATTTCTGTCAATTGTTTATTTTACCCATCAGCCTTTCTTCGACCAGGTCAGTGCATAGTATTTTTACGAATGTCAATATTCAATCTGCATATTCTAATTTCAAATGCTTATTCATTTGTTAAAACTATGTTCTGTGTTCTTTTTTCCCTGAGACAAAAAACTGTTCAAGTTTTATCTGATCTCAAGCTTTTACGTAGATAATTAAATAATAAAATTTACCGCATAGATTGTTCCGCTCGCTTAATTTCTTCAACAACTTCAAATCCAATCAATTCAATTCCAAAAAATAATGCCACATGTTTTGAGTGATGTAGATTAGATTAGATAGATTATGTCCTTATTTTTTTTTTATTATAACAAAGTTCAATATTCGTTGATTTAAAGATTTACAAATCTATGGCTTGGTAAGCTGTTTGCCGGAAAAATTCAAAAATAAAGCAATACAAAAATTCAAATGGGAGAAAATTATTCAAATAAATAATTTAAATATAGATATGTATGTATGTATGTATCAGTGGTATGCCAGCCATATAACCCGATTCCTACCGTCTTCCCTTTTAAGATATAAGACATTTAAAGATGGGCAAAGGGAAGAAGGTATGGTTTGTCAATCTGAAATATTTGGTATGGTTAAATGTAAGAATATTACACATGATTTAAGGGTACTTTTTAACGCTGGATCAAAAAAAAAAACTTTATTTTTTTTGGGACTTTTTTAAGAAAAACAAGTTAAATATTAAAAAAAATGGTAGATTTGGAATAAAAGTTTCATGGGGGTGTTGTGAAACAAGGATCAAAACAGTTCCTTAAAGTATCTGTAATGAAATAGTTTTAATTTAGTTAGTTTTGGAGTTAAAGGTTTTGTTCTTTGTTTTTTGTTTGATAGCTATGTAAATACTTGAGAGCTAGGTTTTTAGTCTTGGGTTTTGATTGGTTTTTAAATTTTTTTAAAGAAAGATTGTTGCATAACAGATTTTCTCTTGGAGGAATCAAATGAATTAAGCAAACTGTTTGTATCTTTTATTAATACAAAATCGTTTTAATGAAAGTTTTAATGTATCTGCTTCTTTTTTTTTTGTTCAAGATATAAAGAGGTAAGTTTTGTTTACTTTCGCAGATCAATCATTGACGCCACGCCACTGGTATGTATATACAAAAGTATGTAAAATCAAAGATAATACATATTTATTAAAGTTAAGTCAAAACAAACAAAATCAATTTACTAAAAAGTTTTTAATAAATATACATAAAATAATATTCATAGAAAAAAGAAAATTTTATGCTAAGGTTTCAATCCAAATCCATTTATGTTTCAAAATATAGTTTAAATAATGGTTTATTGAAAAAAACTAAATTAAGAACATTTTGAACTTTTAGGTTTTAGGCTAGCTAAAACAAAAATAATCGAGTTACAACTCTTTGGGTTTATTTAATGTAAATAAAAATGGAATAAGAACTGCTTTCAGTTTGGCTTAAACGAAAACAAAATTATAATCATATTTGGTTAAAACTCAAAACATACTTAAATACTCATTTTCAAATTTCTTGCATTTGTGACAGCAAAAATAAAGTCTTCGGATTTCCTGTAGGGTAGTAGCCCGTAGCGTAATGGTTAGTGCGATGGACCGTCTTGCTAGAACTTTGGGTTCAGTTCCCAGCCTCGTCCACATAATTAGTTTTTTTCAGGGCTACTGCCTCTTGCGAGGAATTGACAAATCCTCCAAGAGTATCACTTGTCATGAATAAGTGCTTCTCGTCTAGCCGTTCGGATTCGGCATCAGATTGTAGGTCCCTTCTATTCCTGTCGAAACGCACACAGGAATGGTTGCGAGTTATTAGTCCAAAAAGGATACCTCCAGGTATGTGCTTAAAACAAATCCTTGACTTTTTGGTACCGTTCTGTACAAAAGCGGTCATGTTTTCAAGGATTTTTTCATACACTCTTATGAACTTAGTCGATAACTATGAATACTGATAGTAGCTTTTAAGTCGACCAAAAACGCGTACAAGCACTTCTTTTTATCAATAAAACGCCTAGCAGTATAGTGTTTAGATTTTAGAACAAAGATTTAGTTGAAAGGTTGGCTCGAAAGCCAGCCTGGAAATAACGCATTATCAGCAACAATCTCCCTGATGGATTGTTCTCCCCCGGATTTTCATTTTTCCCAGGAGTCAAATACTCCTATCGTCAATCTCCCTCGGATTCAATCTCCTCCGGAAATTACTTCGAATAAGTTTCGAAATACTCTGAGAGAATTTATATTCTGAAATTATTTATCTGTCAAAGTTTGAAAATTATTTTCTGAAATCAAATTAAATATTTGAACTATTTGTGGTTATAAAGACCTATTTTGCATCGTAAATGGAATGTAATGGAAATGCGTAAAAATATTCAAAAGTTAAAGAAAAAAGCATTTTTTGTCTATTCTGTTTTTGTTGTTGTAATATTTTTGTTTTCTCTCTCGGTGCAAAACTGTGTTAATTTATGAGGGGGGAAAACCCGAAAGTGTTAATTAAACTTGTTCCAAAATGTGTTAAAAATGTAGAGAAACAAAAACGAAATATAGATCGGATAAAACAAACCCAATTTCTCCTCCAAGCCTTTTTCCCGTTAAGTCTCTAGCTTGTTGTAGAGTGGACGTACAGCCACACATACCAATACCGATGTACTTCTCAGTAAACCTAATGTTGGATTTTATTAAAATGTCTATATTTTTAAACCGAAACCAAAACTTGTCCTTTAGAGCAACTAAATAATTATAAAACCTTCAAAAATAGGTAGTAATATGATTTTATTTTTAAAATTCTACAACTAAACTGAGGCGAGTTTTTTCCAGGGAAAATTTTCCCCCGGAAAATATATCTAATTTTTTCATTGGAATTTTGTTCCCATTTTTCGAACATTGTTTATGATTGGAGAGTCTCATACCGGGGAAAAAATCCGGGGGAGATTTTATTCCCGATAAGGCTGAATATGTTTTGCTTAACCCAGTTTATTAGTTGTTAATTGTTGTATTCCTGGCGTTTTTCGAACTTTGTCTATAATACATAAAGAATTTTAAGAGAGAAGGGGGTTTTTGAGCAAAATGGAGTGATTATTGCGCAAAGGAAACCAAGAAAAAGTGCATCAAAAGTACAACTTTTCTGAAAATATAAATCGGATGGGAAACCATTTCAAATGTAATACAACTTAAAGCCCGCCCTTAACTTCCTGATTTCAAACATGGTTTCGATAGACGTCTAGGTGGCCCCAAAACCTAGACAAACGTCCCCAAAAACGCATTTTTTTGTTTTGCGTTTTCAGACTTTTGGGAAACCACCTGAAATTGATTGCAACCGAAAGTTCTCGACTCCCTGAGTGCGAATATGTGCATGACCATGATAGTGAACGCGAAAAAAATGGGTCTCGCAATTCTGTCTATCTGTCTGTCCGTCTTTCTGTTTGTACCTCGACCTGCAGCCTTAACGGCTGAATCGATTTTCTTCAAACTTTGGACTTTTTTTTGATTTTTTTGGATTTTTTTTAGCTCAAACAATAACGGTACCTGCCATACAACCAATATACTAACGATTTTGAAAAAAAAAACTATGAGCTACTAAAATTACTACAATTAATATTTTAGTAGAAAAAATATGTTTTATAACGGTTATTAACGGTACCTGCCATACTACCGATTTTTTAGTTTTCAAATTTATTGTTAACGGCTACGCCTTATGTAAGAGATCCTTTACAATTTTAACAATTTTACATGTAACATTTTTCGAAAAAATGATTTTTGGATTTTTAAAAATATATTGATTTTTTTTTTTTGAAAATTCAATATCTTGAAAACGGATCAATGAATATTTTTTTATTTCTGTGTAAAATTGTATTTTATTAACTTCTAAAAGTTGGCATACCAAATTTTATTTTTAAAAATATTCATTTTTTAAGAAAACCGCTATAACGGTTTTTTAATTTTTTTTTTTTGTAAATTCATATTTATCTACAAATCAGATGTCACTTTTTTGAGCTCTATATGTTTTAGCTATTGAAGAAAAATAAATTTATACATTTATAGTAATAATTTATATTTTAAATTGTTTTTAAAACATTTTTTAATGATATCATAATGTTATTGAACCACTACATAAATAAATGCGCGATTTTAAGCTACGTTCAAGTTGTTAGCTACGAGGTCAAGTTTGTGCGATCCAGTCGTGCCCATTTTTTACTTTCGTTTTATGTACACTCCAATTCACTCGATTAAATACAGATTTTTTTCAATAAACTTTTAACGATTACTCTTTAACCTTTTATAATTATGACAAACATTATTATGTAAATTCAATATTAAATTATATACTTATTGAGTAGAAAGATATTGAAAAATGTATTGTATATCAAATATCATCGTAATGTTAGGGAAAATTATAACCTCGAGTTTTGTTTTTGCACGAACCCTAAACTTGCCCTATACTACGTACATACATACACTCCAATTCACTCATTTAAATACAGATTTTTTTCAATAAACTTTTAACGATTTCTCTATAACCTTTTGTAATTATGACAAATGTAATTATAGAATTTATTAAGTTTAATATGGGGATGAAGACTCGGGAAGAATTTTGAATCCTCAACACAATTTTAGTCAAAAAATCGCCCTTATTTCTTGTGTCATTCGTTTAAATACACCTTGAAAAACAACCAAGTAGCTCAGAAAAGCGTTAAAAACAGTATGCAAAAAATCAAATAATCAACAGTTAAAGACATTTTTTCATGAATTTAACAATTTTGCTAAAAAGAAATGTTCTAACCGAAGAGAAATCAAATTCGAGACTATCAGGACAATGGTCATTGGTCATAGCAGTCGATGGAAAGGTCAAAACATTGGTCTTAGTATGCAGCTACCTGCGATCCAATTTCAACCGCTAGCGAACATGGCTACATCACCTCAAGAAAGACAACGCATACTCCGAAAAGTCTCAAATTCAACATTATCATTTAGCAAAATCAATGGTAAAACCGTAGTTAAAGCCACCAAAAATGCTTTTTATCAGATTGACCGGGAAGCCACACATTTCAACCATCTGAAAACTTAAAAAGATCCACCGAAATCAGGCTGGAACAGATCTGCTTCGTGAGCTTATAAAGTTGAATTAAACTGCTCCTTAATACAAAATACGATGTGAAAGATAATGGCATCAGGTGGTTCTTACTAAAAAAAATAAGTTCAATTTAGATGGTCCCAGCGGGTATACCATCTATTAACATGACATGAGAAAAGAAAAAATAGGCTTGGGTCGTAGACACAAGAAGGGAGGCCATTTAATGGTATGAGGTGCAGTATGCTATTAATAACCAGTTTAAATCAACTTTAAAAGCCTACGAATAAGATCTGTACCAGCCTGATTTCGGTGGATCTTTTTAAGTTTTCAGATGGTTGAAATGTGTGGCTTCCCGGACAATCTGATAAAAAGCATTTTTGGTGGCTTTAACTACGGTTTTACCATTGATTTTGCTAACTGATAATGTTGAATTTGAGACTTATTGGAGGTTGTGTTGTCTTTCTTGAGGTGATGTAGCCATGTTGTTTTTTCATCGTTTTCCCTATATCGAAGGTAGCTGCATACTAAGTCCAATGTTCTGACCTTCACATCAGATGCTATGACCATTATCCTGATAGTCTCGAATTTGAGCATTTTTCTCTTCAGTTAGAACACTACCTTTTGGCAAAATTGTTAAATTCATGAGAAAATATCTTGAACTGTTGATTATTTGATTTTATGCATACTATTTTTAATGATTTTATGAGCTACTTCAAAATTCTTCCTGACTCTTCATCCCCATATTAAACTTAATAAATTCTATAATTACATTTGTCATAATTACAAAAGGTTATAGAGAAATCGTTTAAAGTTTATTGAAAAAAATCTGTATTTAAACGAGTGAATTGGAATGTATGTACGTAGTATAGGGCAAGTTTAGGGTTCGTGCAAAAAAAAAAACTCGAGATTATAATTTTCTTTTTTTTTTTAATTTAAAAAATTTAAAACTTGAAGTTTTCACTTCTTCGGCTTCGGAATTGATGAGATCAAAATATAGCAATATGATTCACTCGTTTCAAAGAAATAACAACAACGATCAATTTGCCAAATATGTATCAAAAGTTAGAAAAGAGACAGTTGCTTTTTTAAAACGAAATAAAGACATTATCATAGTCACAGCTGATAAAGGCAATGTCACTGTAGCTATGAACAAAAGCGAGTAAGAAGATAAAATGCTAGACCTGTTGTCAGGCTGTTCTGTCTACAGAGGAATACGAAATAATCCAATTTCAACTCTTCAAAACAAAAACAACGAATTTGTAAAGTACCTTCACACAAACAAATTAATAACTGATACAGAAAAGCAAAACATGACCACATACATCGCTCAGCTCCCTTCCATCTATGGACTGCCAAAAATCCACAAGCCAAATTTACCACTGAGACCCATTGTATCGTCTATGAAAGTCCCGTGTTATGAACTATCAAAATACATAGGGAGAATCTTACATTGTGTTACTCGCAACTCAGAGTACACTGTAAAAAATTCATTCGAGTTCATTGAAAAAACAAAAAAATTGAAATTAAGTGAACATGACGTCTTAGTTTCCTTCGACGCGGTGTCACTTTTCACCAATATTCCAGTGCATATTGCCATTAACATTATTAAGAAAAAGTGGAATATTATCAGTGAAAATACAAGGCTTAGTTTAAAAAAGTTTTTAGAAATGTTTGACTTTTGTTTGAAAGATACAATACAACGGCAACATATACAAACAAATACATGGAGTACCAATGGGCAATCCACTTTCACCCACCATCGCCGACCTCGTTTTAGATTTTTTGTTAGAAGAATCGTTCAAATCAATAAATCCGCCAAAATTCATCACCAAATACGTTGACGACGTATTTGCGATAATGGAAAAGGGAGAGATTAAAAAAGTGTTCGAATGTGTTAATGCATTCAACCCCAAAATCCAATTTACGGTGGAGAACGAAGAAAATAGGACGATTGCATTTTTGGACGTGAAAATACACCGTGAGAGAAATCATCTTTCCTTTGACTGGCATCAAAAAGAGACGGCATCCGGCAGAAATGTCAATTTCCGTTCAAATCAAGCAAAACACATTATAGTGAACACGGCTTCTAACCTTGTCAATAAGGTTTTCACAATCAGTGACAAAAAATTCCATCCCGCCAATAAAGATAAGGTCACCAAGATTCTGATGGATAATGGATATTCACCAAATATGATCCGAGAATTCATTGAACAACACCATACTAATCACCAACAAAACAATAAAAACGAGAGAACAGGCTTCTTTAAAAGTTTGGTTTACGTGCCGAAGCTTGCTGAAAGTTTTAAGAAAACCATCGGTGATAGAGCTAAAGATGTCAACATTGCTTTTAAATCCAACCAAACACCTGTAAATACCTGTAAGTGTAAAACCATAATAATCAAATGTATACATACAAATGTTTTTTCTTATTTTTTTTTTCATTGTTTAATAAAGTGCCCCTGAAGAAGACTGAAAACTCAGTCGAAACGTTGGGAAATCTAATGAACATCTTTCATTAATTAACTATAATGACCAAAAAAGCCGAAGAAGTGAAGACTTCAAATTTTAAATTTTGATTATAATTTTTCCTAACATTACGATGATATTTAATATACAATACATATTTCAATATCTTTCTACTGAATAAGTATATAATTTAATATTGAATTTACATAATGTTTAGATACAAACATTTTGAAGGAAAATACAAACAAAAACCTTCAATACAGGTACATTTTGACTCGAATAAAAATAAAATTTCAAAACTATTTAAAGCTATGAAATAAATTATAGTTAGAACAATTTGAGTAAGTGAATAAAGAATAAAGAATAAATAAACATATTTTGGTATATTAGTAGTTTATTAGTAAATATAGATTAATAAGCCAATAAGAAAAAAATATAGCTAACGTTAGATAATAAATAATTAAATATATAAATATGTAAATAAATAAATAAATTAAAAATGAATAAATAAATATATAAATAAATAAATAAATACAAAATAAATAAATATATTATTAAATAATTAAATAAATAAATATATATATGTATACAAAAATAAATAAATACAAAATGAATATACGCAAAATAGATAAATAAATACAAAAACAATTGAATATATAAATTAATAAATAAATACTTTATGAGCATGAATAATTAAGGTTATACATAAATTAACGAATATTAAACAGAAAATTAATAAGATAACATCAGAAAATGGTTAAGAAAACAATTGATTGATTAAAGGATTGCCAGAGGGTAAGCAACTTTGTGCAAAAGAATTGTTAAGTTTATTTATTCTTACAGCAATCAATTCAACATTTTGTTCGTGTAAATCTGAGGTGATACTTGTAATTTTTTAAGGTGACATTTTGCACAATTTCTCCAAACCTGGTTGGTACCCATACAACAGGATTTCCTGAAAAACAACTTTTTGAATTATCATTTTATTTTCGTTGCTAAGGTGTGACTTCCTATATAAAAGGGTAGAGTATATGTATAGCTATGCTTACATTTTGAAGAGTTTTAGTAACATACTCCTAAAGGTCAGTTCCTGGTCTAGATAAATCCCAAGATATTTCACACTTAAGTCGCCCATTTAACGTTATTACCAAGAAAATTAAGCTGGTTGCTCGGAAGATAGGTATACTCTATCAGATTTCCTTAATATTATGGACGATCTGTTCAAAATTGTTTTTTTTTTTTGTACTAACCATCCTTGTCTCCCCACAGGTAGGTAGGTAGAGATGGCGGTCACAAGCATCCTTGCTCGATGACCCAATTAACGCTGTAATGCGCCGTTTTGATACCATAACTCGTTTGACCTGTGGGTTAAAAGAATCTTTTTAAAGAAAAAGATGGTATTTGGTGATTGATCTCCCAACGGATCATCGCCTACGCCCGAGTTCAGCTACAGTATGCTACGCTAAGCAATTTGCTGATTTGCCCGGGACGCATACGATCTGATCCCTTAGGGTGATCATCTAGTCGCACACTCGGATATGGTAATCTCTGTACACCTCCGTCTGTTTGCACAACATGACTTGTGGTTACCAGAGAAAGTACCACCCGCCTGTATGACCAGACGCTTTTATTGGATTTAGACATGATTTGAAACTTATTTAGGATTTGGACATAGGAAAAACACCCGATAGGACCAAAGTTCGCAACTAAAAACCATCTACACTGTGCCAACTAGGCAACTTGTTGACTGGTATTGAAACGAAGGTTGTCACAACCGTGTTATCCTCCGGTCCTCGTGCACCATGAGCCACCTTCAAAAACCAGTAGTCTGTAAATCTAGTGGTAAAAGGTGTAGAAAAACTCCTAAAGCATCTGTTGGACAAGATCGAATAGCCCCTGTGGTGCCAATGCTAGCTGTTCTTTGAACCTTCCTAAGTTTGTTGATATTATACAAATTTTTTAATGCTGGCCACCACACAATTGAACCATACGTGAGAATAGGTCGCACAACGGCTGTGTATGTCCATAAAATCATTTTTGACTGGAGGCCCCACCTCTTACCAAAAGTTTTGCTACAGGCATAGAAAGCTATACAGGCCTTCTTAACCCGTTCTTCAATGTTTAATTTCCAGTTTAATTTAGGGTCGAGAATTACACCCAGATATTTTGCACTGGAGGAGAGCGAAAGTGTTTGTCCGTTGAGTCGAGGTAGATTGAAGGGGTCTATCTTTGTTTTGGTAGTAAAAAGTATAAGTTCAGTTTTGCTTTGATTAATACCCAGTCCGCAGCTCGCAGCCCAGTTACTAACCTTCCTTAAAGCCACCTCCGTGAACTCACTTATCACAGGGGTAAACTTACCCGATACTAGTAGCACCAAATCATCGGCATACGCGACCGCCTTCACTCCACCCCTCTCTAACTTAGCGAGAATTTTATTCATGACTAAAAGCCAAAGAAGAGGAGACAGAATACCACCCTGGGGTGTTCCTCTACTGACGTATTTGATTGAAATTGTATTTCCTAACGAAGATTGAATCCT
Source organism: Melangyna quadrimaculata (assembly GCA_949320155.1). NCBI lineage: Eukaryota > Metazoa > Arthropoda > Insecta > Diptera > Syrphidae > Melangyna > Melangyna quadrimaculata. The sequence goes on from OX439483.1 coordinate 372,460,962, forward strand.
TCTATCCCTGAGCATGGAAACTATCCACTCCCGGATGTAGAATTCTACACCAAAGTCAATAAGGGCTTCTAGAATGGACTCAGTTAGGACGTTGTTGAAAGCCCCTTCTACATCTAAGAAGGTGATAGAATTTAGGCCCAAACTTTGAATGGTCCAATCTAAAAAATGTTTTTTTGTGTACACAACTGCTTAGCAACCCGTGAAGGACATTTTGGATCATTATGGTGCTTAAAAACAGATGTTATTGACATGATTGCAAACGAATAAGACTCTATAATAATTTCCATGATGTCTTTATAAACTTTCTGGTCAATTCGAGAATTTTGTTAATACTTATCGACCATACTATGCCTAGTGAATGCACCCCAAATTAAATCAAGTTTTATCCTGTACTCTTTACCGACTTCAGCGTGTATTTTCGAACCAATTTCTTGTTCTAAGGGCTTTTAACATCAAATTAACTTTCCGGCATAACAAGTGAGAAGTCCTAAGAACAAGAAATTGGATCCAAAATACACTCTGGACAGATTTCCCAAACAACAGCTATGCATTTTAATATTTTATAAAAATATCGTTCTTAATTATGTCGCCACTGTAAGTTTTCGCAACGGTGAAGGGAAATAATTCCACAGGAATCTGCTCCATATGGGAATTTATTTCACTTTTAATGGGAATCTGCTGCACTTTTCAAAGTCGAATTAATTCCCACCGAGAGTGAGAATATTTATTTTTAATATTCTTTGCACAATACAACGTTGCTCCACTTAGGGTATGGTCAGTTGCCAGGCAGGCACCTATGTTGTCAGTTGGTGTGCTTTCTGTTTATTTGTATTAAACAGTACCTTGGGTGGCTCGCTTCGCGGGTTCAAGGATTATAACTCCCTTTTCGGGTCCTCTGTTCCGCTCACGCGACTCCGCCGCTCCGCTTAGTGTATGCTCAGTCGCCAGGCAGGCGCCTATGTTGTCAGTTGGTGTACTTTCGGTTTATTTATATTAAACAGTATCTTGGGTGGCCCACTTCGCGGGTTCAAGGATTTTAACTCCCTTTTCGGGTCCTCTGTCCCGCTCACGCGACTCCGTCACTCCGCTTAGGGTATGGTCAGTCGCCTATGTTCACAGTTCACATATCTAAGGTATTATCAGGCGCAGCTTCCCAAATTTCAAGATGGCTGCCCTCTGTGTAAGTACACAGTAAGCAAAAACAAATTTGTTGTGATTGTTTGAAATTCAATTTTTTTACTATTGATTTTGACAACATGCGCCGAACTGAACAAAAATGAACTGCTAATGATATTACCTTTAATATATGTATCTTGCCTATGTTGTCAACCTATGACATCATAGGCGCCTGCCTGGCGACTGAGCATACCCTAAGCGGAGCGACGGAGTCGCGTGAACGGGACAGAGGACCCGAAAAGGGAGCTAAAATATTTAAAGAACAAGATTTGAATTGTTCGTTTTTAAAAATATTTTTTGCGTTATGCTCCAATTTTAGAAATCTCAAACCTTATAGGAAACTGATTTAAAAATATTTAATACTAGGTGCGCAGTTCTTAGTTTTTAAGAACAAAAACACTATTTAAAAGTCATAGAAAAAGAAGTTTAATTATTTCTCACACTAAGTGGGCAGAAACTCCACCTTCCAAATTGAAATTCACTCTCAGTAAAAACTGTAATAAATTCTCTCTCTCAGTAGGAATCAATTTCACTTTGAAAAGTGGAGCAGATTCGCACTAAGAGTGAAATAAATTCTCATGTGGAGCAGATTCCCGTGGAATTCTTTCCCTGCACCTTTTGCACCGATTGCAACAATCAAGATTTGATTTAATATAAAAAGAAAACAAGGAAATGTTTAACGAAATGAAATAAGGCCCAAAAATTAAATAACACCCCAAAATTTGAGAATTTTCTCTCTTGTTGTTTTTTGTGCATTTTTGTGGGCCTTATTTCATTTTTTGCTGTATTTCGCTAATATCGAAGAGCCCTTCTCTTAATGTAGAAAAGTACCAAGAAACAAATTTGAATCCATGAAATTTAATATTAAATATTTGCAATTGATTTTGTGCCTGTATCTTACGAGCGAGAAATTAGCCGGTAGGAAGCCGTTTTTTTTAGATGGACTTGACGCCGCCTCTGCTCCCTGCACCCCAGGCTTTTTTTCTGGAAAAGTTTTTGCTCTACAAAAAAAATATCAATATCTTAATGACAAATCGCTCTCATTGGGTTCCAAAAGATAAGGTTAATTCTTATCAACTACCCACCATATTCATTGTTTCTTTAGATTCGTATCGATTTTCTATTAAACAATATCACCTTATCAATTAAGAATACACACTTGCTCATAAACATAAAGTACCTACTAGTAAATATGTGCACCAGCACCTACAATGTATAAGTATATTTAATATACATGAAGTTCTTATCCAAAAATTATCTCTTTTATGATCAGGAATTAAATTTTTTTGGTGGTTTAGTCAATAGAGCTATATTATTACTAATAATTTCAAAAATGAAAAGATAAGAAGTCCATTTCATTTGTGCATTTTGTTGATATGGAGAGTCAGTTGCTGAATGTGAGTTGAGGGGAAGGTTCAAAACTCAAAGTCTATACAATAGAATTCAAGGTTGGCAGAATAAGGGTTTCTATTGCAGGCAGTAGCGGATCTAGGATTTGGCTGTGGGGGGGGCTTTGAGTTTGGAAATCCAGTTTGTACATATGAAGTTATATAACAGAAAACGAATTTTGACATCACTTTTCCTTTAATAATAGCCGTAATTTTTATCCGCTCCTATCGCGCTTTAAAATTTTTTTTTCAAAATAAAGCACAATAACAAGAATTTGGGATTTATGTGTTAAGCATGGGAATTATTTTTAAGCGGAGCAAGAAGCTCAGCAAAACATGGTAGCATAACTAATTTTATAACTTCAAGTTCTAGCCACGTGACAGCCTCAAACCATACGAACAAATTCGTGTATTTATATTGCTTAATAAATGATTAGGTATCAAGTGCCCACCTATGTACATTATGTAAGTGTTTGTTTAAATTATCTGAATGTATGCTTTGAAGTTCGCCTTTTTAACAAAATTTAAAAACTGTTTGTAATGCTAGTTCAGAAAAATGATATTTAAGTGGTGTTACTGGCAAAAGCTCATATGTGTTTCGACAGTATCAGTCCTCTGAGATCTCATTTTCTTTAATTAGCCAAATCAACGAACCTACCTGTTTTCTTAAAATTATCACTTGAAAGCACGAAAATAATATTTTGTGGATCGAAAAATAAAATATCAAAATTTCAAGACTTTTAGTCGGGGAGAAGAAACAGCTGCTCTAAAAAATAAACTGCAGCACGGCCCAATTCTGCAGGTATTAATGAATTTTCGTTTACGCTGCACTTACATACACTTTCTATTCCTGCTCAAAAAATGTGTCGATAAATTTGTAACTCACTCGAGAGTCTATAGAAATTGTAAATATTCTTGTCCACCTGCAAAATTTTTCCGAGTTCACAGAGTTTCTCATGCTTTTGGAATTTGGCTCCTCGACTAGAGAATTTGTATTGAATTGCTTAGCCCAAAAATATTTTGTATGTATTGCCTTAGACCTTTAAAATTTTGAAAACTAAGCCCCAAAATTCTTCAACCCCAGCCAAGGCCGTAAGAAACAATTCCTGTTGTATTAATCATTTACACTAAGCTTTACACCCCGGTGATCTCTTATTGTTTTAGCCTCAACTGCGTTTCTTTCGTTAAATTAGCTAAGTTTATAGTGTAAACAGTTGTTGCTTTTGACATGTAAATGTTAAGCCCCGACAACATTTTTTTAATTATATCGTCAAGCTTTAGCCCCAACTTCGGACTTTGACAATCCTTAGACTTATGCCCCAAAAGCTCACTGGAATAATGTTAGTTTTTAGGGAGTTAGTTATTTAAGCCTGACTACATTTTTTGTCCAATATTCTCAGACCTTATTAGTCCCAAATTGTTTTTTTTTTTTCAATTTTCTGGGTTTTGTTTTAAGGGAAAATTGTCATTGCATGAAACAATTTTTTTTTTGTCCAACTCACTTCAAGCTTTAGCCCCAACCTTAGGGCTTAGAAAAGAAGTTGCAGAACATGTAAATTGTTCAGCCCCAACCACGTTATTTTGTCCATCAAAATTCTCACCTTAACAATATTTTATACGAATATAAAACTCTACACGTTGTAATGTATTGCTTTCTACATTTCAAATTATTTTAGCAATCGGCTGTGGGACGGGCTTTAGCCCCTATATCCACCCCCCTGGATCCGCCACTGATTGCAGGCTACTTATAGTTAACTATAATATTTAAATTATAAAGGGTTTTCCAATAAGTGGTGTTATTTTGATAGTTTTGAGATAAATGATCGGATGTTTATTTCAATGTAAAGAAGAAAGTATGCCATTAATAATGAAAAACAATATCATCCAAATGGCCGCCACGGCTACGCTTACACAACAATATACTTTTCATGAAATTTTCCATCACCAAATTGCAGAGTGACAGCTGTATGCCCTTAATAGCTTCACGAATTCCATCTTTGAGGTCTTGAATCGACGCTGGGCTCATGGCGTAGACTTTATCTTTCAGGTGGCCCCAAAGGAACAGTCGCAAGGTGTTAAATCACAAGATCTCTGTGGCCAATTGTGATTATCTCTTCGAGAGATAACACGGTCTGGAAACTTTTCCCGTAAAAGATCGATGGTTTCGATGCTTGTGTTGCACGTAGCGCCGGCCGTCTTTTTGAAAGTAAACGTTGCCCAGATCAATACCATCCAATTCCGGCCACAAAAAATTATTAATCATCTCTCGATAGCACAATCCGTAGCTGTTCCTCCAGCCTCATTTTCGTAAAATTAATGTCCAGTGACCCCCCCGGACCATAAAACGCATCAAACAGTTTCTCGTTGAGGATGGAGAGGCTTTTCAACAATTAATGCTTGACAATTTTGCTTGTTGACGTAGCCACCGAGGTGGAAATGGGCCTCATCAGTCAAGAAGATTTTTTGATGAAATTCCGGATTATTTTCTTGCATTTTTATAGTGAATTTTAATAATTTCAATGAGTTGTTGAAGCGTTTATCATAGGTTTAATGGCGTAGTTTCTACTTGTCAAATGTCAAAAAACTACAGCTTCAAAAGTGACAACTACTGAAATAGCGGGCTATTCAAAACAACACCTCTTATTGGGAAACCCTTTATATTTATGCTCCTTCCTGACTTAAATACTGACTCACTGTCTGGGAACGCTGCTATGGCATAACATAACACTTTCGACAGGCACCTTTGAAGTCATGAATGCATTTGGGACATTTTGGGACAAATTAAATTAAAAGACATTTAAAAAAAAAAATTTGTATGTTAAGTGCTATAAAAGATAATAATGTTGATGTGTTTATATGTAGTTATAATAAATGTTATGTTCAAAATGCCAAGTTCTGGCACTACACCCTTTTTACAGGATCAAACTCAGACGATTTTCGACCCCCCTCTAACTTCAGTGTCAATAAAGTCATAAACTTCAAACTCACAGCATTTGCTAAGCTCACCAGGTTTAGTCAACTCACCAAATTTCAATTCTTTAACATCAGTGGTTCCCAAGATATAAGACTGCAGAAATTGCTCACTGACTCACTGACAGATCATCAAAATTAGGGAGCACTTCCCGACATCGTAGAATCTTGCAATTTGGTACAACGGTAGGCCTTGTGGTGCATACAAAGGAAAAAATTTATGATTTTCCATTCAGGGGGCGTGGTACCCGCCCATTTTCATAGAATTGATATAAATTACTTGAAGCACTTCTGATTGTCGTAGATTGATGAAATTTGGTACAGCGGTAGGCCTTAGAGTGCAGGCAAAGGAAAAATTTTAAAATTTGAGATTTTTTATTCAGGGGGCGTGGTACCCACCCATTTCCATAGAATTGATATAATTTATTTGGAGCACCTCTGACTATCGTGGAATGAAGAAATGGCATCCGCCCATTTGAATAAGAATTGCTTATGAGGAGCATTTCTGATTGTCATAGAATGATCAAATTTTGTAGAACGGTAGGGCTAAAAGTGCAAGAAAATGCAAAGTTTTGAAATTTGAGATTTTTTATTCAGAGGGCATGGCATCCGCCCATATATGGAGCACTTTTCGTTATTGTAGAATGATAAAATTTGATAGAGCGGTAGAACTTGAACCGCAAACAAAGGCTAAACTTTCAGAATTGTTATTAATTATATGGATCGCTTCGGATTTTTGCAGAATAATAAAATTTCGTAGACTGGCAGATCATATGGTCAATACAAAGGAGATATTGAAAATTTTAAATTATCCATTCAGGGGCGTGGCACCCACCCATATTCTCAGAATTGATATCAACTATGTAGAGAACTTCTGATTGTCGTAGAATGATGAAATTTGGTAGAGCGATAAGACTTAACATGCAAGCAAAGGGAAAATTAAAACTTTCAGATTTTACATTCAGTGGGCGTGGTAACCACTCATTTGCAAAGTATTTATATTAAATATATTGAGAGCACTTCTGATTTATGCAGGATTATGAAATTGGGTAAAGTGGTTAGTTTTCAGGCGTCGGTATACAAAGAAAAAGTTGAAATCATGAACTTTTTCATGCACGGGCTTTCATCCACCCACTTTTCCTGATAAAAAGAATCTTTGGAAAAAGTAGTGAAATCACAACAAAAACATAAATGTTAAAAAAGGAGCCAAGTTCTTCTATATAAAAACACCATTGCGTAACAAAGTCAGCCGTAAAAGTAGTGAGATCTAAAAGTACGCCAAGTTCTAAGTTTATTGATGTTAATATCAAATATTTTAAGTATGTAGAGTTATATGGAAGGACCTCAAGATTATCAGAGAAATCTGTTATTTAATGATTACTCACAAGTTTTGATTACTTGGCAAGTTTTCTTTTATTACCTAATTTCTCAATTTTAAAATGAAATTTTGACTAGTAAACCAACTCAGTTTAAGTAAGTAATCAATAAATAACAGATTTCTCTAATAAACTTAAGGTCCTTCCATACAAGTCTACTTAAAATATTTGATATTTAACATTAATAAACTTAGAACTTTGCGTACTTTAAGATCGCACTACTTTACACGGCTGACTTTGTTACGCAATGGTTTTTGTATATAGAAGAACTTGCCTCCTTTTTTAACATTTATGTTTTTGTTGTGATTGAATTTAATTGAAAATTGAATCAAATAAGAAAATACACGAATGCATTCTCTTGTCTCTTAACATAAACAACTAGATTATAGACATTGATGCAAGGGTGGATCCAGACTTTCAGCCAGGAAGGGGAGGGGGGTCACAAGATAAATATACATATTATAAAATCCAATAAAGCATAACACTTTAGTGAAAGCTGTTAAAAAAAAAATGCAGGTACATAAGCGGGTGGCAATGGCACAGTGGATAAGTGTTTGACTGCTAACCTGGACGTGTGGGTTCGAGCCTCAGTCTAGGTATCATTCTTTTCTATATTCCCCAGTTTCAATTTGCATGCCACCCGTCGAATTTCATGAGATTAATATTATATAATTCTCAATCCAGGGTGCCAACAAAAATGAAAAAAAAAGTTAAGATGTCATTAAAGTAGGAAATAATTTTTTTTTTTTGCGAATCGATAAATAACTTTCTCTGCATATACTGACACATCTTTGTGGGCATTTGCAGGAATGGTAGAGAACAACCTTACATAGGTGGTTTTCTACCATTGAAGACCGCAAACAAATTTTCAGTAGGAATAGTGATTCCTAATATTTTCAAAGAGATTTCTCAGCTGAAGTTATCAGTATTATTTTTAGAACTAGAGTTGAAAACTTAAACTTAAATTTCATACCGCATCGAAATGATCTACCGAATCTTTGTAGTCTATGTAACAGAAGAAATATAGAAGATATTTATCACTTCATCGCTGTTTGTCCCATTTTACTGGAAATTCGTCGATTTCGAAGAAAGTTTTATTTCGTTCGAACGGTGTCATGAAATTTTAAATGAATAATTTGGATGGCTCAGCCTTTATAAATATTGTCACCACGCCCTTTCTTAACGTAATAGTTTTTTTGCTATAAGATCGCTAGTTATGAAATTGCAGTTTGAACTCGGGTGAGTTCAAAAATACTGCATGACTGCAAAATACAATTGTAAAAAAATGGTACCATTTTTGCAAGTTTTTAGTAAAATTTGATGTCATTGTTGAGAGGAAACATTAATTCAAACAATGACATCAAATTTTACTAAAAACTTATATAAATGGTACCATTTTCTTACAATTGTATTTTGCAGTCATGCAGCATTGCTGCATTTTTGAACTCACGCCTCATCTTTATGTGGCAAATCATTAAAATTGCATTTTTTTCTTTGGTGTTTAAAATCACCTAAAATTGGTTTCAATTTTTTGGCTTATCTATATAACACAAAGTGTATACAAATTGTTATTTTCTTTTTTATGTTTCAAATCATTAAAATTGTTTTAATTGCATTCAGTTGTGTATAAAAATCGTTATGCTGCAAATATTAAAAATTGATATTTTTTCGTTGGTGTTTCTAATGACATAAAATTGGTCTCAACGTTTGGCTTAAACAACACAAACTGTCTAAAAATTGTTAATATCGTGGAGTTGTATATAAGTTTATTAATGATTTTCTAAAATTTGTAATGACTAATGAGTTTCTTTTAAAATTTACTAAAACTAATATTTTTTTTGTATATAGGTATCATTTAGAATATAGTTTACACTTGTTCCTTATAGTACATATTTCTTTAAATCAAATGAAATGTCATACCAGGGAGACGGCAAGATTCTATCTACAAAAAGCTTAGAGAAAGACCTTCTGCTAAAGCTACACTAATAATTTACCTACCGAGTTTTTTTTTGTTTGGAAACATTAAGTACCTATATTGTAACTTTCTTAAAATATTATTAAAATATCACCCCTATTCCCTAAAACAATTTTTTTGAAGCTATAAATAAAAAGAGTTTTCGATTTTTTTTTGGATTCTGTCAACTTGAAAACGTTTTTTAAAGGACTTGGTAAGTTCTTTTTCAGCTAGTCATAATCTTCTAGTTGCGACACATTTCAATTAATTACCATTAGAATTTACATCCGCGACTTTTATCGCGCTTTTCAACAGTTTAGCGTAACTCGAACGTATGTAACTTATATTTTATTACTTTCTAAAGTCAAAACCTTTTAACTGATAAACTTTTGAAGAAGCTACCACTAGAATACAATTTAGGTACTATGGTAGCTAAGATCAAATGGATACTAAGAATCTTCAATCCGGGTGCAATTAAGAGGTAGCGAGTGTTAAAGTTGCATAAAAATGTTGCAACATTGCGTTATTTTATCAAAGCTGAATTTTTGATATGTCTTAGGGGATGGTGTCATTAACTTTATTGGACACTTGCCAGACATCTACAGTGGGGCCTAACGTGAGCCAGACACATAAAATATGTCAAACTAATCGTGCCATTTACGTTGTAGTTTTAAAGCTAATATTTATATGTTTTATGGGCAACTGTTAAGAAATAATTCCCCATCAGCTATACATCTACAGTGGGGCGTATTCATCAACCAGACATTTAAAAATAGCTAAAATAAGCGAACAAATCACGTTTTAGTATCAAAGAATTATTATTTTGACAGTTTTAAGGTGATGTAAGGGTCCGCTGTAGGTGTCTTGCTGATTAGAAAATATTGTAGAATATTTGCCCAAAGAAAACATAAAATCTTGATTTGATTCTGTTATGTAAATGGCGCGATTAATTTGACAGATTTTAAGTGTCTGGCTCACGTTACTCTAGATGTCTGGAAAGTGTCAAATAAATTAAATGACACCATCCCCTAACACATATCCAAAAAAGATAGATTATACCACTACTAAGATATTATGCCTTAAGCAAAAATATCCAAGGAGTTTTGTCTACAATTTTAAAGAATGAAGGTTTCCCTACATTATATCCCATTCACATTATGGCATTTTAAATATTTTTAATGTTATGACAACCTTTTGTTTTTGATCTGTTCTGGCGATATGGCCGGACCAAATTAGAGTTAAATTAATGTTTTTTTTTTCCTACCAATATTCTCATGCTAGTATTTTGCGAACATCATTCAAAGATAACCTTAAGTCATGGGCTATTAATAAAACCACTTCTCCACCTCAACAAATTTCCCAAACAAAAGTTATGCATTTTACTATTTTTATATAAATATTGTTCTTAATTATGTCGCCATCACTGCACTGTATGTAAAATGTGTACTTAAAATAATAAGAAAAAATATTTCACCGAGAACTTTAAACGTTTTATCTATCAATTATTTTATTCAAACCATCAATGTTACCACTCAACTTAGCCTTGCCCTTTAAAATTAAAAGTAAAACATAAAACAAAGCAAAATTTTAATCAAAACTGCAAAGCTCAAAGTTTTTAAAATTACTCTTGAAATGAAATCATCAAAGGACCCCTGTTTGAAGTAGTCAGAACATAGAAATCTTCATCAACCTTTGTGAATTCATTATTCCATGTGCATCGCTCCCGTCCTTATCTTGGAATATATTTTGAAATTCCTCAAGGCAAGAATTAAGTTATAAAAAAAACATTTCAAGTATCGAAAGTTTTTCAATTAAATAAGAAAAAAAATTTCTCTTTCTCACCTAAACTCTTTGATGAATGATGAAATTCTCTAAGTTTTAGTGAAATCTAAAATTTGTAAATCAAAAAGATACATTTATCAGTTTTTTTTAGTAATGATTTGTGTTTAAATTTTCGTTGCGTTATCAAATGGGAGCCAACTATTAGTTGCGTAGGAGGTCAAAACAAAAAATCTTAGATCTTGTCTAAAATCTTCTTATGATCTAGCAATTTTTTTTTGCTTTATGCTAATCAATATAATAATTATGTACTATACATATTTATCCCCGTATTTATAAATAAAAAACCGTTATTTCAGCCCCCGTGTTTAGAAAACCTAAGCCATCGAATAAGAATTTTCAGGACTCAAACTAAAGACATTTGCTTACTGCTCCATTTCATTGCGGAACATTCTTATTCCATGGTGTAGTTTTCCTAAACACGGGATCTGAAATAACTATTTTTTCTTTATAAATACCGGGGTTAAGAAGAGGCAAAATCAATTAGATTTTTGTGTATTTTAAATTCAGGGTATGTATATGTACATAATATAAAAAATAGGTTTTTGTCAATCAGTTAAAATACTCGTATAAACATTTGTGTAATTTCCGTACACCGGTATTTACAAATCAATAAAAATTTGAAGAAAAAAAATTGTAAAACAAGAAAAGTACGCATACGCCCTAGTGCACAATATGTTTTAAAAAATTACTCTCCAGAAATTATGAATTAGTAAATTACCATAATGCTCAGTTGGCTCAGATAAAAGGGCACGGTTGTGCCAAGCCAAGTTATGGCATACTACATTCTTTTTGCAGGATCAAACTCAGGCGATTTTCGACCCCCTTCTAACTTAGTCTCTACCAATAAAGGCAGAAACTTCAAATTCGCAGTATCTGCTAAGTTTATAATCTCAGGCGCCTCTCCAAATTTAAACTTTTTAGCATAAGGCCGCTACCTAATTTGATAGTACGGTATCGTTAAGATGTTTTTTTCTTCTTAGCATACCGATACTACCTTTGTCTCTTCACTTATCGGTATACTTTCGGTATTTAATCTATTAACTGACAGAACCTGAACAAAAGTTTCGTCCGTAGAAAAAGATGCAATTGCATGTTCTACTTTTAAGCGTTTGCCTTCAAAGAGAAAAAAGAACTGGCGACATCCATATATTGAAAATAAAATTTGTGTTTTTTTATAGTGGCCAAAGAACTTGAACAAGATGATGAAAGGTTCTAATCTATATTATGTAGCTATAAAATGAATAATGTCTCTTCTTGAATATTCTTCTTATAATAAGATGATGAAGAAATTTAAATATTGAATTTACTTCTGTTTTAAGTGGAGTGAATGAATATAATTCAATTAAAAAGTACAAGTGACCTCAACCCCAGAAATAATTGTGTTTCGCCCAAGTTATAACAGTGGGCTCTTCAGTCAGTCTGTTATACCCTACTAAGACACAAATTTTGGTCGATGTTTACCGACTCTTATAAAAATCCCAGGAACACGATCCTGGAATGTGGAAGCGCAAGGAAAAAGCGGGATCGGACGTATGGTGTGCGAACTGCCAAAAGGAAGGTCATCCAGTAAGCCTTAAGGGTTGCCCCACTCTTAAAGCAAAACTGACCGAAAGGAACAAGGTCCTGCCGCCCAGCAGTTAGTTTCGCAAACGTGGTGAAAGGAGGCACACCACCCAAGCCAGCAGCTTCCAAGAACCAGCAGCAGAAACAGCCACATCCATCAAGGACCCTAGCCAAAACGATTTCAGCAAGTCCAGCACCAGCAAAGATATCCAGACCAACATTAGCTTCGTCAGCGATGAACCTCAGCTCTGAAGTTCAACGTATTTTCGGATCAAACCTCATGTCCGTGATGGAAAAAGCCAGGAGTGCTTTACCATATAACTATGGTCAGCTAAGCGAGGGGGAAAAGTCCTTGGCGCTGGCCACCATCATATTCCAGTTATGCAACTAAAAAAACTCCGAACACTGACGTATAACGCTAATTCGTTATACAGCCTGGAAAGAAGGACGTTATCAACTTGCTTATGAAGAAAAACAACCCGAACATAGCGCTCATCAGCGCTCGTCAGTCATCGGTTACAAAAGCTTTCGGAAGGACAAGAATGAGGACCGGAAAGGCACAGCTATTTACGTGCGGAAGAACCTGTCGCCCAACACCAACGAAGTCACTATTTCTGGTCTGAACACTAGTGAAGCCACCGCCGATACCATTCAAATAGGAAGAGATGAGACCCTCACCATCATCGGCGTGTATTTCAAATGCCATTCCAGCATGAGAAATATACACAGCGACCTACACGTCTTCAACAGCGTAGTTCAAAGGAGCACATATGGACTAATCGGCGGAGACTTCAATGCAAGGCATCACCTTTGGCTGGATACCATGGTTTCACCAGAGGAAAAAGCGATTGCAGACTGGTTAGACGCTAACCAGGACCAGCATTCATTGGTGGTTGTTTCTCAACCAAAACCAACTTTTCCCCGAACACCATCTACATTAGATTTTTTTATTTCAACTTCTAATTTTGACTATTTACTTCCAGAAATCTGCAACTACACCTGTAAACTTGTGACCAGCGTCTCGGATCACGAAGCTGTTCAGCTCAACATCAAGCTCCACCAACCCATCTGCCTAGCAACAGAGCCAACGGAGAACTTCATTAATTATAGACGACTGGATGCTGAACGACTCCAACGGGAAATTGAAGACAATATTACGCTTCCCCCTTGAAACCGAAACATGCTGGACAGTGAAATAGACGCTACTATAGATGGTCTGGAGCAAGCTGTCTGTGATGCATTGGAAGTCCAAAACCGGCCTAGGACGTCAAAAGATAGGTACCAACATCTTCCAGTGTACATACAGAACCTGTACGCACACAGACAGCGGCTGAGGAAACGACTCCAAAGGATTCATCAGAGAGAGCTGAACACCACCAACAGCAACTACCGGACAGTTTGGAGCGAGTTGCAATGTGTCAACGTCATGTTCCGAAACTCTGTGCAGCATCATAACAACATCCAGTTCCAGAAGAGGCTACAAGCGATCAAGCCAGGACCAGAAGCATTCAAGAACATTAATAAAATCGTTGGAAAACAGGCCCCAATTCCGGAAATCTTAATTCACAACAATATTGAAGTATCATCAACGCAGGACAAAGTGGAAATGTTTGCCAAATATTTCGAGGGAAACTTCACACCAAACCCACCTGATGCTCCAGCGTTTCTGAACGCAGTCGAAGCATCCATTCAGCAAACCCTGCGGCCAAATCCGGAAAGCGTCGTTTTTGGTGACTCCAACCCAGCAAGTGACCCAACCAATAGCACACATCTCTGCAATATGGAGGAGGTAGCAGACATCATCGGGAATTCAAAGCCAAAAAAGTCAGCCGGAACAGACGGAGTCTCAAACTACATTCTGAAGAGGCTGCCACATGCAGTGATAATCCTTTTAACTATCATCATGAATAACTGCATCAATAACTGCTACTTCCCCCAAACGTGGAAAACAGCTAAGATCGTGGCCATCCCAATAACAATCGTGTGTCCAATAATAGGCCAATCTCGCTTCTGAAAAACATAAGTAAAATACTGGAAGAAGTATTACTTCGGAGACTAAAGAGGTTTTGCAGCGAAAACGCCATCATCCCGGACATGCAGTTTGGGTTTAGGGAAAAGCACTCCACTTTGCATCCGCTCCTGAAGTTCCAGCATGACATCACCATAGCGCTCAACAACCATCGTGTCACCGTTGTATGCTTTCTGGATGTCCAGAAAGCATTCGACAGCATATGGATTGAAGTCCTTATCCATAAGCTTCGCGTATTACATTAACCCCCGTCATTTATAAAAATTCTTTTATCTTTTCTTTCTTATAGAAAATTCTACAACTGCAAATCACAAGTGAAGAACATCAAAGCCGGAGTTGCCCAAGGCTCGAGGCTAGGCCCCTTCCTGTACAGCCTGATGACATCTGACCAGCCTGTGCCATCTGGATGCGAAAATCTCCTGTACACTGATGACTCCCTTACGTATGCCACCTCGATGTTTCCTCTGGTAGCTTTACGCAAAGTTGAGCAGCACGTCAACATACTCTCCGCCTTCTACATGAAATGGGGCATCCGGATAAATACCTCCAAATCGGAGCTTGTGTGCTTCCGGAGACCTAGTAGAGGTAGTTGCAGCGCCAGCGGACTAAGCCAGAAGACGAAGCTTCTTATGTACAAGCAGCTCCTGCGGCCCGTAATCAGCTATTCCTTCCCAGTCTGGTTCTCCATCTCGAAGACGGCCATGAAGGAACTTCAAATGTTCGAAAGAAAGCTACTTTGGATTTGTACCGGACTACATTTCGACCGGCAGCGAATGAGACATTACAGCAACGAGCGTCTTTACACAGAGTCGAGCATCATCCCCCTGGACAGGTACCTACTGCTTCAAGCAAAGAAGCTAGTAGGACCCACCAACAGTCACCCAAATCAACTGATGAGAGGAATGGCTACTTAGCAACGACATCCCGAGGCGAAGTATCTCAGTACGATGGACATCCTGGACGACAACATCATCACGGACAACGAGCAAACAGTTTCGTTCTACGCTGACACAGGGTCAGAATATCACCGAGGCGAAATGCCAACCAATCCCCCCACCTAAACCACAACTTGACAACCGGGACGGAACACCCCGAGGACGATAAAGTCAACCGACTTTTAGAATTAATTTTTTGACATGTATTTTATTTTTATAATCCTGTAAAATTAAGACAAAGTATAAAATTAGACCCCCTATGTGCCAATAAATGTATAATATCATCGTATCTAACTAGTTATTATAAGTCAAATTGTAAATATTATTTTGGTTAATAAATCTTAACTTAACTTAACTTATAAAAATCCCCGCTAGAAGATACTGTGAATTTTATTATTCTAGGGGAATTTGTTTAAATTCGTGCACCCAGAAAATAATAAGCCGTTGTCAGGTTTTTTATAATAAGAAGATGAAAAAATTTAAATATTAAAATATTGAAATTACTTCTGTGAAGAGCCCACTGTTATACCTTAGGCGAAACACAATTATTTATGGAGTTGAGGTCACTTGTACTTTTTAGTTGTATTCTTCTTATATATAATTTTACAAAAACTTATAATTCTTCACTTCCAACACAAGTTTAACGTCAATATCCATTTCTGCCGGCGACATTTTTCACGTTACAAACGGTAGGTACGTACCGCTTTCTTACTGCCTATTCGTACCGAGTATACCGAGTACCATATGTATACCGTACCGCTACCGCACGTACTGCCCTAATTAGGATACACCCATTGAAATGAAATACGTGTATTCGGTACACAAGCGGTACCGACCGATTTTACCGAAACGCAACCGTACCGACAAGTCAGGGAGCGTTATGGTTGACCAATTTGTGAAACATGTTGACCTTTTATGACGATTTAATAACCTTTCAAATGGTATCTTTTTTTGGAAAATTCGGTAAATGAGGTGCTAAAAGTCTTACACGATCTTGAAAAAATAAATTTTAAAAATTCAAGTAAACAAAAACTATGCTTGACCAATTACTGAAATTAGTTGACCTTTTATGAGGTCTAGGTAACCTTTCAGATGGTGTATATTTCTTTCGAATATCCCATAAATGATGAAAATAATTTTGACCTTGAAAATTTTTAAAAAAATTATTAAAACAAACCTGTCTGACCAATTACTGAAAGTAGCTGACATTTTTTGACCAATTACTGACCTTTAAGATGGCATACTCATTTTTTTAAATTCTATAAATGAGGTGC
This sequence comes from Melangyna quadrimaculata, assembly GCA_949320155.1. Classification (NCBI taxonomy): domain Eukaryota; kingdom Metazoa; phylum Arthropoda; class Insecta; order Diptera; family Syrphidae; genus Melangyna; species Melangyna quadrimaculata. The sequence goes on from OX439483.1 coordinate 372,477,469, forward strand.
TAAAAGTCTTATACTGTGACCTTGAAACAAACTTTAAAAATTCAGACTAATTTCTGAAAATAGCTGACCTTTTATCACAAGACAGTGGTCTTTCGAATAATAATAATAATTTTTTTAATAATAATTTTAACTATATGCCTGTAAGACCTCAGGTCTTTTAAATTTAATACACGGCACTAGTTAGAAGGAATGGAAGGAAAGGAAAGATTTTTAGTGGCACAGTGGATTGAGAATTAGATGTTTATTATCTCATGAAATTCCACGGGTGGCAACCAGTTGAAACTGGAGAATATAAAAAAGAATGCTACCTAGACTGGGGCTCGAACCCATACGTCCAGGTTAGCAGTCGAACACTATATCCACTGTACCATTGCAATCCAATGATTTCTTAAAAATCACCAAGCGGCTTGCACGTAATTGCTTTGATAGTTATTGAGTCTTCTTAAGAGGTTAATTTAATAACACCTTCATTTATCATTTTGCACTATGGTAATTTGCAAATATATTATTTGATAATTTTTACAATTTAAAACTTATTGGTGACAAATTTAAGTTGATTTATCACGATGTTAAATCATTTTTATTATGATACTACGTTAAAAATTGTATTTTGTTAATTTTAAACGAGTTTAGCATCGTACTAACCTCCTTACATTTTACTACAGTTAAAATCACCAAATAGCTATTTTATCTTTTTGGTATCGTACTAAATCCATATAACACCATAAACGTCAAACGTTTATAAATGTCAAATTAAGGTATGTTTGTGAATTGTTTGCACGCGCTGTCAATTGTTTTGGACATGTTCAGCTGAAGTTTATGAAGGAATTTGGTAATTTTAAAACCAACATTTAAATTTAATAAAAGACACTTATTATTTGTATATAACTAACATTCAAAGTTTAAACAACTTATGTGCCAAAACGTTTACCAAGAATGTAATTAAAAACTTGAATTTATCAGTTGCTCTACATACAAATAGGAGTAGAGAAGGCCTCTACAAAATTGGATCCAACCTTGCGGACTATATAGTACACGTTCTCCGTACTTTCATTTTGTTTTATTCAAACTCAAAAAAGGAAATGTGAAACTTTCTAGACTTAATTTCATTTCCAAAGTTTTATCTTCTACGTTGTGGGTTTTTCTGTTTCATCCACTACCACTCAAGGAGGCAAGGAGTCTTCTTTATCAATTGAATTGGGTCAAAGAGCCCCGTATAGCGTGCTATACTGGTATTGGTATATAGCACAATCTGGTCGGTTTCTTAGATGAATAAGTCTTGTACGACACTTCCTTTATGTTTGCCACGTTACACCATCACCATCGTTGTTTTTTGTTAGGTAAACAAAAAAAAAAGAATATTAAAGACTGTAAGAATCTTTTTACAAAGTGGTCTACCCCAGATTCTGTTTTGATTGCATGGAGTAAATTTAAGTTTTGTTTTATAAAAGTCTAATAAAATATTCAATTCCACTATAATATAAACTAGCTATACTGTTCATATACAGCCAGACTTATATGTGAATTGAAAAAGTTTTATTCATGCAAAGCGTACAAATATGTTTTTTTAATTTCTATGAGATATTTATATACCTACTTGTTTTTTTTTTTCTTATATTTTTCTTTTCACTTGCTACAAAATATTTTTTACTGGTGATATATTTATATAGGTACTATGTACAGTGGCGGATCCAGGGAGGTGGCTATAGGGGCTTAAGCCCCCCCCACAGGCGGTTCTTAAAATTGGTTGAAATATAGAAATCAGAACCAGGAGTCAGAAAAAATAACGAGGCTGGGGCTTCGCAATTTATATGCTACGTATTTTCTTTCTAAGCCCAAAATTAATTAGGTTGGGGCTGAATTCTGAAGGGAATTGTACAAAAAACAAGTTTGGGGCTATGGATAATTGACAGAAAATTGGGACGAAAAAAAAAAACAGCTCGTGAGTAGGGCTTGACAAGAATTTTAGAAAAAAAACGTGGTCGGGGAAAGTTTTTGGGCTTGATTCAAGGGACTGTCAAGTCCAAGTTGGGGTTAAAGCACTGATAGACCAAGAGCCTACAGCAAATTTTGGGAGTGGATTGCTAACCAAAACATGAGAATGATGGTTTGTAGGTGCATATATCGCGGTATCAAAAACAACGGTGTGGCAGGTTTCTTTTTCAGCCTTTGGCGGGAGTAGAGTTTGATGCTCTGTCATTTTGTTTAAGTCAAAACGTCAAAATATTGGCAATCCGACCAATAGAACTCAAGATATTAGGTTTTTAAGAGACTTTGTTTTGTTGATTTTTTGTGTTTTATAATTCTCCAAGAAAAAGACGATAAGGTCGTCTTAAAAGCTTATACTTTGAGCTCTGTTGCTCGAATTTCCAAGATTATGATGTTTTGACTTAAAGAAAATGACAAAATAAACTGGAAAATCGCCATTTTCAAACCCCCGCAAAAGGCTGAAAAAGAAAGCTGCTAGACTGTTGTTTTTGATACCGCGATATATGCACCTACAAACCATCATACTTATAAAAAGTACAAGTGACCTCAACTCCAGAAATAATTGTGTTTCGCCCAAGGTACAACAGTGGGCTCTTCAGTCAGTCTGTTATACCCTACTAAGACACAAATGTTGGTCCATGTTTACCGACTCTTATAAAAATCGCAGGAAAAAGATACTGTGAATTTTATTATGCTAGGGGAATTTGTTTAAATTCGTGCACCCAGAAAATAAATACCCGTGGTCAGGTTTTTTATAATAAGAAGATGAAGAAATTTGAATATTAAAATATTGAAATTAATTCTGTTTTAAGTGGAGTGAATGAATAAAATTCAATTAAAAACTACAAGTGACCTCAACTCCAGAAATAATTGTGTTTCGCCCAAGGTATAACAGTGGGCTCTTCAGTCAGTCTGTTATACCCTACTAACTTTACTTTCTGGAGTTGAGGTCACTTGTACTTTTTAATTGAATTTTATTCATTCACTCCACTTAAAACAGAAGTAATTTTATATATTTTAATATTTAAATTTCTTCATCTTCTTATTATAAAAAACCTGACCACGGGTATTTATTTTCTGGGTGCACGAATTTAAACAAATTCCCCTAGAATAATAAAATTCACAGTATCTTTTTGCTGTGATTTTTATAAGAGTCGGTAAACATCGACCAAAATTTGTGTCTCAGTAGGGTATAACAGACTGACTGAAGAGCCCACTGTTATACCTTGGGCCAAATTATAATTTGGAGTTGATAAACTATAAACTGGAGTTGAGGTCACTTGTACTTTTTAATTGAATTTTATTCATTCACTCCACTTAAAACAGAAGTAATTTCAATATTTTAATATTTAAATTTCTTCGTCTTCTTATCATCATACTTATATTTTGGTTATCAATCCACTCCCAAAATTTACTGCCGGCTCTTAGGCTATGAAGCTTAAATGGCAGAATACATTTGTTTATCTAGAACTACAGAATTATCTAAGTTCAAGGTTTACTTTGAAACCAAATCAAGTGCTTAACTTAAGTTTAAACATAAATTGTAGTTTAACTTGTGAAACTGGCCATTAATGTCTCAAACTGGATCTACCAAGCCCCTCCGACAGCCAAATCTTCGATCCGCTACTGACTATGTAGCAAGTTATGGATTCGTAAAAAAAATCAAACTCGAGATAAAAATTTTCGCCTATAGACCAACAGCCAACAGCAAATTTAGGGGTGTGAAAGTGAACCGAAATAAAAGTATATGAGTCGAAAGGTGTGGTAATGCTAATGAAAGAAATGCAAGTCTTGCAGTCCCTGGAGGCGGCTTAAGATGCGTTATAGCAATTTGAAAACCTAAAAAAAATCAACTTTGAGGATGATTGTATGTGGGCTCTAAGACTACTACATTACGATGATAGAGAACGCATAAAAGTGGGTCCCGCAATTCTGTCTGTCCTCGCCCCTACATTCTAAACGGCTGCAGGGATTTTCTTCAAACTTGGTACATGGTACATAGAATCATATAGTATATATAGTATCATATAGGACAAAAAATAACGGTACCACTTATACAATTATTTTTCGCCTAAAATGAAAATAATATTTATTCTCAAAAACGACTCCGATTTGGTAAAAAAAAAAACAAATATTTAAAATAAGGAAATACTACTTTTTAATAATTTTTTTATTTACAAAAATTGGTTATTTTTGGTTCTTCCAGTACAATCATTTTTTTCGTTTTCGATTTTCGCGAAAACAGTTAAGCTGAAATTATTAATTTTTTTATGGTTAATCTTCCAAACATTATTGTGAACCAAAATTAAAAAAAAAGTATGTAATTTAAAAAAAAATCAATTTTTTTTGAAAACTAAATATTTTAAAAACTATTTGGTCAATATTTTTAAAACTAGGTGTAAAATATTTTGTATTATTTTGTAGAATACTTGAAAAAATCATGTTTCTTAATTTAAAAATAATAAAAATCGTCTGTCTGGTCATAGATCAGATTTGAATAGCGGGGCTGCACAAAAAACTGCACTAGCTCTTCACTGTTTGCAAGAAAAACACAAACCAGATTTGGATAATGTGGAGATTTTGCAAACAGAGCAACATTATTCGAAAAGAATGTTGCTGGAGATGCTACATATCATTAACAACAACAATGCTGTCAACCGAAGATCGGACTGCGAAAAGCTCAGCAGTGCATACAGCCAACTGATTAAGCGACCAACAACACACAGTAGGTTAAAGTATAGGTGATGGTGCAGAGAAATGGACGTTTCTTTCCTGTCTACCAGTAAATTTGAATTCAAATTTAAATAATTTTTTAAGCTCATCAATCAATTTGTGCATTTGTAATAGATTTTGTTGCTTGAGATTTTAGTGAATAATGAGTGATTTTCTTTTCTTTACTTAAATTCCTGAATATTGTTTGAAAGTTACTTGACGTCATATATAATATATTTTTTATATTTATATTAATGTATGTATGTATTACTTTTGTATTTTTATTAATAAAAGGCCTGATGAAGAGCATAAACATGCTCGAAACGTTGCAAATTACATAAGAACATCTTTAATTATTGACCTGCAGCCCACTAAAAGTTACATATATATCTTTAACGATAAAAGGTCACAAAAATTATATAATTTATTGATATGGTTAATATTTGTATAAACAAATTTTTACCAATAACGGTTATTAACGGAACCTGTCATAGAACAAATTTTTTGGTTTGCAAATTTCTCATTAACGGCATCACCGATTTTAACCAACATTTTTATACAAAAACTCCTTCATAATTCAAACAATTATGCATATACAAATTATCGAAAAAAATAATTTTTGGATTTTTAAAAAAATATTGATTTTTTTTGAAAATTCAATATCTTTCTTTTATTTTATGTATAAAAAAATAATTTTTAAGATAACCGCTCCAACGATTTTCGATCTTTTTTCATAAATCCTAATTTATCAATCAAATCAGAAAGCGATTAAAAAAACAAATTTACAGTACATAATTCAGAGTGATAATTTTTGTTTAATGATATCATAATATTTCGGAACCAATACATATGTACCTGTGTACATCATCAATTTCTAGCTACATTAAAGTTGTTAGCTACGAGAGCAAGTTTGTGCGATTCAGTCGAGCCCATTTTTTTTTTTTTTTTTTGAATTAATGTTTGAGAATCTTAAATTGAACCTTTTTATCTATTCAACTTATCTGTTTTTTTTTTTTTTGCAAAGAGCCCTTGAGTGAAAACAAATATTATATATTCGTCGTGTATACGACGACAGTTGTACGTCATCCATTTACAAAAGAATCCAAATTTGCTTATTTTTTGTCCAAATACTCGTAAAGATGAAACGTCTTAAGGAAAATTGATTTCGTTATGGTTCGTCTTTCTAGGGCATGCGAAATAATCTGTTGATATTTAGGACATCAGAAATCAATCACCCAACAAAAGAAATTGATTTAAGGTTTTAAAAATTATTTGTTTGCTAATTGAAACACAAATCAAAACGCAGAACTTGATCACATGAGCTCTAATGGTGATACATTTTTATAGTTCGAGTATAAGAACTAGGTAGCATACTTTCTGATTACTTGAAAAATAATCAAAAGTAGTGATTTTCTTAAAAGAAAATATTATTAAATAAAAATCACCTGTTTTCAAGTGCTAGTTGAAATTTGGCCCCAATGAAATATAAAATGAAAAATAATTCCAAAACTGTATATGGGAAACAACAAAACAAACAAAATTAAAATTTTTTAATTGGTTTCATTTTCATGGTTTTAGGGCCTTTTTTATTTTTAATTTTGGGTTGAAATTTCTTTATGAAAAATAGCCCCAAACTTTTATTCTTAAACCAAAATACTTTTGTAACAAAAACTTTGATAGCAGATCCACCTACAACATAGGCGCCTGCCATTACATGCTTACACGCATTTACACACTCACACACTTACACGCTACCACGGTTACACGCTTGCACGGTTGCACGCTTCCACGGTTACACGCTTACACACTTACACGCTTATACGCCAATTGAAACTGGGGAATACAGAAAGGAATGGGGCTGGGGCTCGAACCAACACGTCCAGGTTAGCAGTCGAATACTATATCCGCCATTGCCACCCGCAAGTCAAAATATGAAGTTTTTAATGGGTACGTTCAGATAAATAAGGGGACTTGCAAGTAAGGCAAGATTCTAGTCTTTGATTGGCCAGCTATCAAAAAATAACTTGTAAATGAAGGGAACTCTTATTGGAAAGTGACTGTAAGGTTTGTCAAAAATAGGATATCTATAATGTTAGCAGAGCAACTCTGAAAATTCATAAAAAAAATATATAACCCTGAGTTGCTAATTTATTGCTAATTTCTTACGAACATACGAATTTATTGCGCCGTTGGATATCGAGATGCGGGGTACCTGCTTACTTGACTTCAAGAGGTAACCCTGTATCTCGCAAACGAAACAAAAACCTAATATTTTTCCTCCGCAATAAATTATTTTTAAACATTTATCGACTCCCGGGTCGTTTATCTACATTTTTGAGAATGTTGACCTGTTTTGAGGGTTTGATAGAAATAGTATAGTAGAATATTTTCCGTGTTTTTCTGTGTATCTATAAATAAAATAAATAAATAAATTAGGTGGCGCAACGGCTCGTGAAGAACCAGGGCCTAGTGACTAACAACTCGCAACCATTCCTGTGTGCGACAGGAATGGAAGGGACCTACAATTTTAGGCCAAATCCGAACGGCTAGGCCTAAGCACTTATTCATGACAAGTGATACTCTTGGAGGACTTGTAGCCCTGAAAAAAAACTTTAGTTCTTAGGTGGACGAGGCTGGGAAGTGAACCCAGACCTCCAGCGTGACAGTCCAACTCACTAACCTTTATGCTACGGTCTACTACTTCTGTGTATCTACCTTTGCTTTCTAAGCGACGAATGTGCCTACATTTCAACTGTTGTAACTTTGATCTTAATTTTTATTAGTATCATGTTCTGATATGGGTCAGATCATGTTAGATAATACAATTCAGCTAGCATTACAAAAGTAATTTTTTGTATGTGCGTTGCGTAAGCGAGTTCATTCCAGATTCAACTCTTCGAATTGGAAGCAGTATGTATGTAGATTAGAATCCATTTTTTCAAATTAAAATGACCATTGGGCAAAACATTTTTCAAAACTTAGAAAACAAACTCCTACAAGGACCTCTGCATACTATTTATGTACATATAGGTATATACTAAGCTATTTACCCTCAACCTTATGCCCAGACTTTGCATGTAGCATTTTTGTCTCATCCCATAGGTACCTATATGTTTTTTTTTCTTTTTTGTTTATCAAAGTTATTATGGTCCGTCGCACACCCAAACTAGACCATCAAAAACGCTCAATAATTCCATTTTTGCATATACATAGTCCTGAAATTCTGAATACATTTACATATCATCACTTCAATCCAACTAAATCTATGGCCTTCTATGCCAATTTGCTTAAACCTATTACTCTTCAAGGACTACCCGCAAAAAAAAAAGAGGAGAAAGAAACGAATTTTGTTTTTTTGGTATAAAACCGTGATGAAACTTAAATGAAAAAACTGAGTGGCTTGAAGAGAGTTCCACGATAAATCTTATTTTTAACTTTTAATTTATTCATGCCCAGATTGCACACTTTATTGATTTTTTTTTTATTTTCCTGCCCCAAATAAGATTCAGTTCTCCTACATTCGCCGCTTTCCGCTTGAAGCAATTCCCAGAGCGTATCTACATCAAGATAGATTGAAACGTGTTGCATATACACAATTCACAGCTAAACGAGTGATGGACTAACCGACCAGGCGCAGATGTCACCATGTGGTTCACCCTAAGCATAAGGGGTTAATATCAGCTCAGCCAGCACTGACCAACCAACACTTTTTTTCTAACAGGGCTGTATTTTGGAAAAACACAAAAGTATCTATGGGGGAAACCCGAAAATGAAGGTGGAAATTTTAGTGTTTTGCGATTTGTGTGAAAGCTAAGTTAAAAGACTGTCAAAATTCAAAATATACCCGCATTTTGGTATGGAAAATTTCAACTGCGTTGGAGGGTTCAATTGCATCGCTTGACCTGTGAAATGTAATCTTTAGCTTTTGGAAGAGTATGCCGAATCCACTATCACTTACGTCTTCGTACGATAGTCAATGTGCTCCTGATCTTTTCTCGCATGAACTTCATCATGGAGATATGCTTTCGCCAAAAAATCTTCAAAGTTTTTCGCAGGCATCTTCATGAAAGTTTGCACCTTTTTTTGGGACAGAGGATGTGTCTTTCCAAGTGATGCACCCATAAAGAAGCACACGTTCAACATTGAACCAGAACAGTCATATCTTGGTCTGTAAGCTTATAGAGTTGTTTCTTCATATTTAAGACAGCAATCTGAATGCAGCCTTTGCTTTTCCGGTTAAGCTGATTATATCCAGTTCGGTTCTGCCACAAGTAACTAGAGACAATAGTGCCAAGTTATTTAAAATTCTTTACCATCTCTACTGGTTGTCCAGAAATATCTTCTTCAATAGATGAGGAAGTTCTAAGGGCCATGGATGATTTTTTTGTTTTTGCAGTAATGATCTTCTTAGACCCAACGATTTCTTCTTGGACCCAACGGTTTCAGCTTCTCGCACCAACCTTGTCGCATTTGATGGAGATCCATGGTCATATAATAAAGAAAGGATACGTCGGTCGTCCGCGTATGATGTTTTAGTTGTGATTGCAGAGTCCACTGACAAAGCCGCATGGAGAATATCACTTATCACCAACAGAAACATTATTGGTGACAACAGCATGATTTTTAAACGCCTCTGACAATCTTCCTTTTTGCAAAGCGTATGATTTTTGGATCCATCGTACGTAGCCTTATAATGGAACCAATTTATCTGCTATGCCCCTTATGCGACTGCGTAGGTAAGCCAGATAAATTCTCTATCGATTTCTTACTCTATCGATGAACTCTATCGATGAACAGCAAGTGAAGTGGAGATGTTAAACTCACTGTTTCAACTCACTGTTTGATGATTATCCTCAATGGTGTTTAGATGGTCCACAAAGGAAGATCCAACACAGAATTCAGCTTGTTTGGACTCAAATGTGTCTTCGAGGTGGTCTTTTATTTGCAAGGCCCGTACAAATCTATATCCGCTTGTGTTTTAATTTCATTGTTAACGCCGAAAAATGCTCACGAACCCAATGCCTGTTGGTCTTTTGTGGGGCGATAGTGCATAAATAAATATACATAGGTAGGTATATATGTTAGGTATAGAAAGAGCTAAGGCAGGAGTAATGTTTCCCCATTGAACTTGTGCCTTTCCGTTTGCTCGAAACAAATTATCGTTTCGTGCTTTTGGAGTAGATGTTAACAGAGATATATACATACATACATTACATACACATATCCTCTGTGTGTTCTTAGGTTTTGCTGTCCTGTGGCCTGGTGCGCCAGCATTGCTCCACATTAATTTTCTCATTATTTCTTATTTTTTTTCTTTTGGTTTTTGTATCCCTTATTTCCCAGTAGCCTTTGACTTTCAATCGTGCACGGCGACATACACGGCAGGAACCCAGAAACATCACTTTCGCTTTCTATTTCATCTGTATTCATTATTTTTTTGTTGCTCTGCTCATATCTCTTCTCTACGTTTTTCGACCTGAATTCAACCTTGTGATATAGGGGATAGATATACCTACAGTAATATCTTCACAACTTGTATAATTTTATATAATGATATGATTCGAATTACACAAGCCTGGATGGTGTTGAAAGCTCGAGACAAAAACCACAGCAAAAGAAGAAACTGAAAAGAACACAGCGCTTTGAGGCCTTTGCATGACATATGCATATGTATTAAGGTATATCAAGAATAGGACTTAGTTGACAAACATCCCATCCACAGCCTTCAAATTTATTCTCCCTAAGAAACAAAGAAGTGAGCTTGTGGGTGTTTGTGTATTTTCCCAGGATCATAAACGAGATATGAGTTTTATAATTGCAAATAAAAACACAAACACAAATAAGCATAGTAGAAACACAATGCAAAAGGATTACAAGGGTTTAATTCGTTTAATATGTTGTTTTGTTTTTGTATAGGAAATGAGCATCCTTGTTTTTTTCTTTGTAAAGCTACCTACTCGTACATTTTTAAAGAACAAGATTGTACATGGACGACATGTCCCCAAAAGACAAATCCTACAATGGCTACATAATAATGTAATAATTACACATTGTGCATACTTGAATACCAAAGAATCCACGGAAATACCAAAATAATTGTTTTCATCCTTTCGGTTCTTATGAGGGAAATCAGTGAAGCCCCAGGCTGACTCTTTTACCTGACGTTGTTTTCCTTCGTCGTGTGCTCTTCGCGTCCACTTTTTGCTTCTATCAAACAATTATGTGCAACAATTACGAGCACCCTAGAGCATCTTAAGAGGATGAAACGAAGAATAACAACGGAAACGAGTCCCCTTGCATATTATCTACAACATTATTTGAATCCTTAGAGATTTTCAGTTCAAGTGGCCGATAACACCATCATCCACATCAAAACATCATTTACGGAATGGAGACTTACTAAAAAACATGATGGCGTCCCAAGTCTCCACCAGCAGACTCATGCGCATCCCAAACGTCAGATAAAAGGATGATTATTTGACAACTGTTACTTGGATGCTGTTTAATCTCATGACGATTTAGTACTTTAATATTAACCGTTGACTAAGGAGAACGGCAAGGAATCGACCTTTGTTCCCAAAAGAAAAGTATAAAATGAAGTTCAACTAAATATCTTAAATAGTATTCAAAAAAACAAAAAACATGGTGACCTATATTTCGTGGTTTAAGCTAAGCATTTTAATCTTTTCTGATGTTTTATTTTGCGTTAATTCGCTGCCAGATGTGATTAAAATTGGTGAGTTCTAGATTTATCCATCTTTTCTCTGAAATTCTCGATTTGTGTACATTGAACGGAGTACTAGTGTGTGCATATTGATTTTTCATAAATTTTACGGGTTTTTTTTTTCTTTCAAAGGTGGACTCTTTCATCCATCAGACGATAATCAAGAACTTGCTTTTAAACAAGCAGTAGAACACATTAATGCTGATCGTTTGATACTTCCGCGTTCGAAACTTGTAGCACAAATCGAAAGAATATCACCGTTCGACAGTTTCCATGCATCGAAAAGAGGTAAATATTTATTTTGTAGATACACCTTCTTCATACTACATCACTACAAATATAGCCTTCCCCGATTCCCGAAGTCATTTCGTCATGAAGCCGGCACGGCTCACGGCGGCGTTCATTCGGTATCGGCCTGTTTTAGTGTATACCTATATTTATTTATTGAAGCGATTTTCTTTCTAACTTGTAAACATAAATACAATATCATCAATTCATCATAAACGCGGGATATTTGAAGAAAAATGAGATAAGTTTCATGGGCTAGATATAAGTTTACACAGGCAGGGAATCTTTAAACAAAAATATTAATTTTATTTCAACTTAATAAGCAAATAAACAAACGCAAAGCTACTTTTTAAATGCTCGGTAAAGTTACTTTTTTGCTAAACAAAATAATGTGTACAACTGGGTCGTACAAACTTGCTATTAGGTTCCAGTAGCTTAGAATTTTAAATAATTTACATACGAGTAGCATAAACATTTATACCTATGCCAAGTATATAAAAGCATAAAACTACTTCCTTAAATTGCTAAATTAACCTAAAGGGCAAACAATATTTCATAAATAGCGTAAGAGTGATGGTTTTCTTGAAAAATATTATTTCAAATACACAATTTTTATAAGGTACCTCTAACTTAAAAAGTCGTTACCTAAATTTAAATTTAAAAAAAATAGTTACGCGATTTCAAGGTTTTTATCTTAATCCTAAATCATCGAGAAAAAATTGCCGAAATAATGGGCCATTTTCGGAACTATTTTCGTCATTTTCGATAAAAAGTTTTTAAGTCATTTTTTGTTAAATGTTTTTAAAAATTAAATTTTTTGTAGAGGAGACCTGTAATTTTCATGCCGAATCTGAATTGGTAGACCAGAAGCACTTTTTCATGACAAGTGATAGATACTCGTGGAGAACTAGAAAGTTGCTAGACATTGACAGTGTATAGATATATTGTTTTGATAATATTTTTATATCGTAGTTTAAACTTTTTTGTGATTTAATACAAACTAAAATTAGAAAAAAAAGTTAAAAATATAAGAAAAACAAATTTTATTCTATGATTTTATTTTTTTTTGTAAAAAAGTATTTATACAAATTTTGATTGCAATATTTTTTAACTAGCTTAGATGTATCGAACTGCAAAATATTGAAAAAAATCAACCAAACATATGACGAGATATGCGGGAATATACCTAAATGAGTATAAAAAACGAAATTTGTTCAAAAAAAAAAACATCACTTTATTTCCATTATTAGAATTTTTTGGTAAAAACATGGTATGCAGTATTAATAAAACTGGTTTGATGGTTAAATGTACGAAGTTCAAGAGCCGTTCTTGAGAAAACTTGATAAAACCGAAATCGTTGTATGGGAGCTACCTGTTCTAGATGAGCTAAAACAAAAATTCGAAATACGCAGGAAAATAAATCAAAAACCAATAGTTTTATAGAACGAAATATAGGACGGCTGAATTTTGTATAACTGAAAGAGGGCTATTAGAAAAGCTTGCCCTGTTTTTCGGGACGCCAAACCCCTGGGGAAATCCGCCGTTTTTGAAAACGCGAATTGATCTATATCTCCGAAACTATCGATTTTCAGTGAATAGTTGTAATAATCAAATTTGTTAGAAATAAAATTATCTTTTATTTGTCATCAATACTTTTTTCTGCGTCGACAATATTTTTGAAGTTATATCGTTTTATTCTTTTTTTTTACTTTTTTACTTTTTCACATTTCACTAAATCAATCGAGCCGATTAAGTACAATAAAGATACTTTTTCGTTTCTTTATAAATGAAATAGGGCTATTAGAAAAGTTTATGTCCGGGTATTCGGGAGGCCATGACCCTGACGAAATCCATCATTTTTGAAAATGAGAATGGACCTATATCTCCGAAACTATTGATATTGATAGGCTGTACGCAATTAAAACATCTTTCGTTAATACTTAAATTTTTTTTCGGTGCGGCAATATTTTTCAGGTTATGTCGATTTATTTTTAATTTTTGAAGTGAAACTTCTTTGGGCGCGTTGAGAGTGAAATTTCAAGGTTGAATTTTTGTGAAACGAAAAAATGTAACACCACATGTGCAACGCTGAGATCTAAGTGGTGGGAGGTAGAGTAAAAGTAAAAAATTTTATTGATAGGCTAATATATGCTAATTATAGTGCAACAAGTTTAGATTTTTTGATAATCTATATTATTGTAGCAGATAAAAGGGAAAATGTCCTTTTATGTCTTTTTTCTAATTTCGTTAACTAGAATGCTAGAGTTTTGAAATTTTTTTGGTGGATAGATAATGAAATTCTAAGAATCTGACTAGTTTAAGATTTTTATCTATCTCCTACTGGTATGGAGATACAAATTATTTTAAAATTTTTTTCTCAAAATAGGCTAATTTCAAAAAATTGAATTTAATCAGGAGAGTCCGCTACAAATTTGAATTACATATGGTTGCAAAATACATAAAACCAAATTAAAGTTGTCATATGCAAAGTTTTGATTTAGCAGAGATTTGGATAGTGTAGGAATTTTTGGAAATAGTCGGAAAACCTACTCAAATAATCTGATTTATATCTTTTAAATTTGCACCTTTTTTTACTTTAAATTTACATTTTTGACATTCCCGAAGAAACTTTGTGAATTACTTTCTAAATAAGAATTTTAGAACACTAAGTTTTCAACATTTTGATATATTTTTGAAGATGATGCGTTACCGCAGTCAAAAGTTATAGCTATTTTGGAATTTGTATTAATTTTAATAACAATTTAGTATTTTATTTACTCCGAGTTTTCATTTTAGCGCAACCAAAATGGCTATAACTTTTGACAGCGGTATCGCATCATCTTCAAAAATATATCAAAATATTGGAAATTCGCTGTTATACTTAGTCTGTTATACTGACTTACTTAGTAAGTTATTCACGTTAGTTTTTTCGATAACGACAAAAATGTGTTAATGTGAAAAAAAAAAAAAACAAATAATAAAAAGACATAATTATTCCTTTTTCGTGACATTTTTAAATAATATTTAAATCCTAAGTGGGCATAACATAACATTACAAAATATCGCCCTCACCGAACGAGGAGTGTATGTAATTGATTAAAGGCAACTGGTTGAAACGAAAATTAAGAATTTAAGTTCAACACAAGAACTTATGTTACAGTTTATGCTGACTTTGAGGGAAAAGTAGAACATAAGCGTTTATGTTGAACGTAAATATTTGCATATCATTAAACGGGCTTTAGACAACTAGGCACAGTTTGTATTTTTGTTGTCTTTAATTTTAAGTTCAGATTCTGAACAAATTCGAAACCTTTAAAGCTATTTATTGTTGATTTTTGAATTAATAACTCTATTCTGCTTTCAGTATGCAGTCTTTTGAATATCGGAGTTGCAGCTATTTTTGGACCACAATCTGCACACACTGCTGGGCACGTTCAAAGTATTTGTGACACGATGGAGGTATGTAATTCAAAATATTTCCCAGACTATTTCCAAAAATAGAATAAATATTTAAAAACAATAATTTAGGTTCCTCATTTGGAAAATCGATGGGACTATCGTTTGAGAAGAGAGAGTTGCCTTGTCAATCTCTATCCCCATCCAAATACTTTATCCAAAGTTAGTTAATTTCATGTTTTGGATAGTTTATTGTTGTGCCAACAAACAAAATAATCTCTGTTTTAGGCATATGTTGACATAGTCAAGACCTGGGGATGGAAAACATTTACAATTATCTATGAAAACAACGATGGTCTTGTGCGGCTACAAGAACTTCTTAAAGCACATGGACCATCTTCATTTCCCATAACAGTAAGGCAATTGAGTGATACGGGAGACTACAGGTATGTATATGCTTTGCGTCTACACAATTCTAAAGAAATGTCTAATAACTGCTTTTAAAGACCTTTGCTGAAACAAATCAAAAACTCAGCCGAAGCTCATATCGTTCTTGATTGTGCGACTGATAAAATATATGAAGTTCTAAAGCAAGCTCAACAAATTGGAATGATGAGTGATTACCATAGTTATTTAGTGACTTCTTTGGACTTGCATACTGTTAATTTAGAAGAATTCAAATATGGTGGCACAAATATAACTGGTTTTCGTTTAATAAACGAAAAAGTTGTTGAAGATGTTGTGCGTCAGTGGTCAATTGATGAGAAAGGAATTTCAAAACAAGCTAATATTACAACAATTAAGGTAAGAATTACTTAGAAAATAAAAAAAACTCAAAATATAACAGATACATATGTACATACTTTTGCACGTATAATGGGGTATGGTTAGGGTGACCACCTTTCCCAGGCATGACATTGTTATGTTGTACCTAATGTAAAGGGTCTTACAAAGTTGAAATGCTAAACCGGCTGTTATCTGTCGGTAGACCTTATTTCGTTTATTCAAGAGAACACTCTCTCTTTTGGCTGAAATCGCTGCCAAACAAGGAATGTACTCCACGATTTTTAAGAAAATTATTGTATGGAATTTTTGTTTTTAAAAATGTTTAAAAAAATCCACACCTCAATGGATAACGCTGTTTTCTTCCCATGATTGAATCTGGTAACATATTTTGTTGAAAAGGTTTTCTTGATAAAACTGTCTTTTCCTTTTAAATTTCTGTAATTTTTGCGTCTATAGCCGGCATTTTGGAAATAGCACCCAGTGCTCGCATCATAACTGAATTAAACAAGTTATGAATATGTACAAGAAGAAATCAGAAAATGATACAAAATTCTGCAACTGTCGTTTACTGTTATAAGAACAAGATAAATCATGTGCTGCTCTTAAAGTCCATACTTTTACCGGTTGTGACACAGTAAAAGGTTTTGGGAAGGTAGGGTCATAGATCTGCAATCTTCACCCAAATAAAAGGACCTGCAAACAATACAGCGACTTGGATTTGATGAGAAATTATCTGTTGAGCTGTTCAGTTTTCATTCAACTGTAGTTGTTTACTATTATAATCATCTAAAATGATCCCGTGAGCGAAACACTGTGCTATTACGATTGTCGATTCTACTAGATAACCCCTGACGATAACGCATTTAGCCGTCAGTCAGCCAGTGGCTTACGCAGGGGGGGGCTTAGGGGGCTTGAGCCCCCTTGGGGGGAGCCCCAAGCAATATGGTATACTGTGCTAAGATTTCATACATCATAGAAATTTTTTTTTTATTTTTTAGTTCAAATTTTATTTTTGTTAATTTTAAACTTTAGCAGTAGGTATTTTCAATTTTAATAAAAAAAAAATCTAGATTTTGTTTGATATTTCAAACGTATCTCAGTATTCATGGAAACCCAAACAAAATTCCTTTGCAATCAGTCAAAATTCGCAAAATGATTTCACACATTTAATTTGTTCCTTCTTTTCCCATTTAAAAAAAAAGCCGGAATGAAATAACGAATGCAGTGCACTTATTAACATAATGCATTCTCTTAGTATCTTCTCTTTTTTAATTGCTTTTTAGTGTGGTCAAATGCTTTGGTTATACTTTAACCAGTATCTTCGCGCTCAGATAACCTATCAAATATTCAAAAAATATTTTTAATATATGTGTAAGCTGCATACTTTTTTGCCGAATGTTATTTCTAATGCTACGATACAAGGCATTAAGAAAGCTGTAGAGTCAATTGATGACATTTCGAAAAACTGCCTTTAACTTATATCAGAGGTAAACAATCTTCTCAAACTCTTTTTTTTAAGTTAATGGGCCGTCGTTTTAAACTATAATGATTAGTTAAAACTTAAAAGATAACCTTAACATATATTTTAGTTTTTGTCAATGCACTATTTCTGACGTTCAATAAATAATTTAATAAACTTCTATTTTGACAAGTTCAGAAATAAAATTGGAATAAATTGTTATAATTGATCTTATTTCAACTGTACTTAAGTAAAACACGAGTTTAGCAAAACAAATAATTTGTATTATGGGAATTCCCTTGAAAAATGTTACCAATTTTTTCATTGTATAGCTATTGCTTCTGCTACCTTACACTATAATAATGTATGTTCATTTACTCTGTTGTGCATTTTGTTCCCAAGCTCTGTCAATTTCATTTCTTTTGTATGAACTTGACAGGACTTTGGACTACAAATTACAGAAACTCAAAGTAAACGGACAGACCTAATAAATGTTTTAGCCGAGTTTTTTGAGAGAGTGACTAGCAACTAAGTAAAAGTCTTACACGGAAAACACAAACGAAATTCTCTATAATAATTTGTTTTATTATTATTTTGCGTGTAAACATTTTGCTGAGTTGCTATTCACTTTCTCAAAAAACACGGGTATATAACATAGCTATGAGCTTATTTAAAGAAAAAACGGAAATTTTATTTATTAAAATGTGAATAAACTTTTCACCTACCCCTTTTACCGTTGACATTGTTTAAATCGAGTCCATAAAGTGGATTTTTGTCAAAGTTGATTTTTACAAAAAAATATTTGCTTATAAAGAAAGAAAGGTAAAATTCATTGCAAAACTATTAGCACCAGCAAATTAGCATGCGGCCCTGGTGAACATTTCATGGACTACACAAAATGGCCGCTACCACGGATAAACCGAGGATTCTCATCTTTATAATGATTTATCTATGGTCAATTTATCTTTATAATGATTTATCTATGATCAAATTCCAAGGATTCTCATCTATATAATGATTTATCTATGGTCAATGTCCGTGGTAGCGGCCATGGACACTAGCGCCGCCATCGGTATTTACTAGTCTCAATAGGGAGTATTCCTTTTTCCTTTTTATATTGAAATTCCACTTCAGGTGGTTGATAATACAAAAGGCTTTAATTTTGTTTGCTATTTTGTGATACCTTAAAAATATTTCACCAAAATTGAGACTGAGTCCCCCCAAACAAAATCCTGCGTACGCTACTGCAGTCAGCATACAATGTATGTCAGTGTCATTATTATTTGATAATCAATTCAGTATATAAGTTTGATTACATAAAATAAAACAATTAAAAAACGCATAAGTAGGATTTGTCGTGGATTAGGGGGTAATTACCTCTTTGCTAGACCAACACAACGACTAACGACACCTCAAAGCTTAAATTTTGAATTTTCTCATATCGCGAACACTGGGAACCATTTTCAAATTGGCGTTCAAACGTCAAAACCACTAAAATCAAGCTCGATTCACAATGCGACGTGAAAACGTGACGAGAGCGTGACGTGAATCGCGGTCACTTTTTTCTAGTTATAAAATCGTTCCCCAAATCACAATGCGACGAGTTTTTTGACAGCGTTAAATTATTTATTATTTTTGTTCTTGCTGTGCAGTGTGCGTTTAAAATAATGAAACAAATCAAACTGAAATTACTTTAATTATTTAAATATTATAATTGTGTTTGTCCATTGGGCTGGTGAAATGATTTTCGGCTAAAAATGCAAAGAAATTAAAACAATACAATAGTATAATATTGTCAACACAAATAGATCTATAAATATAATATCACTGTCAACAAAATTTATATTTATTTTTGTTAATTTACACTTATCTGTTGTTTTCACAAAATTCACCATTAGACAAATATAAAAAAAAACATAAAAAACGTCGACGAGAGCGTTTTTTTTTCAATTTTCCCAACTCCGGCGTGACGACGAGAAACGTTTCATTGTGCAGACCTGGCGTTTTCTCATATGCTTACATGATTTGAAATCAGCTTGACAACTACGACGAGTTCTCGTCACGCTCACGTCGCGTTTTCACGTCGCATTTTGAATGGAGCATAACTCCCATCGGACTAAATTTCATCTTAAACATGTCAAGAATATATTCCAATCATGACAAAAATCACCCCTCTCATAAACACACATGTTTCAGTTTCCTGACTGGACTTAAAATAAAAATTTTCAATCACACAATGTCAATGTCATGTACACAACTATTTGCACCTACTCTTCAATTCTGCATGGTGATTCTCGTGCCGTCGCGTCTGTATAAACGAAGTTCAACTTTGGCGTCGACGAATTGCCTATATAATATATATATATTACAACACTGAATATTTGCTGAATGGTTTGCCTCATTAAATATTCATAGTGATGTTGAAATCGATGTGCATTAAGTTTTGGACGAATTTTTCTATGTGATTTAAAATATTTTTGTATACAAAATCAATGATTTCTTATCGTTTTATATGAACTTTATAATCATGAACAATATGGAAACCCCACCCAACTTCCTTGTAGGTACAGTTTCTGCACACGGTCCTGGTCAAAATTACCTATATAATTATTGAATTAAGTACCAAGCTACGTAACAGATATATATACAAAAACAAATACAATTAGTCAATTGTTATTGTTTGTCTTCTTCTTATTATAATTTTTTCTTTAATTACAGGCTGAAACAGCACTTATGTACGATGCTGTACACTTATTTTCAAAAGCACTTCATGATTTGGATACAAGTCAGCAAATTGACATCCAACCAATATCTTGTGACGGCCAAAATACTTGGCAGCATGGATTCAGCTTAATCAATTATATGAAAATTGTTGAAATGAAAGGTCTTACCAATGTCATAAAGTTCGATCACCAGGGTTTCCGTACAGATTTTATTTTAGACGTTGTTGACTTAGGTCCAACGGGCATAAGAAAAATTGGAACATGGAATTCCACTCTATCCAATGGAATAAATTTTACAAGAACATTTAGTGAACAACAAATGGAAATCGAGGCGAATCTTAAAAATAAAACCTTGGTTATCACAACAATTCTGGTAAATTTTAAAACTACATAATTGCTCTATAATCAACAAATTAAAACTAACGCTTTCTTACAGAGTGACCCTTATTGCATGCGAAAAGAATCGGCGGCTACACTTACAGGCAATGATCAGTTCGAAGGATATGCTGTAGATCTTGTTTATGAAATATCTAAAATATTGGGTTTTAGTTATAAAATTCAATTGGTACCCGACCACGCCTACGGTAGCTTGAATAAGAAAAACGGGTTAGTTGATAGTTTTTGAAACCGCAGCTCGTTCGTTAAATAATTTAATTTTCTTATAGTGAATGGAATGGTATGATCCGAGAGCTCCTGGAGCAACGTGCAGATCTGGCAATCGCTGATCTTACAATAACTTTTGAAAGAGAGAATGCTGTCGATTTCACGATGCCTTTCATGAACCTCGGGGTATCTGTTCTGTACCGCAAGCCTGTAAAGCAGCCGCCGAACCTCTTTTCATTTTTGTCACCGTTATCACTGGACGTTTGGATTTACATGGCAACTGCCTATTTGGGTGTTTCTGTCTTACTTTTCATTTTGGCAAGGTAGATTTATATAGCTTCCAAAATTAAAATCATCCTCAAACTGTCTTATTCTTAAGATTTACTCCATATGAATGGCCAGCCTATACGGGTCATGGAGAAAAAGAAGAAAGCCAATTCACTTTGATGAATTGCATGTGGTTTGCTATTGGATCACTTATGCAACAAGGATGTGATTTCCTGCCTAAGTAAAAACTATCAAAGCCTTGATATATTAGAATTTAACACATTTAACTTTCGGTTTTAAAATGTTTGTGTATTTAAGAGCACTTTCAACACGAATGGTAGCAGGAATGTGGTGGTTCTTCACTTTAATCATGATATCTTCTTACACTGCCAACTTAGCTGCTTTTCTGACAGTTGAACGAATGGATTCACCAATCGAGAGTGCTGAAGATCTAGCAAAACAGACTAGAATTAAATATGGAGCACTCAAAGGTGGCAGTACTGCAGCTTTTTTTAGGGTAAAATATTTCAGAGATTTAACCAGTTATTTTGTTTTGTAAATTGTATACTTTTTACAAGGAATCAAAAATTTCAACATATCAACGCATGTGGGGTTTTATGGAGTCAGCTAGACCATCTGTGTTTTCGTCAAGTAATGGAGAAGGTGTGGATCGCGTAATTAAAGGAAAAGGTAACTATAAAACTGAAAATTAAAAAAATTCTTTCGTTAAATTGCAGAAACTCCAAATATAGCAACTTTGTATTTTTCGAATGAGCGAATTGACTGACTTCATCAGCAGGAACAAAAGCCAAGCTTTTTATCATACAAACCTGAAGAGAAAGGACTTCATTATTTCCGTATTTCTCTACCAATCTGAAAAAATATGTAAATAAGTTACAATTTCTTACTAAGTTTTTTTTAACAAACCTTTCTTTTTGCACTCTTCTCCAAATTATTGGCCTAAAGTGCAATAGGCAGCGTCTCATTTCAACAAAAGAAAAATATTTTCTTGCAGCTGTTATGATTGTATTTTCAAAATTACTTATTATCCTCTTTGGTTGCAATTGAATAGCATACTCGTTGGAACTTTCTGGAGCTAAAAAGAAATGCCTCATAGAGCTCGACTGTTTTTTTTTGCTCATCAGGCAAAAAACGAGAGGTATGATTTCTACCTCAATTCGACGTTTAATGGAAAAAAGCTCTCTCATGATGCAACAATTTTAAAGAAGATTTTGTTCCAAAAAATAATTTTGTCTAATTACCGACACTCCTCTCCGACAATACGAACAGTTCCCCTTTTAGAACATAATTTGCTAAAGGGTATATCTATTTCGTCTAATGTTCCTGATTTCTTCACAAGAGGCCGTTTTTCTTTCTGTTTTTTTTTTTGCGTGTTTTTTTTTTTATGGAAGGTTGTCACGACTGCAAACCGGGATTTCAACAAAAGATTGCTGGACAACCTGACTGGGGGTGAGAGAAAGTTTTTCTTAGCTTGATTTTTTACATAATTGTTAGCTTTAACTATACGTATATCTGTTTCGGTCGAAATTGGTTTATGAGAATGACTGCAGGAAAACTTCAAAACACTGCCTGTGGGCATTTGCATCTAACTTTTAACTTATGCTGGATTTACATGTATCTTCGTCTGCAAATATGAAGAAAAGTAGAGCGGGACAGATGCATGCCACAAACCCGAGCGTATGAAAGAGAACCATCAAGAAGATGAACATGTTCGTCTTCATATCTGCATTATGGCACTTCTTATAATCTGCATGTATGAAGATCTTCTGTATTTTGGTGTTCTCTCTCTATCCAAAAAATGTAAGTTTTAACTATGCATCCCCTTTTTTTTGCAGAAGTCAGACGAAGATACATGTAAATCCACCATTGGGCACTATTCCCGATTTAAATTTATATTTGATTCTGGCAGAGCGACCCCAATTGAAAGTACCGATACCGATTTTGGTAATTCACTCGAAGAAGAAAGTATATTATAACAATCGACAATTAACTTCTCTTTTCCTTATTGGACACTACAGTCGAGATGTTCATATTAGAAAAATAACAATTAAAAATCGAAAAAATATTATAGTACCTACAGTATTGGCCTTGTAAATAACCTATGTTTTCGACCTCAACCGCTTCGTGGTCAAAACTATAAAAAAAACCCGAATTTTCCGCGCTTTCCTAAAGAAGTAATTTTAAATAAAAGCATTGTTCTACAATTTCAAAGTAACCTACTTTGCTCCAATTAGAGCCCAAAAACATCTCTGTAGACCGAATGGTTTCCAAAATACAGCATTTCAAAATTTAGCGATGAAAAAAAAAATGTAAAAAGAAGTGTTATTAAACGGTATAATGGAAAATAAAGAATGGTTGACATAAATACATCAAAGCACTAGAGCGTGTAGATTCAGCCAAGGGTTAGATAAAGCGGGTAAGAGTAAATTACTACTAGATTGTCAGAGGACACTACCAACACGACAAAGAAAGTGGTGGAATGATGAAGCTAAAGCAGTAATGACTAGGAAATAAACGGCTTTCAAAGCTTGATCAACTTGCCCTTCTCATAAAATAGATGAAAAAGCACGCCTTCTAGTGGTTTAAAGACGTTGCAAGAACGAAGCAAAGAAAAAGTGTGCCCAACTTCAGTTTCCGAGGATATACTTTCCAATAGCTGCACCTAACAATAAAGAAGTAGCCGACATCACAGTCGAAGAAGTTAGCGAAGCGGTGAAAAACTCCAAAAAGGGAAAAATGATTGGGCCAGACGAAATACCCTCTGAGTTCTGGAAAAAGATGGGAGACATCGGGTCTAGATGGCTCATGATTCTCATCTCCAAACTTATCTGCGGCGACCGAATGCCTTAATAGTGGAGGGAAAGTTACCTTCTTCCAATCTACAAGGGGAAGGGTGATACACGAAATTGCGACAGCTACCGTTCGATCAAGCTGATGTCACACACCATGAAGATCGTTGAGCAGATATTGGATGGCCACCTACGAAAAATAATCGGCTGTCTGGACGACCAGTGCGGGTTTGTTTCGGGTAAATCAATTCAGAGTATAAGAATCAGAATTAAAAAATTCCGGGATTCGTCAAGAGGTTTGCATATTCTATTGGTTGATTTTGAAAAAGCATTCGGCAGACAACCACGAGATCTGATATGCGTTGCATTCAGGCAACGAGGAGTTCCGGCTCATCATGGACATGTACAAGCAAGTTAAAACAAAAGTAAGATGCCCCGCAGGAATCACCGAAGAGTTCCCAATTAGAGTAGGTGTGCACTAGAGAAGCCTCTTGAGTCCTTTGCTCTTTATTACTGTCTTTGACTTTCTGCTTGAGGATAAGGTGACGGACCCCAAAGTGAATCAGTTATTCTTTGCTGACGGTGGAGCCATCTTAAGTGAAGATCCTGTGTCCTTGCAACGAGCACTTAATGTATAGATGGATGTTCTTGAGGGAAATGGATACCGCAATAGCACGAAAAAGACCAAATACCTATGCTGTCCATTTTCTGACACAGGCCTTTAGTTGGCCTCAGACATGGAACAATCTTAAACCGGGAGGCCTGTCGACATTTTCTGAGGTCGACCCGGCGAAACCCACAGGTGGAACCCTAGGCGAAGCAGTTGAGTGGGAGAGTTGTGGTCCCTCTCGAGATCATGACGATAAGGGCTGACCACGAGACGAGAAAAGTCTCGGTCTCGATTTCAGTCTCGCATGACGAGACCGAGACGAGACTGGATTTCAAGCAACCGAGACGAGACTGTATATTTGGACCGAAATTTACAGAGAGTCTAATAATTTAAAAAATCCAATTTCAGTTAAATATTTATTTTCTTTTAAACGTATTCAAACTAAAATCGAAAATATTTCGTTCCAATCAATAATCAACAAGTTGGCCGGAAATCGTATTTTTCAGAGACGATACCGAGACGAGACTTAATTATACGAGACCGAGACGAGACCTAAAGATTTTTGATATTAACGAGACCGAGACTTACAAAAGTCTCGCAGAGTCTCGTCTCGTGGCCAGCCCTAATGACGATCACCGGTAAAATGAAGAAGAAGAAGTAATTTAAGAGCAAAGAGCTAAGAACCGGTATTTTTGACTTTTTGTGATTTTAAATAAAAAATAATATGGATTCTAGAAAATATTATTAATTCGAGCTTCTATTTGGGTTACATAATGTTTAAATTTTGCTAAAACAATTGTTTCATAAAACTTGCCGTTTAAAAGATATGCAAAAATCCTGGGGTGGAAGGCTAAGGTGATATGATATAAGTGATAGTCGTTATCGACAAATTCCGTCTGCGTAAGGTGACTGTCACAAGTGATAATCATATTTTTTTACTATTTTCTGTGACAGCTATTTAGCTATCACAGAAAATAGTCACAAAAGTATGATTATTATCACTAATCACATATTACCTAAGCCGATTCCAGGCCTGGTATTTAAAACATTTGAAGCTCTTGAATACTTGTGACTTTTGACTTGTATGGAAAAAATCGTTTTAATTATTTTTTAGGAAATATTATAGTCACAAATTCATCATAAGATTTCTGAATAAATCGCAAACAAAACAGAAACTTAGAATTTTTTGTCAAACTTTTAAAACGGAAACAAATTAATATTGGCCACGTTCGGGTGGTAAGCAGATACGTATCTGAGATACGTTAGAATCTGATATGTTTTCTAACGACCAAAACCGGATACGTAACAAAACCAAGAAAATGAACAGATGAGATGTCAGCTGTTAGTATAATCCAAACAAATCCGAAAATTTTTGGGATAGCTTTAGATTTCTTTTTGACATCAGCTGTTTGGCTTGTCAGCTGGTTTTTCCTTAGGCATTAGAACAACACGAACAAATCCAGATACCTTGGTTACGTATTCAACCGCGGCCATTGTTTTCCTATAGTAGGTACATAATGTAAAAACTTTGCATTCAGATGTTTTCAAACCATTTATGAGTTATACGTGAAAAATGAGTATTTTCGACATTTTCCGTTTTTCGAAATGTCGATATCTTCTTTACGGCGATTGGTAAGAAAAAAAAATAGTCAATACTTTTTTCTTGCATCCGCATTCGCCGTTTCGAGAAAAATGTGAAAAACTGATATTTTCGACATTCAACCTTCAATAACGATTGACGCCGCGCCCCGGCAAAATCTAATAATGGTATTGCGACACTATTGCTGATACCAAAATATAGGTAATTGCGTTTAAGACCTTCACTTTGATTTTGTTGGCCATTTTTTGGAACACTTTCATGGACTATTAAAACAGTACCAATTTACTATTATATTTTTAAAATAGTTGCTTAATCTTATTGGATAGGTACAGAATCATAACATTTCTATGTAACCTATTTCTTTTGTCCATCTACCTACATAATTTAATTTGGTATTCGTTTCATTCTTATATTTCAAGGAAGTTATGCATTTCTAATGGAGTCAACATCAATTGAATATGTAACGGAACGTAATTGTGATCTAACACAAGTTGGAGGAATGTTAGACACGAAAGGTTATGGAATTGCTACACCACCTAGTAAGTTTCCAACTCTTGAAACATTCAACCCAATTTCTTTATCTAAAATTTTTTCCCTTATTTTAGATTCACCATATCGGACTGCCATAAATGGTGTTATTCTCAAACTTCAGGAAGAAGGAAAATTACATATTCTCAAAACCAAATGGTGGAAAGAGAAGCGTGGCGGAGGGAGTTGCAGAGTCGAGACTTCCAAATCGACGTCGGCTGCCAATGAGCTAGGTTTGGCAAATGTTGGTGGAGTTTTTGTTGTTCTG
The DNA here is from genome assembly GCA_949320155.1 of Melangyna quadrimaculata. NCBI lineage: Eukaryota > Metazoa > Arthropoda > Insecta > Diptera > Syrphidae > Melangyna > Melangyna quadrimaculata. Next base: position 372,504,232 of record OX439483.1, read on the forward strand.
ATGGGTGGAATGGGTGTAGCGTGTGTAATAGCTGTTTGTGAATTCGTTTGGAAATCACGAAAAGTTGCTGTTGAAGAGCGATTAAGTGCAATACTTCACGAATAGAAGTAGATTCCTTGGGATTAAAAATTCCAAGGTTGATAATAATTAAAAAAAAAGAAATAAACATCGACAAAAATATTTTTTTTTCTAATATGTAGGAGTAGGTAAATAATGACCACAACCCGAATTCAAATGCTCAAAATATCTTTTCACTTTCAATCGTATAATAACTTGTAATGTTTTCAGTATTGACGTACGAAGAATGTCTAAAGTATTTATATAGTTGTATTGTAGCCGTAGGTTGTAGGTATATGTCATAGGCCTAAACTTTAAAATGGAAATGTTTGTACCAATTTAGTATATAATATAAAATTTAAGACTATATCTTAATTTTAATTAAAAAAAAGTTGAAATAGTTAATCCAATAAGAAAGAAATAGTATTATTAATATTATAATTGAGAATTTCTATATGTTGTCGAAAAAGGCTACATGAAATCTGGGTTCAATGAAAAAGAAGAAATGGCTCCAAAAATATATATGTAAATGGAAAACAAGAAAACAAAAGTTTAAAATTTGTAAATTTGTGTAATTTTGTATATAGTACAGGTAAAATATGACATATAAAAGATCAAAATTCCTACCCTCATAAAATTATGTGAAAACGTTACTTTTACAATAAGATTGAAGAATAAAAATAGTCTATAAAAATATCTTATAGGGAAGGGTGTTTTTTTGAGGGGTAGAGGGGGCGAGTTTCCTGTGCATCAAAATGAAAAAATGATTTTGGCACAATCTATACATACGGCACATGATTTCAATAGGTACTTTTTAATGGTGAATCTAATGATATTTAAACTAAGACGATACGTCAACCAGAAAAAAAAGCACAAAAATCAAAAATCAAAAGCGCCTATAAGAATATTTAGTAGGAAAGGGTGTTTTTTTTTGTGAGGATTAGATAAAGCGGGTAGTATTTCACCTGTTCTACGGAAAATAAAGCAATCTTCTATTTAATAGGAATATAACTTTTTTTGATGTTGACATATCATCTCAATTTTACTTCTATTTTATTCAGCGCTGAAAAATACCTTTAAATCAATAATCATAAACTCAAATATACCAAACTAAAATTTCAGTTAAAAATCCCACATTTTCTCAAACCATCAAAAAACACCCTTCCCTACTAAATATTTTAGTACTCTTTTGATTCTCGTAAGTCTCTTAACACTTTTTCCAAGTTTCATGTGGGAATTATTTGTTTCACAAGTGTTATGGTATAGTCCGTCACTTTTCACTTGCCCTCGAAAGAGCACCCTTTCAAAATAGATATTTTTATGGACTCTTCTTATATTTGTTTTTCATAAGAAATTGAATATTAATCATTGTACCATTTTTTTGAAGGGTGGCTATAACTTTTTTTCCGGTTGACGTATTTTCTTAGTTTAAATTTCATTAGAACCACCATTAAAAAGTGCATGAAGATTAACGGCAAATATCTATCAAATTCAAGATTTGCAGAGGATATCGTTTTGATCTCCACCAGCAGTGAGGAACTACAAACTATGCTAAACGAACTATGTTTTGAATGTAAGAAAGTAGGTCTATCAACAAATAGGCAAAAAACAAAAATATTGTCAAATGGGTATCAAGCAGAGATGAAAATAGATAAGAACATTCTAGAGTATGTAGAAGATTATACGTACCTGGGTCAAATAATATCGTTTATTAACAAAGATACCAAAAATGTTACCCAAAGAATTACCAATGCTTGGCGACAGTTTTGGAACGTTAGGAATCTTCTTGACCTTAACATCTCCAGTCAAACAAGAAAATACATTTTTGATTCTTCGATTCTTCCAGTCCTCACATATGGGTGCCAAACATGGCAACTTACAAGATATCTTGAGAACAAATTAAAGTCATGCCAAAGGTCGATGGAAAGATCAATATTAAAGATGCGGATTTCCCAAAGAATAAACCACAACACGATAAGAAGTCAAACCAATTTTGAAGACGTTCTTCAAAGAATGAGAAAATTAAAATGGGACTGGGCTGGGCACATAGTACGTACAAGGGATGAACGATGGACCAAGACAACAACAGAATGGATACCATTAGACAGGAAGCGAAATGTTGGTGGACAGTTCCTTTTGCTCTCTCTAAATACTGGCGAGAAGCAACAGATAGAAGAAGTTGGAAATTGAAGGGGGAGGCTTATACTCATCAAACTTTTTAATTAAACTTTGTATTTAAAAAAAAAAAAAATATTTTGAATTATTAAGAAAATTGTAATTGTAAACATTACCCCTTATTTATAAAGAAAAAATAGTTATTTCAGCTCCCGTGTTTAGGCAAACTACATCATGGAATAAAAATGTTCCAGACTCAAATGGAGCACTAATCAAATGCCTTTGGTTTGAGTCCGGAAAATTCTCATTCCATGATGTAGTTTTCCTAAACACGGGAGCTGAAATAACTATTTTTTCTTTATAAATAAGGGGGGAACAATAAATAAAGCTTATATAATAATAATAATAACCTTTAAATCATGTGCCATATGCATAGACTTTGCCAAAGTCATTTTTTCCTTTTGATGCACAGAAAACTACCCCCTCTACCCCTCAAAAAAAACACCTTTTTTGTAATGTAAAGTAATGTTTTCACCAAATTTCATGAGGATAGAGGAATTATTATTTTTTTCGAAGAATTTTGTGTAGGTACTATTTTACCTGTACTTATAGACTTGGTTTTTCATTTTTAATTGTGGGGTATCTAAGATTCCATTCTATAAACGGCCTCAATCTTTTATTTTTTAACAAGAATAAAAATTGCCCCGATTTCAAAATGAAAATATACAGGATCTTTATTCACAGAAGTACGATTTTTCGTACTATAATATCGTGCAATGCAATTTTTATTCACAAGCAATAGCTTAAATTTGAGGCCATTTTTTGTTTGGGGTCATTTTTCAGTAGGAACAAATTTCATGTAGCCGTCGAAAAATAGATAATCTTTTATTTTATGCTAAGCATTTGACAACATTGAATGGTTATATTATTATTAATGCAATAAGTCGATATAAAAAATACTAACTTGTGTAGCAAATTGTGGATACAAAATAAATTGATAAAATCAATAATTTTTTTTATTAAATGTTAAAATAAATTTATTTCCAAAGATAAATAAGGAAAAGCACTCATATTTTTATCTTGGCTAGAAAAAAAATTGTTAACATTTTGATTTTATTAACAATTTTGGCACAATGGCATAAATCTTGGGTTTTATGACACAATGTCAAATCCACAAAGTTTTCCAAAGAAAAAATGAACAAAAAAATTTGAAAACAAAAATAAAAAAACTTTAACGCAGAACTACAGAAAAACATGTATTGTATAATATTTTCTCTACAACAAGTACAAATGCAGTACATCAAGCTACAGCTTGTGCGTAACTTAAGTCACTTCGATTGAATTTTGGAACAGTACTACTCCACAGTAATTCTAATTGAATTATTTTCTGTTGTACAAATCCTATCTTGCGAAATTGTGAGCGTGTGTGAGTAAATTGTCTGATATTTATGTTATGTACACATATCCCGCGCAGAAAAATAATCTAGTTTTCGACAAGGCACTAGAGAGTTTAACATAGATTCTTGCAAGGCACTAGCAATATTAAGGAAAAGCTAGAACACGGGTCTTGGCAATTATGAACCCTTTTGCCTCGTCTGGCAAAACAAAAAAAAGAAGCTGGCTTATGTGGGACTTGATCCCGTGATCTTCTGATTGTATTCTAAATTTGAGTCATCCTAGATAATGTCACTGTACTGAATATAGTGCAAAAGAAGTGCACGTGTTTAAATTTTGTTTTAAAAACCATCTAAACCTAACGAATATTATCGTTCATATCCAGGCCTGTATACAGTATGTTAAGATAAAAACACTTTAAACTCCTGAACAAACCACTTTAAAAGCTAACATGTATGAAAGACAACTAATAGTGAACGCACTTAAATTAAACTTTTTCAACGTTAACGCCAGGCACGTAGCCAGGGGGGCTTGAGTGGCTGAAGCTCCTCCCGAAATGATTTTGATTTAAAAAAAATAATAAGAGTTTAACCTTATTGGTATAAATTAAAATCTTTAAAAATAAGGAGACTATTTAGGTAAAGTTTAATGTTTTAAAAACAAGACATTACATATTTAGGTATAATATTTAATATGAGGAGACTAATAAGGTATTAAGTTTGTTATTTACTATGTTCACTTTGTGTGGTATTGAAGCGAGCTGGACCTCGAAGCTGATGCGAACCTTTGTATACTTTCGTTGAGTGGTAATGAACGAATCTCATTACCATTCAACGAAATCAATCCTACTTAAATAGTAGAGACGAGCCAAAATTTGTTATGTTTAAGTATAATGAACTGTTTTTTTGCATGTTTTTTTTAAAAAATATGGACTTATTTATGTGTGTGTATTCAATTTTATTTAATGATTTGACCAAAATCCTTCTGTAATCTCAACACCATTTAAGCACAACTCCAAATCGAAATCTAAGCTCATGTAATGAAAATCAGTCTAAAATCCGATCCTTACGTGACTGAAGTGGATTAGAAAATCGGTTAATTTGTTTCTTATGCTGAGGCCACACGAGCCAGTACTGGCTAGCCAGTGGCAATACACTCACATTTTCTTACCAACATAGCTTACTTTGCTCGTCAACTGACTAACCTTTTTCGAAACCAGTTTGAAGCCAGTAGAGAAGCTAAGTCGGTACTACTCATGTCTCGGGTGTTGAATTGTGGAGTAGTCTTTCGCTGTCATTTCATATATTTCTAACGCCACACAGCAACACGACACACGGGTCAAATATGGTTCTATAATAATTCTAAACAAAAATCGGGTACTTAGAGGTTTTTTTAATCCATCATAATGGTAGCCATCTTTCAATGGAATTTTACAGTACATGCCTTGACAGATAGTTAATAAACTAAATTTCGGCGTACACAGAAAATTTTGTTCCAAATGTCACCAAAAGCCCTAAAATACCCGAGCAAAAAAAATCAGATTTCTTAAAGGTTTTCCAATACATAATCTTTGCAAAAATTCTTCAATTTATGTTGGCATTCTATAGGTGGATTTACATGTATCTTCGTCTGACTTATTGAAAAAAAAGGGGAGACAAAATATAAAATTTACTTTAAACTTTTGTTGGATAGAGAGAGAAGACTAAAATGCAGAGGATCTTTATACATGCAGTTTATAGGAAAATCATCGGAAATGTTCATCTTCAAACGCAGAGGGGTTTTAGGGCTCCAACACCCCCCCCCCCCCCCAAATGTATGAATTTAACTTCCTTGCCATACAATTTCACTCTTAATTTTGAGATTTCAGTTTAAACCACCCCCCCCCCCCCAAAATTTGTTCAACTGACCCCGAAATTTTTTCCTGCGTTCGCGCGCGCCTGGTTGTGGCAGAAAGAATATTTAATTCAAAACTTTTCACCAACGGCTATCAAGATCACTTTTGAACGACTACTCTTGATACTCTACTGTCTTCACAACTACTACTGGCTTCGAAAAAGACAAGCCAGTTATGCCGGATTTGCATCATGAGTGGTACAATGTCCTTATTTAATTATTAAATGAAAAAATTAAAATTATTGTGTTCTTAGTTTTATATTCTTTGTTTATAGAGTTACACGTTTGTCTTTAGAGTTTTTAAAGCTCTCACTTTTAAATACGATTTAAAATTGCTTCCGTTAAAATTTAAACGATACACATTTAAAATATTTTTAAAAATGTTCACTTTAAAGTTCTGGCTAACTAAAGTCAAGTACAAACAATGTACTTGAATTGTTTGAATTTTAATACTAATACTTATAACTAATTTTAAATGATGAATATGCGAACTATATAAAATACAAAAATTAAATTAGTTAATCAATTTTAAGAATTTAATTTTAAAAATTAAATTGGTTCGTACTACATTTTAAAATTATTATGTTCGAATGCAAATTTTAAGTGATTTCTCTTACTTTTAAAGCTAACGGCTTGAAAACAGAAGCTTTTCATTTTAACTTTGGCAAATAAAAAGTGATTTCTTTTAATTTTAAAGCTAAAGGTTTCAAAACAGACACCTTTCCTTTAAACTGAACCTTTTTTTTATTTTGCACATGAAACACTTAAGATTTGCACAATTTATTTTCAAATATGCGAACTTTTGATTTTAAAGTGTAATTGTTTTATATAAGTAAGAACGTCATTGCTCGAATTATGAGAGTACGTCTTTTAGTTAAGTGGTCATAAATCTTTCGGTGACAAAAGTCGCATCCTTGTTGAAATGAGCTAAGCTATTTATTTTCTTTCTTAAGATTATTTTCTTACTTTGTGACCTTTTTTGCATTGCAGACTCTTATTCTCCTAAGCCTATACGAATCAGGTGGGAACACTCCTCATGTAAGGAATTATAAATTACTAATAGAACAGAGGTTGAATGGCGAAATTGTTGGTTCCACCATTCCAATAATCAATGGTTTCCTCTGGACACGGACCTTCAACAGTATTTTCTATTAGTGATCCTAAAACAAGAAATTGCCGTCAGTCAAATAATTATTCTATGGTGTAAAGCTGGTGCTCTTATGTGAATTTCTATCACTGGTGAATTGAAGTAGTTATTTCAAAAAGAAATATTTTGGTTATAAATTTAATTTGTTTTCATCATTTTTAATAATGATTACAAAATATGTACATATATTATGATATAATAAAATCGAAAGCACAATAATTCACTAGCTAGTGAGGTAAAATAACTATTTTTGTCTAGTTTTTAACATTGCCAGCTAAAAACATTTTGGTTCCTTTGTTTTTTTTTTTTCAAAGCAATTCTTTCCCTTACAATCAAACACCTGCATTGACATTTACAAAATGTATTGATGACTGAAGGGAAAGGATTTTAAATGCCAAGAAAATCGACATTAATTGAATTTGAAATCGTTTGTCTGGCTGGGCTGGACATGCAACTTTAACCCAATTATACTCGAGTAAGTGAAAGTGATTTCGTTTGTAAAACATACTTCAGTTCTTTCTCGAAGGTTCAAGTGAAATGAATCGGTCTTCAAATGTTGTTGTTTTACTTGGCATTTGTGTTGTCCTCATTCAAAAAGGACAAACAAATGATTTCTCATCATTTCTAAGTATTAATGCATCTTTAGGTTCGTATCATTCAATAATTTCTTTAATAAATCGAAAAGTTGATTTTTTTTCATTTGTTTTTCTTTTATTTTAAGCGGTTGTGGTCGATCATGATTACGTACAACAGAAAGGATCGGAGATTTTGAGTGATTTTCAAAAAATTCTCGAAGATACAGTTCGAGAAAACCTTAAAAACGGAGGAGTTAATTTAAAATACTATACCTGGAGTCCTGTGCGTTTAAAGAAAGGTGACAAGAATTAACTGCGATTCCGCTAGTCTCTTAAATGTATGCATATTTTTCTTTTTGTTAGATTTCATAGCTGCCATAACAATTATGGACTGTAAAAGAACTTGGGCTTTTTTCGAAGCTACACAAATCAATTCAATTCTTTTGTTCGCCATCACTGACTCGGATTGTGCTCGTTTGCCCTCTGACAAAGCTCTAATGGTAAGATTTGTTTAAAGCGTTTCAAAAATAACTTCCATATTTTTTTGTTTGTATTTACAGATTCCAATAATTGTAAAGGGGGAAGAACTTCCTCAGCTTTTGCTGGACATAAAGGTACAAAATGCGCTCAAATGGAAATCATGTGTTCTACTTCTTGACAAAACTATTGGTAACTCGGCAAATTTAATGATGTTAAAAACTTACCCAAAATATTATTTTCAAACTTTTCAGTTAATAACAATTCACAAATCATTGAAGCTCTTGTGCATGATAATTCTAATAACAAATTGGATCCAATTGCATTGTTTATCTACACTATCGATGACAATTTACGAAGCCAAAGAAAGAGGGCTAAGCTGAGAGAAACATTAAGGAAATTCACAAGGAGTCGGAATAATCAATTTATTGTCTTTTCTAATTCAGTTGAAGACATCATGGAAGTTGCCCAAGAATTGAAAATGTTTCACATACACAATCAGTGGTTGTTATTTGATTTGCAAGGTGGAGAAGATTGGACATTTGAAGGTTTGACGCAAAACTTGAAAGAGGGTGCGAATATAGCTTTTGCAGTAAATGAAACGAATCGAATTTGTCAGGTACGTTAGCTGAACTATGATGATGATAATAATATTCTGATTTTTGCATTCCTATTTTTTCAATTCTTATTACATATATCCGTCAAAATGACGGATGCAGTCATTTTGGAGTTAAGTTATTAAGAAACTTGCAGAGCCCTACCATTTCCTTATGATATTTCAAACATTACTGCTAAAAAAAGCATCATTTTGTCGAAGGAAAAATGCTCAACCTACCTCATTTTTGTGCTGATTACCTCCGATGAACTAAGAATTAAGAAAAGAAGCACATTTATAATCACCTTTATTACGATTGTCGATTCACTAAAACGACAGTAAAACGACATGGCTCTAGAGGCGAGAGTTGGCGTTTAAACAAACCTAAATCTTCTGCATTCTCTCCAATCTCCACGCATCTCATCATTTATGACGAAATTCGTTTGAATTAAATATCAATTGACGCCCAGGGACGTGTCATTTTACTGCCGTTTTAGTGAAACGACAACCGTAATAAGGGCTAAATAAAAATCAATAGTGTAAACAATATCATAAAATTTGTGTGGGAGGTTGTCTGGAAAGTGTTTTGCCTTTGCATACTGGACCAGGTGTTTTTTTAGGCCAAATGCAGTTTAATTTCTTAACATGCATTCTTCCTTAAAAAAGAAAACTTAAGGTCTTCCAAATATAAAATAGAACTGATCTTCCAGCCCGATTGGTGCACCCAGAATTTAGAATGTTCTGTTTTTTTTTTCGATTTGGCAGGCGTATTTTGCATGTCTCACTAAAAATGGTTATAACCAAATTTATATAGAATTCAATTATCTACTATTTGTGAACAATTTTGTTTTATAATTATGTATTGCTAATTAATCAGTAAAAAGTTTGAACAATTAGGATATTGAATCAGTTTTTTTTTCAACTTTCGGACCATTTTGTATTAAAAATAAGTGATACACTCAAATGGAAAAGTCGTAGATGACTAAATTACCTACATTTTTTTTTGGAAAAAAAAAACATTTCCATATTTTTTTTTTCAATTCCACAGGCCGTTTTCTACTTTCAAGAAATTGTTCGTAATAGTGACTCTGGTGTAGAGGATAAGTCATTGTTGATAGGTTGAAGCCACAGTAGGGTTTTTTTCACCCCCATTATTTTGGTTCCAGCTCTACTTCTAGCCACTTTTTAATTGATATAGCATTCGCAATGAATGCTGACGTACCGTTGATTCCGATGGTAATTGTTTTTAGCTGCAGTTTTTAGGAAACAGGAAGGGTGTTGAGTGATGTTTCTGTTTTTTGTATTACCCAGTCTGAACAATTCAAAGTAGTTCAGGAAATTTCAAAAGTTCATAGAGGAGAAAGAAAAGAAACTGTCTAGCTACTATACTTCAGGAGCTATAAACAATTCTTTCGAAAAATTAATTCTATTCTTTGAATCGCCAACTTCAAGCAAAAATATCTTGAAATCTCCAACACCGATTTTAAAAATATTAAGCATTCTTATAGAACTCAATACCAGCTTTCATTTGGTACTTATCTCATCTATGTACGCACGTGGCCCAAACATGGGTCATCTCCTTTAAAAACGGGAAAAAAAAATACTTTTGGCCTTGGGAAAATAGGGTAGGATTTAAGAGGAGATACCGATGCACATTTGGTTTTGAACCTCTGAATATTAAAATGGTCGGGAAAGATAGAGCCGGGTAAAGCATTCCACATTCGAGTAGTGCGGCTAAAAAAAAGAATCTCTATACTTGACAGTGCGTCCGCAGTTTGGCTCGAGGGTATACTGATGTACATTGAATCCTATCTAACAGACTCAAGTAGGTTATTGGGGCACCTGCCCAAATATGAGAATTGTACTCAAGTTTCGGACGGATAAATGCTTTAGAGATTACAGCCAGATCAGAAGGGGAGACAAATTTCTTGCATCGCCGAAGAAAACCTAAGCACTTAGCAGCATTTTTGGCGACGTCGAATATGTGTTCATTCCACAGAAGGTGGTCTGTGATACACATACCGAGGACTAAAAGCTTTTCGGTTTCCTCAATACAAGTACCGCTCATGGATAGCGGCATGGGGAGTGTGTTTCGTTTTGACGACAGTAGACAGCACTGAGTTTTTGAAGCATTAAATTCTACGCGGTTTTTGATTCCCCATTGGACAATGCTGTCGAGATCAGAATTTAATGAGCTAATCATACGCTGCCGTTCTAGTTCCACATCCGAAGGACATGAATGTGAATCTGAAAACGAATATGAGAAGCTGAGGGTGCTGTCGTCAGCGAAACAGTTTAATGGATTAGAAGTTTCAGACAAAAGATCATTTATGAACATAAGGAAGAGAGTCGGAGACAAAACGGAGCCCTGGGGCACACCAGTATTTATTTTGTGAATTTCAGACTTGAAACCGTCCAATACAACTTGTATTGATCGGTCCGAAAGGTAGTTTCTAATCCAACGAAGAAGAGATTCATCAATACCAAATACGCGCATTTTCGATACGAGAGCTTGGTGCCAAAATCTATCACACGCTTTAGAAATATCAAGCGCAATAATCTTACTTTCTCCAAAACGATGTAAAGATTTGTTCCACTGTTCGGTGAGATATACCATCAGATCACCAGTGGACCTATTGCTACGAAAGCCACTCACTGAGAGTACATGCGCATCCGGGTGTTGGTCGTAACAGAAATAAAAATTGCGGAATTGAAAAGACGTTATTGTCTGCACCGAAATGTCTGCGCAAGTTTATGGGAAGCTAAAAAATGATGTCTCACTGTTCGGACTGTCTCACTGTTCCAACCTTTCCCCCGCATACGCCACAGTGTACATTTGTATTAATGTTTGCATGGCAACCAACAAGTCCATAAAAATATCTTTTTTGACCATAGTGAGCATGGTAAAATGTTTCATACAGTTTATGGATAAAATTGAAGCATATCTGGATGCAACATATAGCATCTTAGATTTTTGTGGGTTTCGATCAGAAATAATATAAGCAACGAGAATATGAGGTTGCTCCCGCTCAAAAGGAAAAATCAAAACGTGCAAGAAAGTGCATTATTCACTCCCTGTTTTTTGTTATTTTCCTATAAAAAACATCAAAACAAATTTTGTTTGCTATAAAATTCTCCACAAGATGACATTAATATAAAATTTTCTGGTGTATTGAATTGAATTGAATTTTATTTAGCTTCAAAAGCTATTTAGTTTTCATTTTTACAACTTTTCATTTACATATTATTAAACTTGGAGTTGTATACTTTTCTTAATCTTATCTTTATAAATTCTTTAAATTATTATATTATTTTATTATAATTAACTACTTTGTACATATTCGGTTAGTTTTTGTTTTTTATAACTTAAAGTTAATTGAATTTTTAATTTCTTGTGGCAGGTTATTAAAACCTTGAAAACCTATATATATAATCACCAACTTCATTTACAAGTACATTTTCACATAAATAGCCAGGGAACATATTCAGCCTTATCGGCAATTCCGGGGGTCATTGTTCTCCCCCGGATTTTCATTTTTCCCAGGATTCGAATTCTCCTATCGTCAATCTCCCCCGGATTGAATCTCCAGCGGAAATTACTTCGAATCAGTTTCGAAATACTCTGAGAGAATTTATATTGTGAAATTATTTATCTGTCAAAGTTTGTAAATTACTTTCTAAAATAAAATTTAATATTTGAACTATTTGTGGTGATAAAGACCTATTTTGCATCATCAATTCAATTTTCGTGCAATGGAAACGCGTAAAAGTAGTCCAAAGTTAAAAAAAAAGCATTTTTTGTCAGTTGTTGTTGTTGTAATATATTTGTTCTCTTTCTGGGAAAAACTGTGTTACTTTATGAGCGCGAATAACCCGAAAGTGTTAAGTGTTATTTGTTCCAAAATGTGTTAAAATAGTATAGCGGCAAAAACGAAATGTAGATCGGCTAAAACAAAACCAATTTCTCCTCCAACCCGTTTACGGGTAAACTTAACTCTAACTTATTGAAGTGTTGACGTACAGCCACAAATAACAATACCGATGGACGTCTCAGTAAACGTAATGTTCCAAACTTGACTTTAGAGCAAGTAACAAATTATAAAACCTTCAAAAATAGTAAGTAATATGCTTCTATTTTTAAAATTCTTCAACTAAATTGAGGTGAGTTTTTTCCAGGGAAACATCATTAATTTAATTCCCGATAAGGCTGATTGTTTTTTATTTTGTACACAAATATGTTACATTTTTGTTGCTATACAGCAGTCAGAAAAAAGCTGCCAAAAACAGATTAGTTTTGAAACGCTAAACTGACAGATAAAAAATGGTCCAATTTTACTATAAATGTGGTATCAAGTACTCTACGGAATTACAAAATGAAATATTGAAACCCGATTCAAATCGGTCTGATAGGTTCGGCATGAGAGATAATGTTAATTAAGTGTACCGCGAAATGTTTGCGTCAATACAGCGGTCAAAGGTAGACATTTAAGCTGGCGCCCGAAATAAAAAAATTCTTATCAAAATAGGGCCAGGAAGGGTTAGAGATAAAAATCTGAAAAAAATAGGGGATTTTTTAATCATTTTTTAGACATGATTTGGGGAGCGTCGCACTAAATTTTCGCATAAGAGAACAAATAAGAACCACCCTACTATTATACATATACCTCTGTATTTATAAAGAAAAAATACTTATTTTAGTTCCCGTGTTTAGGAAAACTACAACATGAAATAAGAAATGTGCAGACTAAAAATAAAGGCAATTGCTTACTGCTCCATTTGAGTCCGGAACATTCTTATTCTATGGTGTGGTTTTCCTAAAAACACGGGAGCTAAATAAGGGGGATAATGTAAATTATGGATAATTTTAATTTTACTTCAATTCAATCTGATACTATCAACCCTGTTCTGTTTTCCGTTTCGTATTGAATCCGTATACGAAAATGATTTCCGTACGGATTCATAAAAAGTGATCTGAATTTCAATTTTGTAGTAGCCGATATCCAAATCTTTTTTCTTTCGAAATTTGAAAAACAATTATTAAAAACAACAAAATCTAAGTGGCACCGCGGATTTTAAGTTGCTTTCATTCAGAAAATATAGGGACTTTAATTATTTAATTTTGACTTTCACAAATCAGACTAAAAAACTCAAATTAATTACAAATGTCAATTTAATTTTCAATCCGATCGAAAATGAAAGCTCACTTGTTTCGCAAGTTTTGAAAACGCAAAGTATTTCCAAACATCTTAAGTTTGAAAACGAAAGGTTTATATGAACAATCGGAAAACAGAACATGGGTGTATGACACGATCAGCGCTGTCTGTTGGTAATTTATAGGGCTCGGATTTCCATGCGAATGCATGTTTTTCTAGCAACATTTATAAGCCTAAGACCAAGTAGTTATCTTCACACGTTTAATGAAATTTCCTTTAAAATGGCATTCTACCGTTAGTGCATGTTTCGCATTTTGATTATAAATGTATATTTTCATAATTAATTCATATTTTAAGTGCATATTTTGCAATAAACTTTGTTTATCTTTGAAAAGAATCAAAAAGCGAGCGTTAACGTGTAAAATACTACTTTTACATGACGTATTGAAGTGAGTTTAAGCCCTTTGTAAAGGGACATCGAGTTGAAGATAGATAGAGATTTATTGAACAAAATAATATTTACAATTTGACTTTTAATAACTAGTTAGATACGATGATATTATACATTTATTGGCACATAGGGGGCCTAATCTTATACATTGTAAGTTTAAAGGATTATAAAATATAAAATACATGTCAAAAAATTAAATCTAAAAGTCGGCTGACTTTATTGTCCTCGGGGTGTTCCGTCCCGGTTGTCAAGTTGTGGTTTTGGTGGGGGGATGGGTTGGCCCTTAGCCGCGGTGATATGCTGACCCTGTGTCAGCGTAGAACGAAACTGCTGGCTCGTTGTCCGTGATGATGTTGTCAACCAGGATTTCCATCGTACTGAAGTATCTCGGCTCGGGTTGTCGCTGCTGAGTGGCCATTCTTCTCATCAGTTGATTTGGGTGCCTGTTAGTGAGTTCTACAAGCTTCTTTGCTTGAAGCAGTAGGTACCTGTCCAGGGGGATGATGTTAGCTTCTGTGTAAAGACGCTCGTTGCTGTGATGTCTCATTCGCTGCCGATCAAAGTGTAGTCCAGTACAAATCCTTTGTAACTTTCTTTCGAACATTTGAAGTTCCTTCATGGCCGTCTTCGAAATGGAGAACCAGACAGGCTAGGAATAGCTGATTACAGGCTTAGTCCGTTTCTGCGTCTCATCAATGAGTGGAGTCGGTAAAAGGCCCAGTTGGCTTTTTTGAGGACGGTTAGTGAGTGCGGGTTGAACCTTAACAACTCGTTGAAGTGGAGGCCTAGGTACTTTACGTTCTTTTTGGCTGCTATTGTAGATCCGTCCGGAAGTTTCAGAACCAGACTTCTGGACTTGGCTGAGCTGCAACTACCTCATGGGTCTCCTGAAACACACAAGCTCCGATTTGGAGATGTTTATCCGGATACCCCATTTCTTGTAGAAGGCGTAGAGTCTATTGACGTGGTGCTCAACTTTTTGTAAAGCTACCAGAGGAGACATCGAGGCGGCATACGTAAGGGAGTCATCAGCATACAGGAGATTTTGGCATCCAGATGGCAATGGCTGGTCAGATGTCATCAGGCTGTAGAGGAAGAGGCCTAACTTCGAAACTTGGGCAACTCCAGCTTTGATGTTCTTCACTTGTGATTTGCAGTTGTCCATTTGTACGTAGAATTTTCTGGAAGAAAGAAAAGAAAAAAGAATTTTTATTAAAGACGGAGGTAAATGTAATACGCGAAGCTTATGGATAAGGGCTTCAATCCATACGCTGTCGAATGCTTTCTCGACATCCAGAAAGCATCCAACGGTGATACGATGGTTGTTGAGCACTATGGTGATGTCATGCTGGAACTTCAGGAGCGGATGCAAAGTGGAGTGCTTTTCCCTAAACCCAAACTGCATGTCCGGGATGATGGCGTTTTCGCTGCAAAACCTCTTTAGTCTCCGAAGTAATACTTCTTCCAGTATTTGACTTATGTTGTTAAGAAGCGAGATTGGCCTATAATTGGACATACGATTGTTATTGGGATGGCCACGATCTTAGCTGTTTTCCACGTTTGGGGGAAGTAGCAGTTATTGATGCAGTTATTCATGATGATAGTTAAAAGGATTATCACTGCATGTGGCAGCCTCTTCAGAATGTAGTTTGAGACTCCGTCTGGTCCGGCTGACTTTTTTGGCTTTGAATTCCCGATGATGTCTGCTACCTCCTCCATATTGCAGCGATGTGTGCTATTGGTTGGGTCACTTGCTGGGTTGGAGTCACCAAAAACGACGCTTTCCGGATTTGGCCGCAGGGTTTGCTGAATGGATGCTTCGACTTCGAGAAACGCTGGATCATCGGGTGGGTTCGGTGTGAAGTTTCCCTCGAAATATTTGGCAAACATTTCCACTTTGTCCTGCGTTGATGATACTTCAATATTGTTGTGAATTAAGATTTCCGGAATCGGGGCCTGTTTTCCAACGAATTTATTAATGTTCTTGAATGCTTCTGGTCCTGGCTTGATCGCTTGTAGCCTCTTCTGGAACTGGATGTTGTTATGATGCTGCACAGAGTTTCGGAACATGACGTTGACACATTGCAACTCGCTCCAAACTGTCCGGTAGTTGCTGTTGGTGGTGTACAGCTCTCTCTGATGAATCCTTTGGAGTCGTTTCCTCAGCCGCTGTCTGTGTGCGTACAGGTTCTGTATGTACACGGGAAGATGTTGGTATCTATCTCTTGAGCTCCTAGGCCGCTTTTGGACCTCCAATTCATCACTGACAGCTTGCTCCAGACCATCTATAACAGCGTCTATATCCCTGTCCAGCATGTTTCGGTTTGAAGGGGGAAGCGTAATATTTTCTTCAATGTCCCGTTGGAGTCGTTCAGCATCCAGTCGTCTGTAATTAATGAAGTTCTCCGTTGGCTCTGTTGCTAGGCAGATGGGTTGGTGGAGCTTGATGCTAAGCTGAACAGCATCATGATCCGAGTCGCTTGTCACAAGTTTACAGGTGAAGTTGCAGATTTCTGGAAGTATATAAACAAAATTAGAAGTTGAAATAAAAAAATCCAATGTAGATGGTGTTCGGAGAAAAGTTGGTTTCGGTTGAGAAACAACCACCAATGAATGCTTTGGTTAGCGTCCAACCAATCTGCAATCGCTTTTCCTTCGGGTGAGACAGTGGTATACAGCCAAAGGTGATGCCTTGCATTGAAGTCTCCGCCGATTAATCCATATGTGCTCCTTTGAAGTTCACTGTTGAAAATGTGTAGGTCACGTTGTATATTTCTCATGCTGGAATGGCATTTGATATACACGCCGATTATGGTGAGGGTCTCATCTCATCCTATTTGTATGGTGACGGCGGTGGTTTCACTAGTCTTCAGACCAGAAATGGTGACTTCGTTGGGGTTGGGCGACAGGTTCTTCCACACGTAAATAGCTGTGCCTTTCCGGTCCTCCTTCTTGTCCTTCCAGAAGGTTTTGTAACCGATGATGTCAATGTTGTTGCATTTGGTTATGTTGGTCTCGCTGATGAGGGCAATGTCCGGGTTTTTGTTATTCATAAACAAGTTGAATGAAGTCCTTCTTTCCAGGCTGTATTACGAGTTATCGTTATACGTCAGTGTTCGGAGTTTCTTTAGTTGCATAACTGCAATATGAAGGTGGCCAGCGCCACGGACTTTTCCCCTTCGCTTAGCTGAGCATAGTTATGTGGTACAGCACTCCTGGCTTTTTCCATCACGGTCATGAGGTTGGATCCGAAAACACGTTGAACTTCTGAGCTGAGGTTCATTGCTGACGAAGCTGATGTTGGTCTGGATATCTTTGCTGGACTTGCTGGAATGGTTTTGGCTGGGGTTCTTGTTGGTTGTGGCTGTTTCTGCTGCTGGTTCTTGAGAGCTGCTGGTTTGGGTGGTATGCCTCCTTTGACCACGTTAGCGAAACTGATTGCTGGGCGGGTTACGGTACAGGCGGGCTTGGCAACAAACTCCTTTTGAGATTTTTTTCTCGGTAAGGACCCTGTTCCTTTCAGTCAGTTTTGCTTTAAGAGTTGGGCAACCCCTAAAACTTGCTGGATGACCTTCCTTTTGGCAGTTCGCACACCATACGTCCGATCCCGCTTTTTCCTTGCGCTTGCACATTCCAGGATCGTGTTCCTCCTTGCACTTTACACATTGGCGTATTGGCGTCCGCAGTTAGTTACAACGTGTCCAAAACGCTGGCAGTTTCGGCATTGCACAAGATCATTAGATTTCAATCGCTTCCAGTGCACTCTCTGGTTCATGATCAAGGTCTTCGTGTAGACCTCGCTGACGTCACAGTATTTTCCCAGCTCTACAACAAAGTTATTGTATACCTTTCCTGGTCCCTTCTTGGCTTTAAATGGTGTGACCTTCACCACTGGCAGTCCTTCAATCCGGAGCTCGTCTTCCACTTCAATGGCTTCATGCGAGTAGTGAATCCCTTTTAGGAGCAGTAGATTTTTCCTGTCCTCTCATGGCGTGTAGGAATTATATTGGATCTTTCGCTCCTTAAGGAATTTTTTCACTTCCTCGAAAGAATCCCGGTTTCCTGCACTGATTAACGTAGTTTTGATTTTCCGATTCTTAAATGTAACACTCAATTTTCTGCAGAACCTGCTGATTTCAGCAATGTTTCCAGAAAAGCAAAAAATTGGTGGCATTCCTGAGGCCTTGGCTGGGTTGGTAGAGGTGTTATTAGGAGTGGATGGCTGGGTTGGTGGTTCCAATGGTCGTATTGCCGGTTGGGTTAAAGTTGGCTTGTTGACTGCGGCTGTGGGAGCTGGCTGCTTCGTTGTCAGATAACCTGTTATAAGCTGTTGTGTAGGTAGCTGGGGTGGTGTCTTCAATGTGTTAGCTTCACGGCTCGATGGTTCAGTCTGCTGCTTTTTCGGCATGGTGGCTGCCTTTCTCGACTTGCGGGCCCTTTTCTGCCCAGGTTTAGGTTATTCGCTGCCATTTTCGGAGTCCCGCTCGTCTCTTCCTCACTCAATATCTCTTCGCCGTTACAAGAGCTGATAGCTCCATCGCTGTCTAAGGACTCAGTTTCCATGACCTCGTTTTCATTGTTGCTGATGACTTGATCGTTTTCTTTGTCCTCGCTTTTGTTGGGCTGGATAGTATTTTTAATTGTCATAGATAATCTTGGGCCGTATTTGGGGCCCAGGTCGTTCACAATTCTTTTCAGCAACGCCTCTAAAACCGCAAAAGCTGATTCGGGATTTATTGGCTCACCCATTGCTGGATTAGCTACTTTTCTCTTTGTCACTTTTATCACTTTATTTCGGATTAACTAGGTATATCACAAACACTTATTTTAAAATAAAACTTGCACTGCATTAATCCGGATTTTTAGTGTGGGATTTACCCTTTTGTAAATCCTTTGGTAATAAACACAGGTAGCCGGCAGGTATACCTGTGTTTGTTCCTTTTATTTTTTTAATTAGGGGTGGTTTTAAATTCACTGACTTATTTTCTTCCGCTGGCACGTCCGTGTGTGTTGGCTGACTGTCACTGAATGACCTACGACATGGAGTTGAAATGAGATAGAAAACTACTCGATTCCGGACTCGGAGCCGGAGTCGAGTAAAAATTTGTGACGAAAAATCTGGTTCAAGGAGTTGGTTTGATAGATAATGCAAAAACTGAATTGAAATTCTTTTTTTTTTTGTTGAATAAATAGGTAAGTTAAAAAAATGCTTTTAAGTGCATATTTTTCATTTTTAAGTGCATATTTTAAGCGCATATTTCCGATTTGTAAGTACATTATGTACATGAAAATCTTAGCCTAAGGCGACAATCGTTGTGACATTCGTTGTGAGAGTAAAAATGGGCAGGACTGCTCGTAGCTTATAACTTTAACGTAGCTTGAATGACAATGCATACATCCCTTCAAGCAAGCGAGCTCGTTTTCGGTCCGCAAACGTATCAAACAACGTATGGACGACTTCGCATTCGGATCCAAATACGGATCGAAAAACTGCGTTTTGCGGCTCAAATTAGTATGGAAATTAGAATCACCACGGAGCCATTATGTGAATGTATTGTGAGAGAGAGTTTTTCGATTCAACATACTTGGAGAACCGAAACCAAATGGAATCTAAAACAGTTCCAAAAAAAATGAATGAATTGAGGCATACCCAACCCAAATGTATTAAAAAAAACTTCCCATCTACTCCAGTTTCTCCATTGCCTACAAAAATAAAATAAACAGAATTTTTTCATTTCAAGAGTTTTTTTTTCATTTATCCTTCATAAAAGGTTTTATAGAGACTATTTCGCACTAATAAACATGACATATTTCCACAAATATAAATTTACATTTAATAAATAGAAACTTGCATTTCTTATTGGAAATTTTTCAAAGTTTTAACAAGAAAAAAGAGATAAAAAAGCAACCGTCTTCGCCGCGATACCTACAAAACTGAACTAAAAAAAAGTGGTGGAAATTAAGGCAAAATGATTGTATACTTCGCCTATACTCTCTCTATTTCTCCTCTATTTTTCGGTGCTTAAAAAAAAATACTCTTGGTTCTCGTTCTTTTTACATGCGTACACAGACAATTTGTTATTGTGTGTGAGACACTAATTTTTTTTGGAGTCCCAAGTGAACCTAGAAATTTGGGTCCGTGATTTTGCTTGAAGGGATATGTATTGGTTCCATAACAAGAAGATGAAGAAATTTAAATATTAAAATATTGAAATTACTTCTGTTTTAAGTGGAGTGAAGGTCACTTGTACTTTTTAATTGAATTTGGCTCCATAACATTATGATATCATAACAAAAAAGTTTTTAAAAACAAAGGACCTCTTCTATACAAATTACTATAAATTTGTTTTTTAAATACAAAAACAAAAAATATGCCATCTGTCATGTTTGATAAACATGAATTTATGAAAAAAAAATTTCAAAGATCGTTAAATCGTGTTCTTAAAAATTAATTTTGTATATATAAAAATATTTGAACATTTTTAAAAATAAAATTGTGTACGCCAACTTTTAGAATTTAACAAAATACAATTTTACAGAAAATTAAAAAAATATTCACTAACCGGTTTTCAAGTTATTGAATTTTCAAAAAAAAAATCAATATTTTTTTTAAAAATCCAAAACAATTTTTTCGAAAAATTTGATATGCAAAATTGTTGAAATTGTAAAGGACCTCTTACATAAAAAATTTCGTTGAAATCGGTGTAGCCGTTAAGGAGAAATTTGAAAACCAAAAAAACGGTTCTATGACAAATATACCGTTAATAACCGTTATAAGCATTTTTTTTTTTCCTACCAGAATATTAATTGTAGGAATTATAGTACCTACCAATTTTTTTTTTTATTTACAGGAATCTTTAAAATGCATAATGTCTGAAATAGCTATGGGGTTTATTTCCTCGTTGTCAGCAGTTATTCGAGAAGAAGAAACTATTTTTGGTGAAATCTCCGATGAAGAATGGGAGGCAATTCGCCTTACAAAATCAGAAAAGCAAGAAAAACTACTGAATTACAGCCAAGTATAATGCAAATTATTAAATCTTATTATAAATATATGTATGTATTGTATATGTACATGTACATAGTTACTGTAAGGCTCCGAACTTAAACAAATTTTAGGAGCCACCGGTAAATGATATGACGATTGGTAATCTTAATCAAGTTTACATAGAGCTCTCCATTTTGACGTGTATTTAAGTACATACGTGTATTTAAATTATTGATGGTACATCACGATGCTATTACATGGTTTAAGCCCGTCGACTCCGCTCACTGGCAATGTGAGCAACATTCACAGGATTTTACAAACCCCATTATCGTTATGGGTAATACGGAATACCTCTAACATTTACTGCTATTTTTTTTTGGGTATTTTTTACTTTGAAGTCTTACAGTAACAATCACCCCTATTGCGATTGTCAATCGTTGATTGATAGTTGATAAATATTGAAATTCGATAATAAACCACCCAACCGAAAAACTGATGCAGGTAAAAATTGACAATCGTAATTGTAATACGGGTGAATAATAGATATAATATACATAACTAAGTCTAAATAAAATTGCATTTTTTGTAGGACTATCTTAAATCTAATAGTGTTTGTGCAAGCTGCTCTAAGTGGCGTTTCAAGACAGCAATATCTTGGGGAAAAACCCAAGAGCATTCCAGAAATTCTCATAAGACTGGTAATTAATAAAAATTATAAAAAAAATTTTTAAAAGAAATATATAAATTTGATGTTCTTTAATAAATATAAATATTCTTTGTAGATAGTAAGCTTGTCAAAAACTACTATAAATTTATTGATGTTGGATATTGGAGTCCAATTCTTGGGTTTGTTACCACCGATGCAATATTTCCGCACATAGAAGAACGATTTAGAAATATTACTATGGATGTTATAACCTATCATGTAAGTATGTTCCTTATATGAACTTAGAACTCTTAGCTATCTAGATATTTAATTTTATTCAAGAATCCACCTTGGCAAAATCTTAAAACTAATGAAAAAGGTGAGGTAATTGAATCTTCTGGAATTGTTATAGAGTTATTGAAAGAATTGTCTCGAAAACTTAATTTTACGTAAGTAATTATCTAACTTTTTTGCAATCAACTGCAAAATATTGAAAGTACTTGTTTTTCCTCAGATATCGTCTCTATGATGCCAAAACATATGAGGATGATACGTCAGGGACAGATAAAAACGACACTGTACGTATTTTTATTGGTTTTTACTTGCTATATACAATCCTTCCTTGTGTTCATAAACGATCTTTTGTCTGAAAATTCTAATCAATTAAACTGTTTCGCTGTTCACAGTACCCTCGCTTCTCATATTAGTTTTCAGATTCACATCTATGTAAGTCCTTCGGATGTGGAACTCGAGCGGCAGCGTATGATTAGCTCATTAAATTCTGATCTCGACAGCATTGTACAATTGGGAATCAAAAACCGCGTAGAATTTAATGCTTCAAAAACTCAAATGCTGTCTCCTATTTTTGAAGTGAAACCCACTCCCAATGCTGCTATCCATGGCGGCACTTGTATCGAGGAAACTGAACAGGTATCAGTTTTCGCTATCAGTGTGTCACAGACCAACTTTCGTGGAACGACCACATATTTGACGTCGCCAAAAATGCTGCTAAGTGTCTAGGTTTTCTCCGAAGATGAAAGAAGTTTTTTTACCCCCTCTGATCTGGCTGTGATCTACAAAGTCGTTATTCGTCCAAAGCTTGAGTATAATTCTCATATATGGTCAGGCGCTCGTATTACTCATCTTAGCGTTTTGGATAGAATTCAAAAAAGTGTTCTTAAAATGATTGGAGATAGAACAATAACGGCAACAATTACATCCCTTGAACACCGCCGCAATGTCACCTGTCTGTCACTGTTATATCGTTTTTTTTTTATAAACAGTGTTCAAGTGAAATAGCCAGCTGCATTCCCCCTCTTTAACAATTCAACCGCAATACACGCGCTTTAAGGAATGCTCGTTAGTTTACCCTTGAGCCCAACTTCGGACGTACTGTTAAGTATACTCTTTTCAAACCCTTCCTTATTTTCCTAACGCTCGCACTGTGCCTGTTAATAGTAAGAGTTAAAACCCCCTTTAGTGCGGTGCAGGGACATAAGTCACGAATTTTTTTTTTCGAGACTTATGTCCTAATAAAGTGGGACATAAGTCCCAAATTCGGGACTTATGTCTAACGTATAATTTTTTTATTTTTGCATATGTACCTATAGAGACAATTAAAAATTTTTGCGAATTTTATCAAATAAATTAAATGACAAAATCGCATAAAACATAAAATCGCGCGATGTTTTCATTTTTATTTGATAAAATTCGCAAACAATTTTAGCCTTATAATTTTATCCTCAAATTCCAAAACAAAAACAAACATTAATTTTAAGTTTTTAAAATTTTAAAAGAAACTGTATCGTTTTTTTTTTTTTTTTTTTTTGAAAATTAAGAAAAATATTATAAGGCTAAAAATGTTTGCGAATTTATCAAATAAAAATGAAAAAAAAATTATATACAATCAAAATATGTATTTATATAAAATGGAGCAGGGAACTAAGTCCCCGGGAACTAAATCCACTGAGGGACTAAGTTCTCGCTTAATGGGAACGAAATCCACTTTACTAAAGTGGTCTTCGTTCCCATGTAAGGTGGGAAATTAGTTACATAAAAACTGTGGAATTTTAGTTCCCTTTGAATGTGAAATAAATTCCCATGTTAAAACAGGAAAAAGAATAATTCTTCAAGTACTTTCAAGTTTTGTTATTTTAAAATATACATTTCTGTACAAAAAACTTTTTATCGAGATACCAAATTTAAATAACAAATTTTCTAAAATTTCGAATTAAACTGATGCTTTTTGATTCAGTTTTTGAGTTTACGAAAATAATCAAATAAAAATCACGCGATTTTTTTTTTTTTTGATTACTTTCGAAAACTCAAAAAAGTATCAGGTTGTTTCGAAATTCAGATTTCGAGTTTTCTAAAATAATCAAACAAAAATTTTAGAAAACTCGAAAACTGAATTTCGAAACAACCTGATACTTTTTGATTCAGCTTTCGAGTTTTCGAAAATAATCAAAAAAAAATCGCGCGATTTTTACTACTACTACTTTTCCTTCATTTGTTTGGTTTCATAAAATTTTTATTAGTTTATCGTCGGTTATAGCGTCGTTAAATCGTCGCCTATAACAATTAGCTGCATATAATGACGAACTTCAGACAACAATAATACTTCGTTTTCGCCGCCTACAACAACGGAATGAATAAAAATACAAACAAAAAATTATTAACTGAAAATTCAAACCTGAACGTGTTCGACAAATTCTTTTCTCCGCAGATGAATTTAACTAGGTTCTTTTTTATTCTGTTCCTAGAATTTAAAAGCGCATGCCTAATGAACTTCTGGTTTTTCTTACGGGCCGCCTTCACAGACCAAGAACGATAGCCGGACTATGAACATGTCTAAAAAAAATCCCATGGAGTTCAAAAAATCCATGTCCATGCAGCAACATGTCGAAAAAAAATAACGTTTTGAACAAGACATGGAGGGCTGTTCAAAGCGGTGTCGAATGTATGTATACAATAATAAATTCTTATATTATTATAAAAACGTTTTTAATCAGTTTTCATCATTGAAAATAAAAAAAAAGTTAAAAACTAAGCCAAAACATGAATAAAAAAAAATAAAAATAAATCGGGTGGCACAACGGCTCATGAAGAACCAGGGCCTAGTGACTAACAACTCGCAACCATTCCTGTGTGCGCCTATCGACAGGAATCGAAGGGACCTTCAACTTTATGCCGAATCCGAACGGCTAGACGAGAAGCACTTATTCGTGACAAGTGATACTCTTGGAGGATTTGTCAATTCCTCGCAAGAGGCAGTAGCTCTGAAAAAAACTTTTTAGTTTTTAGGTGGACGAGGCTGGAAAGCGAACCCAGACCTCCAAACAACATGGTTTGGGTCTTTTTGACCCGTATTTAATTTTACACCCTCTCTCCTTCTTCTGTTTTTAGTAATATGTCCACAACTTTTTCGATTTTTTTAGGACCGAAAATAATGATCTGAAGATGGCCTCCTTCAGGTGCCGTGACATTTGGCCATGCGTCATATGCCCATATTTCAAAATATGGCCATATGACACATTTTGTAAGATTCAAATGGCCATATTCGAAAATATGACCATTTGACGCTTTTTCAAACTGTCATATGGCCATATTTCCATGTGACTTTTGCCCATATGGTTTAATGCTCGAATACCCACTTATGTGGGTCAAAACTCAATAAAAAAATTGTGGACCTTTGACCCACCCTGATGTGCCAAATGTAAATTTTATGTAAATTATTTTTTAAAATGTTCTTTAAAAACGAAATAAAAATTTTTTAAAACAAGTTTTTGAAAACGTTTGCAAGTATTTTTAAACAATTCGCACTGATTTTTTGATTGTTTTGATTGTTTTGAAAAAATACTATCTTGAAAAACAAAATTAAAGTTTTCCAAAATAACTTTTTGAATACGTTAACAAGTATTTTTTTAAAAATTTGCGTGATTTTTAGTTTTTTAAAGATAGTTCCCAGAACATTTTAAAAATTACTTTACATACATAAAATTTCAAAAACAAAATTAAAATTTTTCAAACAACTTTTTGAAAACGTACACAAGTAGTTTTTAAAAATTCGGGTGAATTTTCAAAAATACTTGTATACGGGCAAATTTTTAATGAAGAATACATGTATACGTTTTCAAAAACTGGTTTTCAAAAATTTTAATTTTGTTTTTGAAATTATATGTAAAGTAATTATTAAAATTTCTGGGAACTATGCTTAAAAACAAAATAAAATTTTTCAAAGCAACTTTTTGAAAACGTTTATAAGTTTTTGTTTAAATTCGAGCGTACTTCTGGCAAAAGAATAATTTAAAAGTGACATATGGCCATAATGACCATATGCCCAACTCCTGAGACTCGATCTAAAAACGGTCAGTAAAATCTTATAAATATTTTGTAAAAATCAGACTTATATCAAAAAAGAGTCAGCTTAGCAAAAAAAAATGTAATGTACTTACCTTCACAGTATTTGCAATTAACTACCACAATTCGAGATCCGTCGATTTAGCACACATCCACTCTCGAGCACCTATGAGGCAATACCGATTTGGTCTCTTTCACATAAAATGGATAGGTGAATAGCTTGAACAACTAAAGTGACCGATGTAAAGACTGCCCCTTTCTTACTCATCATTCGGTATCTTTTTGAAAACAGGGTTTTAGAGATCCCTTTTTAAGATCAGTTTATTGCGAAACTAGAATTTACAGGAATTTTGAGTTAGGTCACTTTCATTCTGTGGGTGCGACTAAAGTCCTGGTCTTAGGTGAAAAAAAACACGTTTATTGTCACTCAAAATTTAAAAACAAACATTTGTTTATTTTTTAGAATATTTGCAAAAAAATTATGTATCTACTTTCCATAGAACATTATCATCTCATATTTTCGACTTTCTCCTTTTTTGATTGGATACATAAATTTAAATAATTTGTCTATGCAGATGCTCTTAAGAACTATGAATAATATACAGGGTGATTAAAAAGCTTGAGCGCGTAGGTTTGGTTGAGATAAGAAAAAATCGTATGGTAGGTGGTGGGGGTCTATTCCCCTCGTTTTTGTTCACCTTTATTTTCAAAATGAATAGTCAAAATATGTTATGAAACATTTTGAAAAAGGCGAAACGTTTAAATGTATTGCCTCGCTGCACTGATGAAAAGCAATAATTGTGTTTCACTTGACGGGAAATATTTCCATTGACATTTCCAAGGCGTCTCCAATGGCAATATTAAAGGGAATGGCAATGAGCGAGATAATTTATTGCCCTTTTCAGCTATTTGACTGAACATCTTATGTTCTATTCAACTATTAATCTCAATTTAGAGACGTTCCTAACCTTCTTTCGTTTTTAATTATAAATACCTATAGGTATAAGTATAGATAAATCCATTAACATAATCAATTCCTTTATAGGCTTTTTCAGATCTCTATGGCAGCCTGACTCACTTCATCCCCAATTCTGTAGTCGAACTCATTCAAAACAACAGGGTAATGGACCTCTAAAACAATAATTATTGCTTCAGTATAGAATTTAATTTACAATTTACAGTTTTTCATAGCTGCTGTCGCATATTCTATTGACGATCCCGATTCCAAGCCTTTTAATTACACAAGTCCAATAAGCATTCAAAAGTACACATTTCTATCAAGACGACCTGATGAAGTTAGCCGAATTTACTTGTTTACAGCACCCTTTACATTTGAGGTTAATTCATTTTTTTTTTTTTGTTTTTCTTTTTTCTAAAGTTCTTGTCTATTAGGAACAGTTTTTAATTCAAAATTACTTTTTTTCACATTCAAGACTTGGGCTTCGCTTATCGGTGTCCTCCTGACAACAGCCCCATTACTCTATTTGATAAACATCCTTGTGCCAATTGAGGAGCTGCGCACCAAGGGTTTGTGTAAAATGAAAAACTGTTTTTGGTACGTCTACGGGGCACTTCTACAACAAGGTAATATTAAATAAGTAGCTCACTCTAAAAACAGGCTGCAATTAGCAATTCTAGGTGGGATGTACCTTCCAAGAGCCGATAGTGGAAGATTGATTGTAGGCGTTTGGTGGATTGCTGTTTTAGTCCTCGTCACAACCTATTGCGGCAATTTAGTTGCATTCCTAACATTTCCTAAGTTTCAGCCAGCCATCGACTTCTTGTTTCAGACATTTCAACACACTGAAGTCGAACAGTTTGGACTGAGGAATGGGACTTTTTTCGAAAAATATTCTTCGGTGATTGATACTTTTTTTAACAGAGCGTAGAATCCAAGTTAAAATTATTTTCCATTTATTTAATAATTAATTTTGAACAAGAGATTTCAACGAGAGAGGACTTTAAAATGTTTATGGAAAAAGCCACAATGTACAACAATTTGAGCACAGAAAATATCGGAGCTGTCGAAAAAGGACACCGTATTAATATAGACTGGCGTATTAACCTTGAACTCACCATTCAGAAACATTTCGAAAAAGACAAGGAATGTAAATTTGTATTAGGTAATTATTGTGAATTGTATAAATATACTATATACCTTTAACATTTGTGTACGAATTAAATCATTTTGTCCATCATTATGAAATTTTTAGGCAAAGAGGACTTTGTTGAGGAGCAAATAGGATTGATTATGCCAGTTAATAGCCCTTATATGTCATTGATTAACGATCAAATAAAACGCCTTCATCAAATGGGATTCCTAGATCGCTGGCACAAGATCAATCTACCGTTGAAAGATAAATGTAAAGGAAAGGGAGTTTTTGGTCAAATTACAAATCATAAGGTTAATTTAACTGATATGCAAGGATGTTTCCTTGTATTGCTTATTGGTAGGAATTTTAAATAATAACATTGTTGATGTTTTAGTTTTATGTACGTACGTATATGAATATTTTACAGGTTTTTTGATTGCCTTGTTTGTAATTTTATGTGAATTCTGGTGTCAAAGTCTTAAAATGTCGAAGAAAGGTAATTTTGAACATTATTCAACTTAACCTCAGAAGTAAGAGAGGAATGAAGAATTAGGAGTCCGAATGCAACTTAAATTTGAGTCTGTGTGAAATAAAAAAATGAATTCTTTTTTTTATTTTGTTTCTGTAATAAAAATAATATGATAATAAAAGAGACCATCATCACGTGTTTTACCTTTTTGAATGTTTTTGTTTTCTTACTTAAGATTTCGCACATGTAATATCTCAAATAAGTTAAGGTGTTTTGAGCTAATTGCCTCCTTTTTGCGTATTCCCGATTATTTCGTCAATGGGTTGGTTTAGTGGATAATAAAAAAATTATCAAACCACTAATATACACCGCCAATATTTACATTCTAGTCGTTAACTACAAGAAAAATTCGTACGATCCAGTCGTGTATTTTATAAAAAAATTTGTCTTAAAATAGAAAAAAAAATAGAAAGAAACAACAGCAATATTGCAATGTCATTTTATAGCTTTTTAAATAATATTTTTTTTTTTTTTTTTTAAATCATGTTGTTTTAAAGAATAGATTTTAAAAGGTGGGCTTAGTTCCGAAATGCATCAGATGCGCATTTGATGCAAAGTCATAAGTTCCAAAACTCAAACGTGAAACTGTTTACAAAGCGAAAACAGCATGTTTGCGTAGCAGATGCGCATCAATAGTGTATTGCTGCCGCATCAAAACTTTTTAAAACTCAGCCGTGAATTTTCAAATTCAAAGTAAAAAAAAATCGAACTGATTTTTTTTTTTTTTCAAAATTGTAAGTTTTTTAATGACTTTTGTGTTCAATATTCAATCTTCTTCATATTACCGGCGATTGTCAAGATTTCGATCGGGAACACAACTCTCTCCTCAACTGCTTCACCTTAGGTTCCACTTGTGGAATACTCTTATTAATTTATATACTAATACTAGAAACCAATGCTTTAAGTTATTTAAAAATAAGGAAACCCATTTTTTCATAAAAAAAAAAACAAGAAAAAACTAACCTTAAAACAGAAGTAATTTTAATATAATATTTAAATTTCTTCATCTTCATTATAATTCGCCATAGTTGCTGAAATTTCCACTTTCCTGATTCTTCTTATTTTAAAGAGGAAGTAATTTTTTTATTTTTTTATATGTTGGTAATTAAATGTACTAGGTTTTTAGTGTTTGCCGAAAAATTGATGAGAGCATTAAATAGGGGAGACTGGGTACGGTTGAAACAGTTTCGCTTTTATCGTCCATAGTATTGCTATTTGAACACCGGGCAATGTTGACGGTATGTTAAATGAAAAATCACGCTTATATCTACAAATGGACAGTGTTTTTTTATTACCATGTGTATTATTTTAAATAGGTATAAGTCAAATTAAAAAAAAATCCAATTTTTTTCAACTGTACCCATACCAGGGGCTGTTGAAACAGTGATTGGGGTCAGTTGAAACAAATACAAATAGTGCATATCATTACATAGTTATGCATGTTTATGTTTTTTTTCGTAAATTATGACAACGTTCGACAAGATTTTATTAGTCTTCAGTGATTCAATCTTATAAGAATGAAATAATTTAAAAATATATTTTATTAAATAATTTAAAAGAAACTAAAAGAAAAGGTTTCTTCAATTTTGATTGGTCAGAAACCAATAAAATTACTATTTCGGAATACTAATTATATCGTAAATTATGACAACGTTTGACAAGATTTTATTAGTCTTCAGTGATTCAATCTTATAATAATGAAATAATTTAAAAATATATTTTATTAAATAATTTAAAAGAAACTAAAAGAAAAGGTTTCTTCAATTTTGATTGGTCAGAAACCAATAAAATTACTATTTCGGAATACTCCAGGTCGCAATTGTCGTACCCAGATACATTGTTTTAACCGTCCCCAACCCCTCCTGTAGGTTAACAAATATAAATAGTATCGGTAACAATACTGACACCCTGAAAATAGTCACCATACTCTTCATTTCGACAGCAAAAACATACTCAATACTCTCCAACGAATAGAAAACCATAGGTAATAGGATAAACATCCGAAAAAAAACTTACTTTTGGATGTTAAAACAAAAAGGCCTTCCCTAAACAACTGAAGCGTGCTACGACCTAAGCAAGATTGAAGTTTGTCTTTTAACCTGTTGCCGCTTCGTGCGTCTCTGAGACCCACTACCCACGGTTTGCAAGATATATGCGTTGTTTCAACCGTCCTGTATTTCAACCGTACCCAGGCTCCCCTACTTACTAAACACAAAAATAGTAGTTGCGTACTTATTAAAAAAAAAAAAAAAAAAAACTAACGATTTAGATTTTTTTCTATAGCATTTTGTCACACCTTATGAAAAACACCCTGTATAATTTCCTTGATGGACTTAGCGACCAATATTTTATAATAGATAATAATAGATATCTACTTACATATTTAATCAGCCTTATCGGGAACAAAATTTCCCTCGGATTTACTCCCCCGAATTTTTTTCACAGGTGTGATATATCTACCAATCATTAAGCATTTTCGAAAAAGTTAAAGGTAAATCTATTTCTAGGGAGGAAATTCATGACATTTTCCTAGAAAAAAATCGAAGATAATAATAAGAATTTTAAAAAAATGTCTGTTTAAAAAATCTGATGTAAACGGTTTTCACAACCCCAAAACTATGCACTGAAAATTCTATAGAAATTCCACTTCTACAATTTTTAATTGTATACCCTTAGGAAAACAAAAGTGTTATGTACGTGGTAGAAATTGTATTTGAAACAATACTACGCTCATAAAACAATAATTAAAAAGAGATGGTAAGTGTGTAAGGAATAAAAATGTTTTTCAATAACAATTCATTACACTGGAAATTGGTGTTTCTATTTGTTTAATTCTACATAACATAAAAAAAAATTAGCAGGTATTTTTCTATTTATGTATTTATGTATGTATTGTATATGTGTACATACAATATCTGATCTTTTTTTTAAGCGAAGTACCCCAGCGGGAAAAATTGAAAATTTCATTGAGGAAAGATCAGCTTCTTCCTTGAGGAATGGCAGCTGCACCGTCCACTTTTCAGCTGATTCCTTTGATGAAATTAACATGGGCATGTCCTAGGCGGGAAGCACATGCTGAAAATCCGATGAAAATTCGCCAACGAAATCACTACTTCGTTGAAAGTTGTTTATTCACCGACCCAGATGATGAAAAACATGGTGGTTGCATAATCTATGAATTCACTGCGTAAATGTATGTGGTTTATTCATCAGTTCAATATTTTCGATGAAAATGGTAATGAAAATTCAATTATCAAATCACAAGATATAGAAGTAGGTTGTTGTTTATTCAGCAATTAGTTATTTCAATATGAAAAATGTGAAGAAAATTAAATAAATAGTAAATTCATTAACTCTGTAGTGTTGTGAATTATTTGTGACTGGTTAATAAAAATATAGAATTAAAACTTTAAATAAAAGTTAAATCACTAGGTCAGTGGTTGTTGGTTAATCACCACTTCATATGCGAAGTGGTGATTAACCAAAAAACTTTGAGAAAATCTGAGATTGCATCTTTTTAATGGAAATTCTTTAGTCCTCCTATAATATTTACTGTCAGTAGACAATGTCAACACAGAGAACACAAAAAAAAAATCAACTTCTATCAAAACACACAATGGCGGTGCACACTTTACAAAGCATATGAGTGGACATAGACGATGAACTGATGAACTTCTACATGACTTTTCAACAGTTTTTTCATCTTATAATTTTCCATAACAAAAGCAATTTTTAATTCAACGACAGAAAGGGTTGTTTTCTAAACACAAAGCAGAAAGTGGGTTCAAATCTATGAACTGAGGAAACCTTGCATGACTCTTCACTTATTAAATCATTACATGTCGTTTCCTTTTATTATCTGGCTAGTGAATTGATTTCTGTTTTTTGTTGTTTTCTATACACAAAGCGAAAAGTGGGTTCAAATCTATGAACTGAGGAAACCTCGCATGACTCTTCACTGAATAAATCATTGCATGACGTTTCCTTTTATTATTTGGCTAGTGAATTGATTGAAGAATTCAGCTATAAAATTCATTGGGGACGATATTTCCCGCTGGGACCTAGTTCATTTTTTCATGTATGGAATTATTTCAAGATTTGCGTATGATTGTCAATATTGGCAAATGTTAATGAATTCAGATGATTTTTTTTTGCTATGCAATTATCATACCTAAAATTACTAACAAATAATTAAAAGATTTCTTAATCCAAAATGGAGGAACTCCAACGTCATTTAGTTTTCGCATATGCCACGTTTCAACTTCCAGCATGACCGACCCTTGCCCGAAATAAACCATTCCCGCTTAAACTACAGTCAATTAAAATTATAAAAACAATGGTCATATAAATAACAAACAACTTTCATTTATAAAATAACAAAAACTTCTCCTACATAGGTAATAATTATGTCAATAACTTAACATTTCCAACTGGAATTTATTTTGTTTGTCTCTTGTTGTTGTATTAAGATTTACATCGTTCGGAAATTTAAAAAAAAATCAATCAACACTAGTAACTGCCATCAGTTTTCATGTACAAAAATGTAGCTTATGAAATATAAACTGAAAATAGAGTTAACACATTTTTCATCCGGTTAGAACTACTTTAAGACCCCTTTCACACAAGGAAACTGAGTTGCCGGCGATTTTTAGTTTGTAGGCGAGAAGGGCGTAAAAGGAAGACAAAAAATTTCCCCTCACACCCTTCTCGCCTACAAACTAGCCAGTTTCTGGCAACTCAGTTTCCTTGTGTGAAAGCCGTCTAACTCTTCCTTGGAGAAAGAACAGTTTAAATTTAACCGGGTTGAACCCGACATACCTATTA
Source organism: Melangyna quadrimaculata (assembly GCA_949320155.1). NCBI lineage: Eukaryota > Metazoa > Arthropoda > Insecta > Diptera > Syrphidae > Melangyna > Melangyna quadrimaculata. The sequence continues at coordinate 372,537,529 of OX439483.1, forward strand.
AGTAAATTACATTTATTACAGGCTACAGGGTATAAAGTTTTATTCTAAGATGGGTTTGATTGTTGAGTTAAGCTTACTATTTAAGCTTTAATTTAAAGCCGATTAAAATGAGTGAACAATATGGCTGTAAGAAACATTTTAGCCAAAAGATAGGTATCACTGACAAAAAATCTCGTTTAAATAATATGATCAAACAAGATGGGTACTTTGTTCACTATTTTCATTATAAGCTGGTAGCTGAAGTCTAATCAAGGAAAGCGAAGTTGTTATAATCAGTAATGATTGCAATTGTAGTTACTTAAATTGAATCGATAATTTTCAAAACATGTTAAGTCCATCCTATATATTTTTCGTTAAAGTAAAAAAAAACTGTAATTTTCTAATACATGGACAGTTTAAACAAAAACCAAATTGCTTCAGGATAGAAGAAAATAACTTTAATTTTTAATCTAAGCTTGGAAGTCTCAATTCCATACAATTCACACATTTAGTTTTCCAAAAAGGACTTAACATGTTTTGAAAATAATCGATTCAATTATGCTAATTATATGCCGCCTCCACTGGCCATGAACGATGTCCATAATCAAAACTACAATCCAATCCAAAATCTGTTTTGTATGGATATGTCACTGCATGCACATGGATTATGGCGACTGCATTGGAATTTTTCTCTCAGCCTCGTCCACCTAAAAAAAACTAAAGTTTTTTTCAGGACTACTGCCTGTTGCGAGGAACTAACAAATATCCTCCAAGAATATCACATTTTACATGTCATGAATAAGTGCTTTTCGTCTAGCCTCTTCATTCCTGTCGTAAAGCGCACACACGTATGGTTGAGAGTTGTAAATTGCTATCCCCTGGTTCTTCACCAGCTTTATTGCGCCATCCACTTTCTTTTTAAATAAAGTTATTTTAATCGATAGATTTTGAGTAATTAATTTCCCAACTCAACATTCTGAAAAAGAAATTTCTACTATTTACTTAGTTGAAACAGGATCCTTGGAGCAAATTTCTTTTCCAATATTTTGAGTTTGGAAATTAATTTTTCAAAAAGTATCGATTAAAATAACTTTATTTAAAAAAAAAATTCAAGGGTTCAACATAAGCCAAATTTTGGAAACCATTCGGTCTAAAGACATGGTTTTGGACTCAAATTGGAGCAAAGTAGGTTACTTTAAAATCGTAAAACAATCTTTAGGACTGAAATCGCCAATAACTGAAAAAAGCGCGAATGAATCGCGTTTTTTTTGATTTTTGGTTAGGTTATTTACTAGGCCAATATTCTGAACAACTCAGAAAAAGATCAGAAGTACCAGATTTTACGTATACGTGAATGTATATAGTTACAATACTATACCTTTGTATTTTAACTTTGAATTTTTACATACATATGTATATTTATACAAAGTAAACACTCATAAAGGGTTTGTGCCCATGATTATTTTATTAATATATAAAAAAGAGGATATAAGGTATGTATGTACATAATGTCTGACTAAATTATCACTAACTTTTTGAAAAGCGATATAAAAATGTGTTGGTAGAATTTTCCATTCCGACAAATAACTAGCTAACTATGTAGTGTTGTTAAAAACTAAATTTTATTTCTAATATTTACTATTTGAACCTATAAACTTGAAAACTATAGTGAAGACAGCTTAAAAAAATCATGGATATTCTTTCCCCTTTTTCACACAACGAATATTATTTGAAATAATATCAAACATGATTAGCTAAACACCTCCTAATATCTTTTTCATACGCATTCCAGTTTTTTAACCTCGAATTTGAAGTAGTTAAAGCAAAAGAATTAGATTCCAAAGACTACTTCCATAATTTTTGTTTCTTCCCTTCTACCTACATACGAATGTTTCTATAATACAAGAATCCAATTTATGCATAACAACCAAGGTGAATAATCAGCTAAAATAAAAAAGTTCGCCGTTACTTTTCCTGCAAAAAACAAGAGCACACGCCCAAGTTAACATCGAACGAGCTCATCAGTATACTTTTAAGAGAAAGGTAGCTTCCGTCATAAAACCCAAAATCAAGTGTATTTTTATAAAATGTTTTGTTTTTTTATTCACAAAAAAGATTAATAAAATTTTAGACAAATTTAAGAAGAGTTAGCATTTGGACCACGACGACGACCGAATCCGTGCACGAAGTTCACGAAACGTCTGTTGTACTGGATCCTCCTCTTTGCGCGACCGGTCTTCTTCTTCTTCTTTTCTTGCTTCTCTACTTTGGGTGTTTGTCCCTTGACCTTACCGGCACGAGCTAAAGAACCGTGCACTTTACCTCCAAGAAGTGCTACAGTGACATCCAATTCGAAGGATGACAAGCTGCTAACACAAGCATCGTTCTCCAAAGCGTTTCCTTCACAGTTAAGGACGAACTCTTCGGTGATTCCTTTTAATTGGGTCAATTGGGCCTGAAATTAAGGGATTTTATATTAGAATTTATTTCAGATTTGAGAAATTAATATTTTTTGGTTGGGGTTGGCCAGGGCATCGGTGAAAAAGTATGTTTTATACTCACCTTGATGGAGGCAATTGTATCATTTTGTGAAACCTCTAGGGTCTCAACATTGTCCAAACCACGTACAAAAAGCTGCATGTTGGCTACTTTGTGGCAAATTCTGGAAATGGATGCATTAAATTTCTGATTAGAACACGTGCAAAAATTTTCAATTTCAATTTAATGGCACTCAAATGACTCAAATTGGGGAAATTATATATTCAACAGACGTACTTTTTCTAAACACTTAATATGTTAATAAAACTATTAAATATTTTGTAGAAATTGTGAAATTATTAAAGAAAAATTTTCTCACCTTGTCACTTCTGTCGGGGATTTACGAAAAAGGAAGATGGCGCAACTTCAGTTTTGTGTTCACGTTTAATCGAGACTCGAATGGGTGTTCATTTCGAAATTCGAACATAAAAATGAAAGCATTCAGATATGTATTGGAAAAGCTGACACAAGGGATGTGTTCAAAGACGTTGAACATCGTATGTTAGACTGCTTTTACACGAAGGCTTTGCCGCGAAATCTGAGCGAAACATGCGCAGCAGTTATAAATATGAAGGATACACATATGTACAAAATACTAAACAAAAACAACATATTGAGCCTTAACTTTGTTCAAGTGCTAAGGAATTATCTTACCGCACTCCTTAAACGTTACTTGTACCACTACTTGCGCTATTATACGATGACATGCGTCGAAACTCGGTTTTAAATTCTTTGAAATTTCATTTCGACCAAACTAACATGAAACATGTATGATTTAATATAGTGATTTGCATTGCGTCGGTGTGGGTGCTCTCGCTTAAGGTAAAACTGTACTCGACTTCAGAGAAACCACACTTCACGACACGGCAAAACATTATTTTTGTGAAATTGTACAAATGAAAGAATTCCCCTTTCATGTGAAGAAACTGAGTTGCTAGCAACTCTGAGTTTCTAGGAGAGAAGGTAAGAAGGAAAGAAGGTAAAGGCAGTTAAAGGTTAACGTCAAAAAAAATCTCCAGCAAGTAGTTTCGCTATGCGAAAAAGGAATAAAGGCTTTCCCAAACCAATGCGGAACCAATGCCTACACCAACGCGGCGGAGAAACATATGAAATCATTTTGAGTGACGAATGTTTTTTCGCCGCAACGAATGTTTCGCATTGGTTTGGGAGAGCCTTAAGAGGAGTACCTAAACAAAATCTCACCGTTCATTGATTTGATGAGATTTTTATCGTATTGTCCCCTTTCACACAGGGACACGATGCTGGAATTTTTTTTGACGTTTTCCTTTAATTGCCTTTCCTGGAAACCAAAACTCAGTAGTACCATGAAACACACCCACAAACAAATCGCATTCTATAAATGTATGTGTTTCTTTATTTACCAAAAACTCTCCCCTCAAAAAAAGTATTTTTGATTCTCCCAAAAAACATAAAACTCTTCTATCGTAAAAGGGGAGAAAGAGTGCGATGTATACGATGCACAAAGTTTTGTCGCATTTCGTATGTGCACAATATGACAAACAAAAACAGAAATTTTATCGGCGAGCGCGAGTTATAAATGGTTGCTTTTAAACAATTTTTTTTTATTTCGTTTGATTAAACTCGCAATACACTGGTGAATTTGTTCTTAATGAAACTAAATCCAGTTTTAAATTGCATAATATGATACAAATTTATATGAACAATTGCATTTAACAAATAGTTTTCATTAAAACTAGTTAATGAAAACTATTCGTAAAATTCAATTTATCATATAAATTTATTTCATATATAATTTCAAAAGGCTCAGATTCGAGAACTTAGTAATTGTAGTAGTACTAGAAGTACTTTTAAAGGACAAGTTTTTGTGCTTTTGCTATGGTTTAATAAACTACTGGCGAATATACATTAGACCGCTTTCACACAAGGAAACTGAGTTGCCAGAAACTAGCTAGTTTGTTGGTGAGAAGGGTGTGAGGGGAAATTTTTTGTCTTCCTTTTACGCCCTTCTCGCCTTCAAACTCCCAGTTGCCAGCAAACTCAGTTTCCTTGTGTGAAAGGGGTCTTAGAAGTACTTCCAGCAGAACTTCGCTGATATACATTTGAAGGACCTTTGTCAGTACTTTAATGGAGGTGAAATTGCCTACATTTCGCATGCTAGAAAGAGATAGCTGTTTCATGTATTCTCATGTATAGGAGGTATATAACTGAGTTTTTTTCCCGAGCCTCTATCTTTATTCAGTGTAAAAGAAGTACTTCTATTATGTACATATTTCACCGGTTATTCCCTTCAAGCAAGCGAGCTCGTTTTCGGTCCGCAAACGTATCAAACAACGTATGGACGACTTCGCATTCGGTTCCAAATACGGAACGAAAAACTGCATTTTGCGGCTCAAATTAGTATGGAAATTAGAATCACCACGGAGCCATTATGTGAATGTATTGTGAGAGAGAGAGTTTTTCAATTCACCATACTCGGAGAACCGAAACCAAATGGAATCTAAAACTGTTCCAAAAAAAATGAATGAATTGAGGCATACCATCTATTCCAGTTTCTCCATTGCCTACAAAAATAAAACAAACAGAATTTTTTCATTTCAAGAGTTTTTTTTATTTATCATTCATAAAAAGTTTTCTAAAGACTATTTCCCACCAATAAACATGACATATTTCCACAAATATAAATTTACATTTAATAAATAGAAACTTGCATTTCTGATTGGAAATGTTTAAAAGTTTTAACAAGAAAAAAAAGATAAAAAAGCAACCGTCTCGTCTTCGCCACGCTACCTACAAAACTGAACTAAAAAAAAAAAAGTGGTGGAAATTAAGGCAAAATGATTGTATACTTCGCCTATACTCTCTCTATTTCTCGATGCTTGAAAAAAATACTCTCGATTCTCGTTCTTTTTACATGCGTACACAGAAAATTTGTTATTGTGTGTGAGACACTCATTTTTTTTGGAGTCCCAAGTGAACCGAGAAATTTGGGTCCGCGATTTTGCTTGAGGGGTTTATGCAGTTTTACGTTTTCTAGGTTGTACTTTCCATACGAAGAAACAAAATTGCCAGATATTTTTGTATGTCCCCTTTCACACAAGAAAACTGAGTTGGCAGCAACTGGGAGTTTGTAGGTGAGATGGTCAAGAAGTATGGGGATTGACATCATCACATTCCTTCTCACACTATCCGTAATGTGGGTTCAGCCAATAGATATGATATAATTGCAAACAAAAATCTCTGGTACTTTTGTTTCTTTGTGTGATTGGTGCAATGTAATTAAAGGAAAACGCAAAAAGAATCTCCGGCAACTAGTTTTCCTGTGTGAAAGGGGACTTTGAGTTTCTAGGAGGGTAGAGCACGAAGTACTAATTCCAAGGGCAGCAAGTAGGGGAGACTGGGTACGGTTTACACAGTTTCGCTTAAATCGTCCATAGTATTGCCATTTGAACACCGAGCGATGTTGACGGTATGTAAAATGAAAGATCATGTTCTTATCTACATATGGAGAGTATTATTTTAGAACCATGAACATTATTTTAAGCATACGTATAAAAATGTATTAGGAGGACAATTACAGGGAAAAATGGACGAAAAAAATTGTTTATGAATTGAGAGAACCAAATCAATAGAACAGCTTTCTCTACCCAGTCAGTGGTGTAGCTAAAAAGAAAGGGTTCAATGGTGCATTAATCTGCTTTTAATAAAAAAATTCTGCAAACTGATTCCTATTTAACAAAATCAGGATTTCTATGTCTAATTTTCCATTAGTGCAAATTAGTTTTTATGTTAAAAGGATTAAAACTTAAATGGAAACAAAAAATGGTACGGAAAAAATCAAGAAACATAAATCCAGATAAAATGAACGAAATGAAAAATGTAGACCATCAGAAAATAATTTAATTTAAAGGCTCTACCAAACCAATGTGAAACATTTGCTCTGTAGGGCGAAGCATTCACAATGATAACAAAAATGACAAAAACAATGCTAACAGAAACTGGTGTCGGCGAATGTTTCGCGCTGCTTTCGCGTTGGTTTGGGAGAGCCTTAAATGTTTGTTTCATTATAGTATAGGTAATGATGCATAAAAGTAAAGGAAAAACATAAAGAAATATTTCTTTATATGCTGAAGTTGCGCTAGTGGAATCATCTTGTCGGTATAATCCGTATGTATTTCAATTAGGGAAACGAAATAAATGCTTTGAATCTCATATAACTTTGATAATGCATTACTAAAACAAAATATTAACGCATAAATCATGCCGTTTCTTAAGAACATAACTCAATATGAAAAATATAATTTCCGATGTTGAAATTTTCTAGCTACGCTACTGCCTTCACGTACATTTTATTTTTATCTCTACACCTTCAAAATTTGTCTTGAGAGAAAAGATGTAGAGATAACATTTTTCTTTGCGTCGATCTGCATACTAGGCTTTAGCAAAAAAAAAAGAAAACATCAAAAACTAAGAATGAAACCATTTTAAAATGAAACGTTACTTCATTAAATAATTTAAAAGAAACTAAAAGAAAAGTTTTCTCCAATTTTGATCGGTCAGAAATCAATAAAATTACCTTTTTGAAATATTTCAGGTCGCAATTGTCGTACCTAGATAAATTGTTTCAACCGTCCCCAACCCCTTCTGTAGGTAAACAAATATAAATAGTGTCGGTAACAATACCGACACACTGAAAATAGTCTCCATATTGTATTCTACACTCTTCACTTCGATCACAAAAATATACTCAACACTCTCCAACGAATAGAAAACGCGGTAATAGGAAAAAACATCCGAACATAAAAAACTTACTTTTGGATGTCAAAAAACAGAAAGGCCTCCCGTAGACAACTAAAGCGTGCTACGACCTAAGCAAGATTGAAGTTTGTCTATTTACCTGTTACCGCTTCATGCGTCTCTGAGACCCATCCACCTACCACCCACGGTTTTCTAGATATTTGCGTTGTTTCAACCGTCCTGTGTTTCAACCATACCCAGTCTCCCCTAAGGTAGTTAAAGGTGAACGTACAAAAATCTCCAGCTACTAGTTTTGTTGTGGAAAAGCAACTAAAAGGGGAGTAAACAAAATCCCCCCGTCAATGATTTGTCGAGTTTTTTACCGCATTCCTTTTCACACTCCTCGTAACCTCATGGAAAGAAAAAAAATCTATTACTACGTTTTTATTAGAGCCGAAATCATAGAGTAAGTATACTACCTAGTTTTTTCTAGGCTAGTTTTTACGAAAATAATAAAAAAAATACCGAAAAATAATAAATACCGAACCTAAAATTTAAAATTATTTTGTTGTCGCAGTTATTACAACAACAACAAATGTCAAAAAAATCCACCACTCCGTTTTCAGTTTTGCCCTGCAGCTTTGTGGTGGAAATGGAAGTTAAAGGTACGTACGCATTGAATTTCAAAGGTTCGCTTCTACTTTTTGATTACATTTTCTTTGTCTTCAACATAAATATAACTGGATTTATATACCAGAAGCAATAAAAGGCTATATCAAGCAAAGTTTTTGTTCATAAACATTTAGAAACATTAATTTTATTGACAAAATATTTTATTTTTCAACTTTTGAATTTAACGGATTCTCTTTTTTGAATATCTGAGCGAATTTATTCACCAAATTGAGCACAGAGCTAAAATCCGTTTACATACATACAAAGCTCGTTTATCCCATTTAAAATGCACGGCAACTGGACACATGCTGGCTGAAACGGAGATAATCCTCTCAATATAGCTTGTAGGCAGGGTTGTCAGGTTTTAAAGAGTGAAATCGCCAAAATTAAAATTTAAATCGCCAAAAAATCCCCCAATTTCAACATTTTTAACCCGAAAAATCCCCACATTTAAAAAAGAAAAAAAAAATCCGCAATTTGTAGTTTCAATATCAAAACAAATCATATTTAAAAAAAATAAATAAAAAAAAAACAAAACCAAATAAAAATTCTACATACAAAATTAAAAAAAAAAAATACTCTTTTGTACTTAGTCCTCTTAAATATATTCGATGCACGTACATATGTAGGTATACATAGTATTTTATCAATGGGATCCTTTTTAAGCCTTTGCAACATGGAAAGAAATCACAGCATGCCGGCCGTTCTAAATTAGTTTTGAGCGAACGTATATCGCAGTCACAAATTTTGCAATGTGCTTATCCATGGCGTTCGGATACGTAACCAAAGGTATCTGGATTTGTTGTTGTTGTTGTAATGCCTAAGGGAAAACCAGCTGACAAACCAAACAGCTGATGTCAAAAAGAAATCAAAAGCTATCCCAAAAATTTTCGGATTTGTTTGGATTATACTAACAGCTGACATCTCATCTGTTCATTTTCTTGATTTTGTTTGGTTTGGTAACGTATCCGGTTTTGGTCGTTCGAAAACATATCAGATTCTAACGTATCTCAGATACGTATCTGCTTACCAATCGAACGTGGCCCATCTTTCTTTGATTTGGTTAACTAACAAAGCTGTTTGTTTTAACATACATACGTCATTTATTTTAGGGATAAACTTTCAGTTTTGGGGTGCGTTCAGCGCAAATAGCGATGAAAAAGATGTAAGGTTAAAATGAACATTGAGAAATAAGAATTTCGATTAAAAAAATTAAAATCGTTAAAAACTAAAAATATCGCCTTTTTTGGTGTACATCGCCAAACCGATTTTCGTGTCGCCAAATGAAATTTCAAATCGCAAACCAAGGGTGAAAGAGCATGGATCCCTTAAGTCGGTTCTCTTGGTAGTATTTTCTCTATGGCCGAAATGAGGTAATTTCGGAATTTGGCAAAAAATGTTTTTATCAAATTTGCTAATTTCGTTTGATATTTCATTTCATTTTGAATTTGGAATGGCAGTTAAAGGATTGTTTTTTTTTGTTTTCTCTTTGTGTTTTGACATTTATTTATTTATTTATTTTCATGCAAGAGCTTTTTAAAGCTTTTGGAATCGACTGCTAATGGATGGATTTATGTAGGTACCAGTGGCGTGGTGTCTATATAACACGATTCCTACCGTCTTCCGTTTTAAAAATTGTACGAAAAATACTATCAAATAAACATAAACTATGCAACCCTACCAATTGAATTATAAAATTCGCACAAACACACAAACATAAGCTATCGAACAAACACCGTCAATTAATTCTTCTCTTCGCTCTTTGCTCAACAACTACTGAACATACGCTCTCTTTGAAATAATTAATTTAGAAATAAAACACGTCTTTCACCGTCTTATAAAATTTGTTTTGTATCTCTTTCTTCCCTGAGCATTTTTGTTTCTAGATCCTCTTTGTCCAACACGCAACAACAAAGGAAAAAGTAAGACACTGTTCCTCGTGTTATACTGGCACTTGGTATGTATGCGATGGAATGTTTTTTATTCCTTTGCTTGACTCCGTTTCTCTTTATACGTTCTGTTGGGTCATTGTATATATACTCTTATAGTAATATCATGGCTCAAATTTTGTAGTACTAATAGTACTCACGAAATGTGCCGAAATTGGCGTTAAAATCGCTTAAATGCACAATGGAAACCTGGGGATAACGATGCAAGGAAAAATAAAAACAATTAGTAAGAGGGAGAGGAGAATATTGATTAAATTCGTACAACTATAATGGTAATAAGGGAGTCAGATGTTTTTGTCAGTCAACAACGAGAATAAGGGGAAGAAAATGAGAAAATGAAAATATATGTTTTTCTATGGGCTTATTCTTGGGTTATGTTCTTCCAGTTTTTTTCAATGAGTTTTTGTTGCTTTCTTTTGATGGCTATGGGTATATGATTTTTTGCACGATTTTGCAAGGTTAATATATTGGCCATTGGTACCATATTGTATCATGTAGGTAGATATGTATGTACATTTTTGATAAATTAGTAGGTAGCTATACTGGGTAGGTATTTAAAGAAATTAAATTTTTTTGCAAAAAAAAAGCATGAAAATAGGTAGTTATGTTAGGTACATAGGTACCTAAATATTTTGAATTGAGGTATGTAGGTAGGTAAATTAAAACTTGATATACCTAAGTAGGTAAGAACGTAAGGTCATTTTAATGTATGTACCTACATAGGTATTATCAATTAAAATAGGTAAGGTCGTAAGGTAGGTAGGTATATATTAAAAAAATAAACAAAATTATTTTCAATTGAAGGTAAGTAGTTACCTACGTAAATAGGTACCTATGCATAGGTAGGTACCTAGAAACATTTTGAAACTCAATTCAACAAACTCAATTTTTTTTCAATAAAAAAAATTTGTTTGTAAATAGCTTAAAAATTATAGGAATCATATGCAAAATTTCGAAGCTGATGTTAAACATTTTTCGAATTAAAACATTTTGATTTTTAGCTTTTTAGAAGGTGGTTTTAAAAATCTCAAAATTCCACAACACTTAAATGGTATAGGTACACATTTTTGGTAAGAATTTGAAATCGATATAATGTTTTTTTTTCAAAATATGTGAGTTAAAAAACATTTGTTAAGTATTTTAAATAGTTCAACAAATCGCACCAATTACAATAACTTCCAATGGGAAGGTAAAAATATCAATTGACAATATTATAGGTACCCATTATATACATACATGTATAGCAACTACTTATAAATAACAATTACTTTTCCCAATGACGCTACAGCTTAATTTATAAGTATTAAAATTATATAGGTACTAAAATTTATAATTTTATAATAATAATAATTTTATGTAGGAGTGCACTAAAAAAGGATTTTTATTCTTAAATTTAATAGTGTTGCAACGCAACATGCAACAAGATCAAAAAAAGATCAACAAAACAAAAAAAAAACTCATATACGTTTTGCCGACGGCAAAACCATATCCCCAATGCCAACTACCGACGGCAAAACGAGTTTTAAATGTTTTAATGATGAAAATTCAAAAATAGTCAATTCGAAAAGTGCTTAGCAGTTGCATGGGTGTAGATTTTTTATTTTTTTTTTTATTTTTCCATATTTTTATAGAAGATGAATAAAGATAATTATTCATGTTTAAGGAATTTTCGATAGGATTTTTTTTTCGTGTCGAAAATGATTTTTGAAAAACATACATTTTTGTTGGTCAATTTTTCAAAGTTTCTGATTTTTATATTTTTAATGGGTAGTTGGAAAAATCTTAAATTTAAATATGTTATAGGTATAACTATATTTGTATTTCTGTCAATTGACAGATTTATATAAGGGTAAACATTATGAAAAAAATTTTGTATGTTTTGTATCAATATCTTTTTAATAAAAAGTCGCAGAGATTTTAGATCTTAAAACATAGCTCTAAAATGTGGCTAAATTGTGTTAACAAATTTTTGAAGAGGGATGAAAAATTTCATACTTAAAGGGAGTATAAATGACCCGTCAAATTTATATTAGCTTTATTAAATTCAAAACAAAAAAAATGGGCACGACTGGATCGCACAAACAAACAATAAGTACATAGGTAGGTATAGGTAGGCACCTGGGTATGTAAATGTAGGTCATAACTTTTTTGAAGACAAAATATATATGTATGTAGGTACCCTTTTTTGAATTGAAAAATGAACTCAGGTATTTGAAACTTAAAAGAAAAGAAACTTGTAAGGTAGGTATCAGTACCTAAGCTTACCTAGTACCTAGTTAGACCAAAAAAAGAAACAAAATTATTTTAAATTGAAAGTAGGAGGTAGGTAAATAGGTACATATACAATATACATACCCATAATAGGTAGATGCGTTTTGAAAACAACATTTGGTAAGCAACAACTCAATTTTTTCAATAAATAGGTAGCCTTTTTTTGTTAAAAAATATTACAAAAAAATATTACAAAAGAAAATTATATTTTTGATGTTTAAAAAAAAAATATATTTGAGAAAAAAAGTACATTAATTTTTTTCATTTTGTAAAAAAAAAAAATTTTTTTTCGATTTTTTACAATTAAATTATATTTTTGAAGTTTAAAAAAAGAATCCATATTAAAGCTTGTGGTTATCGTAGAAATATATTTTATATACCAAAATAATTGTTTATTAGTGGAAATTATTATAAAATTTAATTTTTGATAATCGGATAAATAAAAAGTTATAATGTTCACTATTTAGTCAAAATAATGCTATTTATCCGTTTAATCGTATTTTGTGAGCAGTGCACAGTTATGTTTTATATATCAAACTTTTTGTTAGATTTTCAAAATTCATAATTTTTAAATTTGAAAATATTTGAACCAAATCGATGGTTCGATGTATTGATGTTTCCAAAAAGAAACATCGATGTCAAAAACATCGGCCTCTGACATTGTCAGCTGTCACAGTCAACTATCTTGGGGAAGAATTAATGGGCACGTTCAATGCAAAAACAAGTTCGTTGAAATTTTAAAATTTTTATTTTCTTAAATAAATCTGTCAAATGATAAGTTAGAAAGATAAAATTTTTACCATTTGATTTCTATCAAATACTTATATCTATAACATATTGAAATTTTAGATTTTTCCCACAACCCATTAAAAAGATAAAAATCAATTACTTTGAAAATTTGACCAAACAAATTTAACCTTTTTCAAAAATCATTTTGGGTATGAAAAAAAAATCCTATCGAAAATTCCTTAAACATGGATAATTTTTTTTCATTATCTTTAAAAATATGTTAAAATAAAAATTATTTAATATCTACCCCTATACTTTTCGTAACGACTATTTGTCAATTTTCAGTCTTAAATCGGTTATACCTTTCTCGGTTTATAGATTTTAAATTAAAATAAGATGTATCCGATTTTTCCCAACTTTTTTTAATCTTTAAAATAAAAAAAATCAAGTCTCTACGACTACGGGTTTAGAAGTTAGTTTTTCGACTTTATTTCAGTTTTTACCATTAAAACCCTATTAAATGTACCAATTTCAAAAAATTCGTTCTTAGTGCACCCCTATATAAAATTTGCTATTCAATAAATGTTAGTATATATTTTTAGGACTTCTAGTTTAAGCTAGTTGTAATTTTTCTTTCTTTTATATAATAAAAAAAAAATATCAAATAAAATAACTTAACTTACTTAACCACTTAACATCGCATAGGGATTCTTTCTAGCAAACAATGAAACTATCACACTTAACCTACCTCAACATCACATAAAGATTCCTTCTTCTAGCCACTGAAAAGTACCAAGGAAATTAAAATAAAACTAAAATTTGGCAAGAAAATTGAATACCCATAAAACCAAAACTTACCCCCGATCATACTTACCTATATACTTGCCTATGCACACATTCTTCATTTCCTACATCGCCGACGGAAAAATCTGTCTACTTGCCCGCCGCAAACAGATGATTCCTACATTATCATTTGGGAACATACAAATTGTTTTTGTTTTTTTTTTTGTCATCTTTATTCTATATCCTTCCTCTTTTACTATCTAATTCTTATAGAAAAGAAATTGACAGCCAACCCAAAACAGTTATTTTTTGTCTCCCTTGTAACCTCATAGATTTTGTATAGCCTTCTCTATTCTTCTTTTCTGTCTTTAGCCCTCGTTTTCTTCTAATTTTCCTCTCATTTAATCTCTTCACAAATTGAAAAGTCTCTTAAATGGTTAGTTCTAACACTCCTCACCTTTGCTAGCGCCATTTATTTGAGTGATGATATTACTATAAGAGTATATATACAATGGTTGGGTGAAAAATAACACGCTCTTCTTCGACTTATTTGCTATGAAAGTTGTTAAATACATTTTCTATTTTTGTTTGCTAAGTATAGTCCAGGAAAGATTTAAATGCGTAATTTAATATGGATAAGCGGTGAAAAATGAATTCATAAAATATTATTTTAGGTATAATTTCATCTTCTACAGCATATCAAAAGTCTCGCAAAATCACAGCAGTGGCTTTGATATAAAGGCATTTAAAGAGGGGCAAAGGGAAGAAGGTATGGTTTGTCAATCTGAAATATTTGGTATGGTTAAATGTAAGAATATGACACATGATTTAAGGGTACTTTTTAACGCTGGATCTAAAAAAAAACTATTCTTTTTCATGGGGTGTTGATAAACAAGAATCAAAAGAGTTCTTAAAAATACCTGTAATGAAATAGTGTTTATTTAGTTAGTTGTGAAGTTGAAGGAATACGTTAGAGCTAGGTTTTTAGTCTTGGGTTTTGATTGGATTTTAAAGCACAGATTGTTGCTTAACAGATTTTCTCTTGGTTGAATCGAATGAATTAAGCAACCTTTATATGTATTTTTTATTAATACAAAATCGTTTTAATGAAAGGCCACTCTATGCGTGAAAATAGACTGTTTGCAGAGTTGTTATTTAACTAATTTTAATGTATCTGCTTGTTTTTTTTTTTTTTTTGTTCAAGATAGAAAGAGGTAAGTTTTGTTTACTTTCGCAGATCAATCATTTTCGTTACGCCTTCCCATTTCAAATTATTGACGCCACGCCACTGGTAGGTACATCATTTCGAACATGGCAAAAAAAATCCCTAGAACAAAAAAAAATATGCCTACCATAAAAAGCCGTTACGGTTTTTAGACATCTAAAAGTAAGTTTTTTTATTCGGATGTTTTTCCTATTAGGTACCATGTTTTCTATTCGTTGGAGAGAATTGAGTATATTTTTGTGATCGAAGTGTAGAGTGTAGAATACAATATGGTGACTATTTTCAGTGTGTCAATATTGTTACCGACTCTATTTATATTTGTTTACCTACAGGAGAGGTTGGGGACGGTTGAAACAATGCATCTGGGTACAGTGGTGGATCCAGGGGGGTGGCTATAGGGGCTAAAGCCCCCCCCCCATAGCCGATTGCTAAAATAATTTGAAATATAGAAAGCAATACATTATAACGTGTTAAGTTTTATATTCGCCTAAAATATTGTTAAGATGAGAATTTTGATGGACAAAATAACGTGGTTGGGGCTGAACAATTTACATGTTCTGCAACTTCTTTTCTTATCCCTAAGGTTGGGGCTCAAGCCTGAAGTGAATTGAAAAAAAAAAAACAATTGGGGGCTATGAATAATGGACATGTTTCATGCAACGACAATTTTCCCTTAAAACAAAACCCAGAAAATTGAAAAAAAAAAAAAAAAAACAACTTGGGACTAATAAGGTCTGAGAATATTGGACAAAAAACGTAGTCAGGGTTAACAACTAACTCCCTAAAAACTAACCTTATTCCAGAGAGCTTTTGGGGCTTAAGTCTAAGGATTTTCAAAGTCCGAAGTTGGGGCTAAGGCTTGAAGGTATAATTAAAAAAAACGTGGTCATTTACATGTCAAAAAACAACTGTTTACACTAAAAACTTAGCTAATTTAACAAAAGAAATGCAATTGAGGCTAAAACAATAAGAGAACACCGGCTTGTAAAGCTTAGTGTAAATGTTTTTATACAACAGGAATTGTTTCTTACGGCCTTGGCTGTGCTTAGAGCATTTTGGGGCTTAGTTTAAAAAATTTCAAAGGTCCAAGCGAATACATTCAAAACATTTTTTGCCTAAGCATTTCAATACAAATTCTTTAGTCGAGGAGCCGAATTCCAAAAGCGTGAGAAACTCTGTGAACTCAGAAAAATTTTGCAGGTGGACATGAATATTTACAATCTCTAAAGACTCTTGAGTGACTTACAAATTTATGGACACATTTTTTGAGCAGGAATAAAAAGTGTATGTAGGTGCAGTGTAAACGAAAATTCATTAACACTAACTTGCAGAATTGGGCCGTGCAGCTTAATTTTTAGAGCAGCTGTTTCTTATGCCCGACTAAAAGTCTTGAAATTTTGATATTTTATCTTTCGATCCACAAAATATTATTTTCGTGCTTTCCAGTGACAACTTGAAGAAAACAGGTAGGTTCGTTGATTTGGCTAATTAAAGAAAATGAGATTTGAGCTTTTTCCAGTAAGACCACTTTAATATCATTTTTCTGAACTAGCATTACAAACAGTTTTCAAATTTTGCTAAAAAGGTGAAGTTCAAAGCATACCTTCAGCTAATTTGAACAAACACTTACATAATGTACATATGTATGTAGGTGGGCACTTGACAGTAGGGGATCTAGTATTTGTCTGTGGGGGGCTTGGAGTTTGGAGATTCAGTTTGAGACCTTAAGTAATAAAACTTGCTTGTTCTAAGATCAATTTTATAATTTATAACAAATAATAGAGATCAGTTTAGGTTTAATGCAAGACCGTACTCAACTTCAGACGAACTACACTTCACGACAACGTGGCAAAACATTATTTTTTTATGAAATTTTAGGAGCTATATCACACTAAGCGGCAACTGAACTTCATCAAAATTCATACGAAGTCGTGTAAGTGTAGTTCCGATGCAGTGCAGTTCCGGCGATTGCGGCGTAACCTTTAAGGATCAAGTATTTTTTTATGAAAAAGATATATGGAGATTCATGTGTCGTTATATAAAAGACATCAAATTTTGACATTCCCTCTTTTCCTTTAATGATATCCGTTTTTTGTGTGCCTTTATATCCGCTCCTATCGCGCTTTAAAATGTTTTCAATACGAAGTACAATAACAATTATTCATAATTGCTGTAGCGGAGACAGAAACAAATTCAAAGGCCACCAAAAGATTATAGTATCTGGTATAACTAGTTATTGTATTAATAAAATTAATAATTTTTAGCCATATATGCTTGAACCACGCGTATAAATTCGTTTATTTATATTATTTAAAAATTGATTAGGTACCTACATAATGAAGTTATATTTTTAAGTTAGCTGTGGGTATGTTTTGAACTTCCCATTTTTGACAAGATTTGAAAACTGTGTATAATTGGCTAGTTCAGAAAAATTATGTTTAAGTGTTCGTACTGGCAAAAGCTCATATACATATGTGCTTTGACACGGTATCAGTCCTCTGAGATCTCATTTTTCCTGAATTAGCCAAATCAACGAGAAACTATTTTGTTTGTTCAAACTGCCACTTTAGGACATAAGACAAAGCTGCTCTTAGAAATAAGCCGCGGCCCAATTCTGCCAGCGTGAATGAATTTTCGTGTATACGCTGCATACATTTTATATTCATGATAAAAAAATATGTCGACAAACTCGCACGTCACTCGAGAGCCTAGAGGGATTGCAAATATTCATTTGCTTTTGCATGATTTTCTGAGCGCGCAGAGAGAAAACTCATGCTTTTGAAATTTGTGTACAATTTCCTAGTACAAAAATGTTTTGTATGTACAATTGCCTTCGACCTTTCAAATTTTGAAAACGTAAGCCGAAAAATCTCTAAGCGCAGCCAAGGCCGTAAGAAAGAATTTCTGTTGTATTAAACATTTACACTTTACTTGACATTCCGTTGTTCTCCAATGGTTTAACCCTCAACTGCGTTTCTTTCGGTAAATTAGCTTTGTTTTTAGTGTAAACAGTTGGGGCATTTGATGATTTGACGTTAATGTTAAGCCCCGACCATTTTGTATCTCTTTTTATTTATCTCTTCAAGCCTTAGCCCCAAGTTCGGACTTTAACAGTCCCTAGACTTGAGACCCCAAAACTCTCTGGAATTAGGTTAGTTTTTAGGGAGTAAGTTGCTTAACCGTGGCTAGGTTTTTTGTCCAAAATTCTCAGACCTTATTGTTACAAAGCTGGCTTTTTCGTCCCAGTTTTCTAGGTTTTTTTTTAGGGAAAAATTGTCGTGGCATGAAACATGTCTATATTCATAGCCCTCAATTTGGTTTTTGTCCAATTCGTTTCAGGCTCTAGCCCCAATCCAAAAATTACATAACTTGACGTATGTAAATAGTTCAGCTCCAACCACGTTATTTTGTCCATCAAATTTCATACCTTAACTTAACGGAAAATAAAATTCTACACGTTGTAATGTATTGCTTTCTATATTTCAAATTATTTTATGATTCGGCTGTGGGGGGAGGGCTTTAGCCCCTATAGCCACCCCCTTGGATCCGCTACTGGCACTTGATACCTAATCAATTATTAAGCAATATACCTATAAATAAACGAATTTGTTCGTGTGGTTTGAGGCTGTAACGTGGCTAGAACTTAAAGTTATAAAATTATAAATTATAAACTTCTCTTTTAGTTTCTTTTAAATTATTTAATTAAGGAACGTTTTATTTTTAAATTAATATTTCCTTAGGGCCAATTTTTCAATAGTTAGTTAAACCTCAGATAGTACCTACTTATTCTTCGAATAAAACAAACTTTTACTCCTGTTGCTATAGTACTTATTCCTCTGATAGTTTAACTGGTGATTGAAAAATCAGCTCTTATTGTTTGTTGTTTTCTTTGTTTTTTTTTTGATCAACGTTGGAGCACTAAAGACTAATAAATCTTGTCAAACTTGTCATAATTTACGTTATAATTAAAAAAAAAATCATAAACATTTATAATTATGTAATATTATGCACTATTTGCAATTGTTTCAACTGATCCCAATCACTGTTTCAACCGCCCCTGGTATGGTATGATTGAAAAAAATTGGATTTATTTTTTTAATTTGACGTATAGTTAAAATAATTCACATGGTACTAAAATAACACTATCCATGTGTAGATAAAAACATGATCTTTCATTTAACATGCCGTCAACATCGCTCGGTGTTCAAATGGTAATACTATTGCATCTCTCTTTTTAGCTCAAACTATGAAAGAAGCTGAATGAGCAATTTAAAGAATGAATAAATTCTCAGCCACTTCAACATACATAAGAGCATTTACATAACATATGTAAGTGCAACCGAGTCGTGCATTTTTTTTTTTTTAACCATAAAAAAACTGCCTTGTTCAATAAATATAATATGTTGTATATTTACATGTATACCGAATTTGTTTTTTTTTTCTTTTAACAATAAACTCTTAAAGTAGGTATTTTATTATTATTAATAATATAAATGACAACGTGCGTATGAGGTTACAACTAAATTATAATAATTATAAATAATACTTAAAATTAAATGTGTTAGTTTACAATTTTTCCATATACATTTATGTTATGTATAAGAAAATCAATTCAACAAGAAACCAAAAAATTAATGAAAAAAACATTTCTGTGAGAAAACTAAATTATAGCGTCTTGGGGATTTTTCGTTTGTCAACAAACTTGAGAGCCCACCGTGCTTTTAGCCTTATCCTAGTGAACAAACTCATTAGCTATGAAATGTTGAGGCTCTACGATCACACTAGTATATTGTGGCGGGTTGACATTTTTAAAGGTATCACCGAACGTACTTTCGACTGGATGATGTTGTTGCGCGTGATGTGATGCGACGTGATTATGATGATTCGACTGCAAATCGCCATTGTGATGATTACTTTGCTGCGAATGTTGATGTTGGTGATGGTGATGATGATGATTTTGGTGGGGATTCGAACTGTTGTCTGAAAAGTAGTTGAGTTCGAAATTGTGACTAAGATCACTGTAGGTGGTGTGCGGGGATGTATCGTTGATGATGGAGGCATTTCCGGTTGACATTTGGCGTTCACTTTCAGAACTACTACTACAACTGCTCGAATTCGCCGAAAACGGCCGAATAATACTCGTGTCAACAGAGTCGTAGTAGTAATGATTGTTATAGTAGTTGTTGCTACTAGTAGTGTCAGCGAATTGAATACTTTGGTTGATGCTGGAAGTGACGTCGTGCACAGGTGTAGGGTACACTTGGGCGTAGTCGAAGCTTCCTTGAGACAGTCGCGACTGGAAGCACTGTTCGACCTTTGAGGTAATAGTGGGGGTGATGGCGGTAGGTGTTCCCACTGTTGCTGGTGTAGTCGAGTGGACCACATGTGATGAAATTACCGGAGTGAGTGGTTCACTCTTAACCGCTCCCTGAATCTCATTCAAAACAAACTCCTTCGCTTCCAGTTCACTGAAAAGTAAATAGAATTCAATTTGTTATTTACATTTCCGTGATCTGGTGCATGATGACGTTGTTTACTCACCTAAGTACGTAGTTCACACTTACAATGCAGTGCGGTCGAGATGAGCGGGTATTGTGAACAACAGTGGCATACGATTGTACCCAGACCCACCCTCCCCCTTTGGTGAGGAATCGATAATATTTGGTGGTAACTTGTCCTTTGAACATCACTGCAAATAAAAAGGATGAATCTTGTATAATAGGGGAATCGCCTTTTTCATACAAAAGAATAATGCTGCTTACGTATTTGATGAGAACATCTCATAGGCAAGGCATCAGCAACATGAATGTATTGGTAGAGAGTTTTTTCGATTAAGTCCTGGGGCTCGTATCCTGTTAGTTGAGATACTCTGAAAATAAATATAAAAACACACTTTGCTATAAAATATCAATTAGTTTTACTGTATTCCTGCTAAATCCTCCGTCCATTGGCCATAACAGTCCTGCCAAGAAGGAAAAGAAAAGATAACAACAGAAATTAAATCCCATCAAATGATGAGGGTAATTGAGTGGGATAATGTCTAGCATAAGGTTTTTGCCTGGTTGTATTTAGTGTTTTTATTTCTTAGGGTGCCTCACTTCCTGTAAGTATAGGAAGGTATGGTATCATCAGGGGATGACGCTTGTCAAGTAAATAAATATTTGGGCAAGCGTATTCGATTTCCATGAATTTGCATAAGCGGAGAGGGGAGAATGTGATGGTGAAGTTTTTTCTATCATCATCCTCATCACCATGAGCTTAAATTTAGTGGCGACATTTGATTTGAAATGGTACAATGGCAATTCGGTATAATGCAATTGTGTTCAAGTGGTTTTCGTTTTTGATTTTTTCTGTTGTTGAGTTTTCTTTATATAAAGGGTTATTGCAATGAAAGAAATGAAAGAACCAGGAAGCATATGGTATAGTGAAGTTTGCTCTAAACTTCTGTATGGCTGCATATTAAGCGAAGATAAACAATTCAGGTGATTTCTTGTTTTTCGATTTAGTAAATTAGTAGGTTTTTGGTCATTAAAACAAGACGTTTCAAGTTACTTCTTTAACTTTGCAGTAAAACTGATAAAAAAAAGGTTGCCATTATAAGCATTGTAGAAACAAAATCAGAAATACACAGGCACTCGAAATATGTGGAAAAAAAACTACTTAACCCTTTATTTTAACGAATTTTGTAAGATAAAATGTAACCCTGAGGCCACACGGGCAAGTACTGGCAAGCAAGTTGGCTATACAAACATTAACCGTCAAATTTTTATACGTGTACTTAACTGTGACTTAGGGGCCAGTTATAGCGATCAGTAAAAACCATCAATAAAAGTTAAAACAGACGAAAACTGGAATTTTTTAAGTACAGCCGGTTATAGCAATCATTAAAATAATATCAGTAATTAAATGTCAAACCACCAGCCAAAACCCTTTATTAATTTACGGGCCGGTTATAGCGATCAGGAAAACGAATCAGGAAAAACTTTCAAATGGATTTTTTGCACTATTTTCATTCAATTTGAAACACAATCGCTAAACTAATCGATGACAAATAACTTGTAGAATTTTTTGATCAAATAAAATTTTCTATTTAACAATTATCTTTTTTTAAAAATGTACTTATTTATTTTTCTGATGCAAATTCATTTTTCGTGCCAGCTGATCGTAATTTCTCACATAGTGGAACAAAAAATTTCAATGATTTGAGTTCCAATTTCACTCATTCCACTGAAGGAATTGCGGACGAAAAAGTTTTTCGTGTGCATTTCAATCAGGAAAACTTGGTGGTAGGCTGGCCAACTTACATATTTTTTTTAGTTCGCTATAAACGACCATCAGGAAAAAATATTCAATTTCATAGTGTTTCAACTTTTCCTGATGCGTTTTCCTGATCGCTATAACTGGCCCCTTAATGATGTAAAATGCTTCATTAATTTTTTTACTGATGGAGAGGAACAGTAAAAAGATGGAACACAGAAAACTGAAACGAAATGTTCCATTTTTTGTGAAATGGCAATCAGCTGTTCAATAAAACGAATTTCCATCAGTAATAGTCCAGTAACCTTGTCGTTTGTATGGAAGGCACCGTTTGCGTCAAATCAGGTATTTCTGATTTTTTGCTGAGTTATTCAGGATAATGGCCTAGTAAATAACCTAAGTTTACGACCTCGAGCGTCGACCGCTTCATGGTCAAAAATCGAAAAAGCCGCGATTTTGTCGCGCTTCTGTCAGTTATTGTCGATTTTAGTCCTAAAGAAGTAATTTTAAGTAAAAACATTGTTCTACGATTTCAAAGTAACCTTCTTTGCTCTAATTTGAGCCCAAAACCATCTCTGTAGACCAAATGGTTTCCAAAACGCAGCATTTCAAAATTAAGCGATAGAAAAAAAATATAACAAGCAGTGTTATCAAACAATATTATGGAAAATAAAGAATGGTTGACATAAATGCATCAAAGCACTGGAGCGTGTAGTTTGAGCCAAAATTATAGGACAATCATACCGGAAGAGGGGTCGATCTACCCCCGTTAAGATATATATATATCGGGTGGCACAACGGCTCATGAAGAACCAGGGCCTAGTGACTAACAACTCGCAACCATTACTGTGTGCGCCTTTCGACAGGAATGGAAGGGACCTACAATTTTATGCCGAATCCGAACGGCTAGACGAGAAGCACTTATTCGTGACAAGTGATACTCTTGGAGGATTTGTCAATTCCTCGCAAGAGGCAGTAGCCCTGAAAAAAAACTTTTTAGATTTTAGGTGGACGAGGCTGGGAAGCGATCCCAGACCTCCAGCGTGACAGTCGAACGCACTAACCATTACGCTACGGGCTACTACCCCCCCCCCCCCCCCGTTAAGATGGGAGGGGCAATTTTCTAAAAATATGACTTAAGGTAGAAACAACACTATTGAAAAACAGTGGTAACACCCACAATATTCTCCTATAGCTTTTCTTGAACCCAGAAACCCATTCTTGAATTTTCCTTTTAAATAAAGTTATTTTAATCGATAGTTTTTGAGAAATTTTTTTCCAAACTCAAAATATTGAAAAAGAAATTTGCTCCAAGGATCCTGTTTCTACTAAGTAAATAATAGAAAATTATTTTTCAGAATGTTGAGTTTGGATATTAATATCTCAAAAACTATCGATTAAAATAACTTTATTTAAAAGGCAAATTCAAGAATGGGTTTCTGGGTTCAAGATAAGCTATAAGAGAATATTGTAGGTATTACCATTGTTTTTCAATAGTGTTGTTTCAGCTGTTCAGTAAAACGAATTTCCATCAGTAATAGTCCAGTAGCCTTGTCGTTTATATGGAAGGCACCGTTTGCCTCAAATCTGGTATTTCTGATTTTTTGCTGAGTTATTCAGGGCAATGGCCTAGTAAATAACCTAAGTTTTCGACCTCGAGCGTCGACCGCTTCATTGTCAAAAATCAAAAAAGCCGCGATTTTGTCGCGCTTTTGTCAGTTATTGTCGATTTTAGTCCTAAAGAAGTAATTTTAAGTAAAAACATTGTTCTACGATTTCAAAGTAACCTACTTTGCTCCAATTTGAGCCCAAAACCATCTCTGTAGACCAAATGGTTTCCAAAACACAGCATTTCAAAATTAAGCGCTAGAAAAAAAAATATAACAAGCAGTGTTATCAAACAATATTATGGAAAATAAAGAATGGTTGACATAAATGCATCAAAGCACTGGAGCGTGTAGTTTGAGCCAAAATAATAGGACAATCATACCGGAAGGGGGGTCGATATACCCCCGTTAAGATGGGAGGGGCAATTTTCTAAAAATATGACTTAAGGTAGACACAACACTTTTGAAAAACAACACTACTCAAAAACTATCGATTAAAATAACTTTATTTAAAAGGCAAATTCAAGAATGGGTTTCTGGGTTCAAGATAAGCTATAAGAGAATATTGTGGACGTTACCATTGTTTTTCAATAATGTTGTTTCTACCTTAAGTCATATTTTTAGATAATTGTCCCTCCCATCTTAACGGGGGTATATCGACCCCCCTTCCTGTATGATTGTCCTATTATTTTGGCTCAAACTACACGGTCCAGTGCTTTGATGCATTTATCTCAACCATTCTTTATTTTCCATTATATTGTTTGATAACACTGCTTGTTATATTTTTTTTTTTCTAGCGCTTAATTTTGAAATGCTGTATTTTGGAAACCATTTGGTCTACAGAGATGGTTTTGGGCTCAAATTGGAGCAAAGTAGGTTACTTTGAAATCGTAGAACAATGTTTTTACTTAAAATTACTTCTTTAGGACTAAAATTGACAATAACTGAAAAAAGCGCGACAAAATCGCGTTTTTTTTTTGGGTTGTTTACTAGCTAATGTTCTGAACAACTCAGCAACAAATCAGAAATACCAGATTTGACGCATACGTGAATGTATATAGTTACGGTACTATAAAATAAGTAAATGTTTTTTTTACAAAAATTATTCTTCCTTGCGATTATTTTTTGCCAGAAAAAAATATTTTAATTGATTTGCCATCGATTCGTACCATTTTTATATTTCAAATCTTTTTATAA
This sequence comes from Melangyna quadrimaculata, assembly GCA_949320155.1. Lineage (NCBI taxonomy): Eukaryota > Metazoa > Arthropoda > Insecta > Diptera > Syrphidae > Melangyna > Melangyna quadrimaculata. The sequence continues at coordinate 372,562,452 of OX439483.1, forward strand.
CACATGAAATTATCCAAAAGATAATTTTTAATGATGGTTTTTACTGTTATTTAGTTATAGTGATCAGTAAGGGAATAAGGAATAAGGGAATTTTTACGAACAGGGAACATTTTTGGCCCGAAACTCACAATAAGGAAAGAGTGAAATGTGATTTTTCCGGGCGGATTTTCTTTCACGCGGAACTCACAATAGAGACGAATAACAAACAAAATTATGTACATAATTTTGTTTCTGTTTTCCATGTTAAAATGTTGCTGATTTGCTTTCATTTTCTTAAAAAACACGGCTTGGTTAAACAATTCTTGTTGTTATCTTTATATATTTACTTGAAATAAAATTAAAATCTCTTTCTAACCTTGCATCCAGGAAAATCAATTTCAAGTCCATACTTGCACGAAACATAAACATATTTTGGTGCAATTTAATTTCGGTTATCGCTGATGATGGCAGTGAATGTCCAACAGCAACTAATCCTAAATTTTGTATGCACCTCTGACCATCGCCGTAATCAGGAAATATTCTCGCTTTAAGGTATCCAGAGCAGTGTATTACCTTGGATTACAAAGTTTGTATTTATTTAATGATTTTAAAAATAAAAATTTATGCCAAAGTTTTTAAGTTTAGTTAAATTAATCAAACGGGTACGTCTTTTAATATTTTACCTTGAATCCAGAAGATGTCAGTCCAGCGTTTCTCTTAGCTAAAACACATTTCATTCGCAGGAAAAATGTTTTCTCGATTTCAATAGTAAAAGAGCCTCGTTCACCTTGTCCAGAAACATAAGGATTCGAAGTATTGGGTGGTAAGTTGAGTGAATTTATAAAAACATCCTAAAACAAAAAAAAATAGATAATTCTCAATTTTTTGGTTTCCAAAATAATAGATCTAATTGGTATATTAAAGTTTTCGCAATAAACTGTTACAAATTCCTATGTGCTTTTTTTGAGTTAACGAAACAGAAATATGTGACAGTGCAAATATATATGAAACTTCGGATAATAAGGTTTAGGTAGGTATTTTATATTTTTAACTTACTGGATTCTGGTACATATCCGGCCGAAGTGATAAGATCGCATTCATTTCATCCTGATCGAAATTATGAATATATTCGTAAATTGAATTTCCCGTCAGTTCAACCTGAAATTGAATTCAATTGAAAATATGTACAAATACTATTAAATTCAACTGCGCTGTTTTAAAACAAATATAAGGGATTAAAAGGGTTTTCCATTAAGGGCGGGTCGATTTTAAAATTGAATAACAACTGAGATATCAATTATTTGAGAGCCCTATCAATGACATTATGTGTGAAATATAACATCGTTCAAATTGCTTCGCTGAGTGGCGCGGATTCGAAAGGTCCAATATTTCGATGACTTTGGCGCATAAATCAGGCTGAATTTGACCGATGGCATCGATTTAGTTGTCTTTAAGGGCCGCGGTGGTTTGAGGCTTATTCGCATAGACCTGCGACTTAAGAAATCACACGATCTTGGTGGCCAATTCACGTCGCCTCGGCCAGAGATAACAATGCCATGAAAACGCTCGTGCAGAATATCGAGTTTGTCTTGAGCTGTGTGGCACGTAGCGCCATCCTGTTGAAACCTATTTCTTCGGTGTCCATATCACCCAATTCAGGCCACAAGAAGTTGGTGATCATCGACCTACATATAGCGAGTATCATTTTCGAAGAAGTACGGACCGATAACGCCTCCCCCTCCAGCCCAAAATCCACATCAAACAGTAACTTTATGTGTATGCATTGGCACCTCGTAAACCTTCATGTACCTATTCATCCAAAAATGGAAGGACGACCATGTACCCCATAAAATAAGGGCGCAACGGGCGCATCGTTGCTACTAGAGACCACCCATTGTGATAATAAAAGTTTTATCATTTGCACGTGTTGCTCGACGCTGTAACTTACCACGATGATTTGTCTTTAGTAATGATTAAAATACGATATTTTGACAGAAAGTAAAAGAAATAATATGGCCGCCACGAGCTGTCAAAATCAACCTTCCATATTGGAAAACCCTTAACTATAGGGAGAAGCATAATTTATTAGGACACAAAGTAAACAAAAACCGAGACCTAAAGTGACTTATAACTCTTGTCTTAACCATTCGTGCTTGTTGTTATTCGGCAGAAGTGGAGAGCTTCAATTACCAACCATTAAGGAATACTAACATATGAGGTGGTTTTTGTATTTTAATTGTTTTTTTTTTTTTTTTTTTTTTTTTTTATTTTAGTTCCGATAATAACTAAAGAGTTAACCTTTACAAAATGAGGAAATGTTTATGAAGAACAGTTTATATTTGAGTAATAATGGGCTCAAGTCCCTTGAATGAATTCAATAGACCGTTCGTACCAACACAGTCCTTTTATACAATTGGCGATACCCGATACTTGGCACTTCGACGACGCAAAACGCCAACAATTCCAACGGTAAAAATACTGCGTTAGATTAAAAAAAAAATCCAAAGACAAACTTTAAAAAGCCAATCCAGTAAACAAAACAGTTTTTGAAGAGCTTGTTGAAATTCTGCCCCCAAGTTGACTTATAAAATTGACTTCAGTCAAAATAATGAACATACATTTGAATACCTAAGTATCTTTTCGTAGATTTTTGTTGAGCACTGAACAAAAGGTACTCATTATTTCAGAGTTATGTTATAATTTTTGTTTGTGAAAAAGACAAAATTTATTCATACAAAAAAGATCAATCCGTGTCCCCACAAGATTCAAATGACATTTTTGTAGTCATAGTCCAGGAGTTAGCTCTGCGAATAAGACCTATATATCTTATCGCAGAAATAATTAAGTTCTGAGTAATGACCGAATTTAGAATCGCATTAAGCCTTAAGCCAAGTCTAGGTAACCTATAGAAAAAAATCTGGCTTAGTTTGTTTATTTAAAGGGGGGACAATGATTTTTCTGAAAAGGTATATAATACGAAAAAGAAAGCCCCAAACGTATTGGTTTATTAATAGGCACAATTAACCCAGCCCAGAACCACACCCTGTCTCGTGAGTTGTGCTGTGGAGTCGTAAGTCCTTGTCAGTCCATATATTTTATACGCAACACAGCAACAGAACAAACTAGATAAATGTGGTTATACTGATATTAAATACATTGTAGCGATAGGGCACCACACGAGACAGGTGTGGTTCCGGATTTAGATTGTTATGGGGTTATGGCAATGTGAAAATAAATTAAAAATTACTAAAGCTAATTGTTGTCTTTGTTTTTTTGAATACCTAAAAGAACTTTTTAAATTTTGGAATAAAATATTTTGTTGACTTCTTGCAAGTACATGTATGAACAATTGGAACAAAACTAAGTCAAGCCATTGGAGAGATATTTGCGAAATCGACCAGAAATAAGGCAATTTCATTAAAAATGTCCAAGTCCTGTATAATTTTTTTTTTAGCAGACTTTGATCTAATTTTGTCTGTCAGTCTATACCTATATTTATATTTATTATATATTTCCACCTAAATTTTGGAGATAGGAACGCTCTTTGGTGTCGAGATACCAGAGAACGATGAAATTCGTATTTATCTCTTTTTACTATCAGAAAACCTCCTAAACTTTACTGTGTCGTAATTTATTAGACGCAAAGTTAAGTGAACTACTCACAAAAAATACGTCTTAACTGAGATATTTAAAAGCGGAAAATCGAGTTACAAAGTTCTTGCATTCAGGGGACGATATGTCGTAAGTATATTTCCAGAGCTACAGAGAGACAGACTAAGCAGGTGGGTCGATTATCATAAATTTGTTCCCTTGTTTTTTGGAATCATCGATAGTAGTCGATGATGTGTGTGTTGTGTACATGACGACCACCAAAACCACGATTGTTCTACCTTAACCTATACCTAATACAATTGGTCATTCAATTAAAATCAACCAGTTACAACTATTTCTCTCAGACTATTTCTTATGCATATAAATTAATAAACAGGAAAAAGCTTATACTTTTCAGCTATATCAAAGGTATACCACCTTATTATATATGTAAATCAAACTCTTACCTGACTTAAACCCAAGTGCACCGACGCTGTCTCAGATATGTACATAATTTTTCCATCAGGTGCCACTACAAATATAAAACCATCCAACGTCTGAAGAAGATGAGAGCCAAGTTCTTTTATAGCTGCTCCTCTCTGCATTGGCTGTGACGATCCCCAAGCTTCTCCCAGTCCTATTTTTATACAAACGACAAAAACCAAATACAATAACAAAGCATAACTATATGTACAAAAAAAATTGCATAAATATTATTCCCAATTAATCTCATTTTCATAAAAGAAAAAAGGGGCATTAAAAAAAATTCTGAATGAATTAGCGAACAAAAAGAAACACCACACAATATCCTGGCAAAAACAATAGCGCTTGATAACGCAAAAGTGCCACGCCGACAATATTTTCATTTTCTATTCATTGCTTCCATATAGTTATACAGACACGGTTTATATATAATACAACCCGCTTAAATCCTTAACATCACAATGCACATAAGAGCCAAGGCGGATGGATGGATGGCAAAAAATATGTTTTTCCCACACCGCCACCGTGCTATTAAAATAACAAAAAGTAGGTATAATAATAATTATTATAACAACAAGAATATAAAAGGATATGCCAGGACAAAAAAGGACCACCACTCCTGTCATTGTCTTGTGCGATATTCAGCGGGGGTTGTCAGTCGTCGTCGTCGCCTCACGTTTGTCAGCGCAATGCCACCCCACAAATTTATTTTCAAGTCGATGATGACGAACAAGGACGTCAAGCTGGCTCTTGTGTGTGAATTTAAGGACTTCATCGGTTCTAGAATATTATTTATATTTTTAAAGGTATGTCTATGCACCCCAAGAGCTTTGTAAGTACAAGTAGGAACATATATAAAAAATGTAGTTGGAGGTGGTGACTGATATGGTGTGGGTATATTGCGAGATTGCCCAAAGCGATCTTTGGCTTTGGTTTGTTGTTTTTTCTTTTTTTGCAATTGTGAATGGATGTGCATCATGTCAAATGGTGCGAGATTGAAAGGCAACGTACGTTCAATGAACTGATTTAATTGTTCCAATTATTTTCATATGGAGCACGAATTCGACGACAACAATGACGACGACGTCTGTCATTTGAGGTTGTTTTTTACACGCGCATCAAAGAAAATCTAAATTAAGGACTAATACAAATTTTTTTTTTGTATTATTGCTTAACTCACCATCCGGAAAGACTTGTCGCATTTTAAGGTACGATGTTGTTAATCTTATGATGGACGCCTTGTCCAATTGCGATGTGATTGCACTTGGCAATGGTAGTAATTTGGCCAATTCAAAAAATTCGGCATTTTCCTTTTCACGTCGGGTCCTTGCAGCGTTTTTACTTTTCTCCTTCATTGCACACGTTTTCGCAAGACCTGTAATTGTAAAAAAAATAAATTACTTGTAAGTAAAATGACCCAAAAGTAAGTGCAAACGACAGAGGGATGGTTTGTTAAAAAAAAAAAGAAATTAAACCTGACTAACCCAGAATATTATTTTGGTTGTAATCCTTAAGGACTTTTCTTTGGTATTTCATTTCTAATATAGAGAGTTGTTAAAAAAAAATATTTCCGAACGTGATATACCTATACACAACACACTCGTCAATCACCTGTTTAAGACTAATGAAATTTTCGAACAGTATTTTGGTTAAATATGAGATCCCTGAACGGAAGGAAGTCCGAATATCCCTATTTCCCATTGGCTATGTAACAGGTTGATTTGAAGAAAGGGAATCACCAATTTTTGTTACCTGTTTCAGAGTTTCTTTTATTTTCCATGTGATGATCTTTTGTGCAAGTAGTAAGAAATAAGAATCGAAGGTTCATTCATAAATAGGTGCGAAAATGGAAACCAATAATGGTGATGGTGACCTGATGTCTGGCAAATTTCAAAAGTACATAAGGAAAATAGGAATAGTGAATTTATGAATGAATTCTACATCAATGCGTTCTTATCCTAATAGGAAAATTGACAATTTATTTATGTTCTTACCTAAATCAGTAACTTTGGGATGATATTATTTTGTACGTGATAAAAACATATGATGGTAAAATTATAAAACTGCATGAGGTCAAACGTGAGATTTTATTTTTTGTACATTTCGTATTTGTGACAATTGTGATTTAATTGACTTTGATATGTTTGGCCCTGGGAAAAGGTTACGTAGGTATGTACCTCTACTACATTCACCTATATGACTTACTAAAGGTATGCTTTGAGAAGTGGTGTAATGCAAAGTTGATATACATATATCTACATTATATTTATAAAAAGATGGTCAGCTAAAGTGACAAATATTTTTTCGAAATTTTGAAAAACAATCCATATTTATTTTTAGAATTTTATTTCACACCCCTTTGAATCGGTTAGTTCGAGACAAGAACAAATCGTATCGTTGCTCTAGACCCTAGGAAAAAAATATTATACTAACAATTTGTTTTGAAAAATTCCGATATCAGAGTAAAGATTAACTCTGTCAACAACGAATTAAAATTGGGATTTGATTAACATTTTTTCGACACGCATTTTTGATAGTTTAGCACAGAAAATGATTTTTTTTTTTTTTTTTGACGAAATGGAGATCTTTTTATTTTGTGCCATTTTAATATTAATTTATTAAATTATTTCTTTTTTTTGTGACTTTTTGACTGTTCAAAGTAAAGTTAACTACCTCTTGTGGCTTTTAAATTAATTTCTGATTAAGTATTTAAAAGAAAGTGTTTACACTAGCCTTCTTCAGACTTCTTAGAAATTCAAATTTATCCAAACAAATTGATTTGAAAAGGTTTATTTCTGATGCAATACCATTTTTTTAAGAACTTGAAAAATATGTTTTAAGAAAAAAATTAGTTTCGATTCGTCACTGAAGAGAACTCAAAAAATTTATTGAAAGCGATTTCTCTGTTTTTTTTTTTAATTTGACGATATTTCGGAAACAACTTTGTAAATTTTTTTTTTATTTTGGCAATTGGCATCTACAACAGCATGTTCATTGAACATTCAATGCCTTTATGGCATGAAACACAAAGATAACAGTGACCGACCCTAAAGGTAATTCTCAGGCATTTAAGCTCATCCTGGCATTGCTGAACCAATTTGGAGAATGATGACACTCGCGAGCGAAAAAAATGGAATCATTTAAGTTTGCCTTCTAAAAACAGCAATCGCGATGGATATAATGTCTATAATTAATTGTTACACAATTAGGAAGTAGAGCAATGTAGGCGATTTACGTTCTCAGATGAGTGCAGAGTTTGTCTCCATGGAAGGCATCGCAGATCATCTGTTTACTGTACCTCTTATGCTATAGCTTCCATTTTGTGGTAAGGTCTGCTTCCTTAAGCCGTCTCCTAATTGTCCATTAACTTACGAGTCTTTATCGTATCTGTATCTGCTATTGTTGGACGTCAACGCTAGTCAAAGCACAATTTCGGAGAAACGCCATCACGATGAATCAGTCATAACATCCGGTGGCACACAGATCCTGGCCTTTACAATAACCTACGAGTTTGTCTAAACCTTCCGTAGATCTTTGATATGCAAGATTGGCTAAGACCGAGCTGATGGGACACAGTACATTGGTTTATTCCTTGTTGCAGTAGTGTGACAACTTCAGTAACTTCTACAGGCGTGTCTTCCATTATTCTCTTAGATTAGGAGGCCCAATAAATTAAGATATGTTGAAATTCACTTTTAACAGCACAATTAACACCAAAGACCAACTATGGGCGCATTTATCGCGTATCAATGTTTCAAACTCTTGCCTAATTTAAAAAAGTATAATTTGATATTTTTGTTATTATAGCGGATAGCGCGAAAGCTATGCAATGGATTTTTATGATTTTACCCTTAATTTAATGTTTTAAGTTCAAGCTTTAAGACGAGCCTACTAACAATTAATTATAGATATTGTATCCATCGAGATTGTTTTTTTTAGAAGGCAAACTAGAGTGATTCCATTTTTTTTTGCTCGCGAGTGTAGTTTGTGAAGTTCTAGTTTGAATACTGTTTGAGCAATTGGCATCCTTCCTGATTTCTATCAGTAGTAATTCAGCTTGAACCTTTAAGCAAAATGTTTTTTTTTGTCGGAAACGGCTAAGGCTTTTATAAAAAAAAAATATGTGCTAAAATAAATACCTACCTGCGATGTATCTATCTTTTACCAAGTTGAATAAGAAAGTAATAAGAATAATATAAGTAAGTTGACTATCTGTGGTTTAACGGACTATTGAAAAATTGGTACCAAATTTACTATATTTTAAAATGTTTTATTTAAAAGACTATTCACACCATATTGTGTTCTAAATACATATAGGATACAGAGGCATCACCCGTTGATTCCTTAAGCTAGCTTGAATGAAACTAAAATTCAACCAATACAGAGCTGATAGAGATATTACTGAGCCATTGAGTAATTTTATAATAAAACATTTTTGGAGATGATCAAAGGGGGCAGTGTCGATCTTTGGGACCATGAAAGAATATGAATGAAGACAAATGAGTAAGAACCCTCTTTGAATAATTCACTAAAGTTTTTTATATGGACTGAACCAGAATGGCGCCCTAGGCTACACATCAGCCATATGCAGGTACAGGTCTAACAAACGATATATGTATAAGGAAGACTCAAAAGAACGTATAAGTATCCTGGAAGTCACGAAAGAATCGTTTTAGGAATCCCAAAGTTTTATTAGATTTTTTAATAATATAAGCCGTTTTTTTTTTTTTTGAGAGAGTGACTAGCAACTCAGCAAAATGTTTACACGCAAAACAAATTATTATACTTAATTTTTTTTGTTGTTTCCGTGTAAAACTTTTACTGAGTGGCCAGTCACTCTCTCAAAAAACACGGCTATAGTTAACGTTATCTACGAGTAATTTAGAATCTATAGCAAAATACTAAATCGAAAAAAACGGACACTCTGCAAAGAATAGTTATAAACTATTAAAATTTTGTTTGCGTGTAAAAAACATTGTTTTACACTTGTTAATATTCAACAAAAGATGGTTTGTATTGCACCAATCCCTTAAACTATAAAGATTTTCTCGAAGTTGTTCACATTCGTTAGTGAAGGTTGTTATTTAAAAAAAAAAATTATGTCATCGGCATAGATAAGCACTGCTGAGTTTTGTATAATAGATGTGAAGTCATTGATATATAAAATGAATAGTAAGGGGCCTTAATGACTGCCTTGTGGAAGACAATATTCACACTAAAAAGCTTTCGTTGAATCTTAAGCTTTTAGTTTATTGATTAAAGTTTTGTGAAATAACAGAATAGACCTTAAAAGGAATCCAAGAAAAAAGAAGCAAAATTAAACAGGTTTGTTATAAAGTCGACTACATTTGGATGAAACTATATAGGCTGCCACAAATAACAGATTTTAAGTTAAAAGATAAGACTTTACAGATGATCGACTCAAATAATTTTGGAATAACAGAAAGTTTAGCAACAGGTAATATTAATTGTTATTATTGATTTGGAAATGTAGTTTAATTGAATAAATGTTTACGTCCCCAAATATTTTTTTAAAATTTAAAAATATTTATTTTAAAAAACCACTCCAATGATTTTTGAAATCAAACAGAAATCAAACGTTTTATTCCGATTGGAATCAAAAATAATATTTTTTTAATGGGCATAATAAGGAAAAGCATAAGTGGGTGTATTAGACATAATATTATAGTTCAACCAAAAGGAACAACAAAACTCGTGTTTCAATGAGTTTTTTTTTATATGGTATGTATACATATGTCATGAATGTAGGAACTAACTTGAAAACAAAAGATTTTTGTAGTTTTCATAAGATAGAATATTCAAAAAACAATTTTTGCCAATTTTCGCACTTTTAGAATCGCTACAAAAGTTTCCTTTACAAAGCAAAGGGCTCCAAATATGTATATAGGTATGTATATCAGTATATGTGTACCAAACTCAGCGCCAAATCATGTAGAGCCATATTAATAAAAACAACGTTTAACTCACCTGTAACTTTCGAGCTCTCGTGTAGGCATGTATTTAGAGATAACTCGTGAATTAAAACGTATATTTACTTTTCTTAGTTTAGCCTTCGCTTCATTTTGTAATGCTTTATATAGAGCAATTTATTTAAGGTTTTGAGCAGAATTAGACAATTTTTTTATTTCTCACTTGTGCGCTTCAAAATTACTCTGTTTTTTATAACATTTTTTATTTGCTCCGTGTTCATTGCAATATAATATCAGCAAGTTTTAAATAGATGTCGTCTTATAGATGATTTTATAGCAAACAAATTTATATCTGATTATTTTTTTTTCCTATGTTGCATATTCCCAGATAATAACAAAAAACAGGGGGTGATTTTGCAGTTTTTTTAAATTTTGGATTTTTCCTGCAAAAAAAACACCTTTTTTAGCCGGAGAAACTAAATATTTGTATTGTATATATTATTTGTGACAAAAATCTCAGTTACGTCTATACCATATATCTCACTAGTTTAAGTCTTATCTAATGTTGTTTGAAATCAATTATGTTTGTGTTGATTTAATTTAAACAAATCCAAAATAGAATAACAAAACACAATAATTTAATTGACTATCTAAAATTCCAATTTATCCACCAGCGTATTATAAACCTGCTTTATTATAAGAACAAAAAAAAATTGCTTGTCGAAAACCGGGAAGATTTAGTTTCTCTAAGTAGGTTTATTTTTTTCCAAAACCAGACGGCATATAAATGCCATAAAATATTATAGCCTCTGTATTTTACAAAGATATATGCTATGGAGCAACAGATTTCCTAAATGGTTTCTATCCACAAAGCATACTGCTAATCCGCAATCCTAATGAGCCAACATGTTCCTTAGAGAGGTTATGCAAAAAACGACACCAACAACCATCCACCCCAAGAAGAAGGGCTCTCTGAAAAATCGTCGGTATTTTGTGGCTTCAAAGCCTACCTTATGTACTGTTTGATAATTCTTTTATGCTCAATAAACAAATCAAAAGACGCGAAGCTACTTAAAAACGCCCTTATAATTGCCCTATTTGGAGTTCGACTAATCCCTTATTTGTTAATGGGATAACGTTATCCCGCTTCTGCCACTCCTATAGTTGCTGCAGGAGCACAAACTTATCGAGGCAGGAGTTGCATTTATGTTGCTGGTATTTGATGATAACTTTAATCATGGGTGTATGTTTGAATAGTGTTCCTCTGCAAGACCTGACTCTATATCTCTGCGAAGTATTTCCTAACCTTCAAAATACGAAGGTGGGTAATTCGATGTCATATGTTGTACACGTTTAACACTTATGGTCGTTTTTCCAAAACACACAACATTCAACATATGGGCAAATTGACGAGCGTGAGACCAAACGTATAGTTTACTGATCTATGGGAATTTCGCGCTGAAAAGATTTATTTGAACAGAGGTGTTTTAAAGATATGTACCTTGTACCTGTGAAAATCATCAATTTTTGAATTCCAGATTTTTCAAATCAACGAAAGTGTAGTATTGGAAAATCCCAGTCTTCCGTGAGAAAATTTTGGACATGTATCGTTGGTATAGTTTGGAAAAGCAAAGGTATAATGTACCTGCCAATATGTGATGTACAGCGCATTGCGCTCTTGGTAGATTTTATGACCATCAGTATTGTTTTTGAACAAAGCAACTTAGCACGGAGCGTAAAACGCCTTAAAATTAGACAAACTTTAGAAACAATAGCATTAATTACTTTTATATGAACTTTTTCAACAAGTATGTTTTGTTCGATGCATCTCTAAGGATTCGGCAATCGTGGGAAAGAATTTTTTTAAAGTTCCTTAGTTCTCTTCATCTATATGTCCAGTAAGAGTGAGTGTTAAGGTACATACGTTTTTAAAATTGTTTGCATTCTTAATTTATCTACCTGACGGCAAATTGTGTTTGTTTATTTGTTTTTCTGGATGAGTATGGAAAGAATATTTGTTTGTGTAAATATACCAACTTTGTCCAATAAGAACAAAGTTGGATTTTCAAGAGCCAGTTTAAAATTATAATTGCCATTAAAGTAGTGTTAACGAAATTAAAGTTAAACTCACCAAATTCAAATATCTCTCACTAAAAAACTGGGCCGTAGTGGATTTATTTTTTGCTTTTTTCACTTTTTTTTGTATTTAATTTCTTAAAGGGGAATGGGCAGTTTTGGCCTTTCGCGACCATTGATAATAAAAAATCAGTCTAATACGTTATCCTTGCATCAAAATATCACGTGACACTATATTAATACTATTTATTGTGACTAGTACTATTCCAGGAGGTGCCCGTATGATTAGGGAGCTACCTTACCTTATCGTGACTGTTGAAAAAGAGGGTTCCAATCGAAAGATTGAGTTCAACCATTAACAAAACCTCTAATCGAACAACATTTTTTATATGTCTTTGGTTAGAAAATTTAACTGTCCGGTTGCATATTCAGCTAATTATTCCTGTAGATATCCCATTAAAGATATATCACGTGAAAAACACAATATACACATAAAGCCTTTTTTTATAAAAGTCTGTCCAACTACTGGATTTCTTAAGAGACCAGTCTAAGCTTTAATCGAACAATTAATATTATATTAAGCTAAAAACGCCCTCATACAAATTACAATTAATACTAATACTACTTGAAGGTATCTATAAGATTACTTTTAACCTACGCGGTATATGTATGTAATGTAGGTGCTATAGGCCATGTTTTACGGATTCGTAAACAAAATCGACCTCAAGATATTAATTTTCCACAAACATTACGATTATAATGAAGGCGAACAAAGTGTGTATCGTAATTCTGTCTGTCTTTTTGTGTGTGACCTGCAACCTATACAAATTTTGGATTTTAGGGTTTTCGGGTATTCGCAAGGGGGGAAATTGAAATTTTGGTAGCTCTAAAAATAACGGTATACCTGTCATACAACCAGTATACACAAAATTATTTGTATCAAAAACGGCTTCAATGGTTTAGACAAAAAAATAAGAATTCTATTACAGATATGGGCAATATTTTGGTAAACAAAAATTACCAAAACCGTTATTAACGGTAAGTACACTGAGGGCAAAATGGATGGGCTCAGTACAGAGATATTTATGTAAAGTCTATGTACTGAAGTTTGCATAGGATTGCCATGAAAGCTCTATTTACTGAGTAAAGTTAACGTGTGCTGGTTACATATAAGTTTATGTACCAAATGAAACTCACCCTCACTTAGCAAAATTCATGTAGTCAGTCTATAGAAAATATTTAACTTGCAATGAATACAGGCAATATTGACTCAACACATAGCTATTGACCAGCTACAGTGGCATATGTACTGACTAAATAAATTCAAAAATCCGAGAGCAAGCAACGTGCGTTCATTCAATACTATTGTAGCTGCATTTATTCATTACAGAAAGCTATGTGTTAAGTACAATGCAACGTATAACCAGTCTATATTTTATGTGCGCATATCTTAAAATCGGAAGGTCTTTACACAAAACAACATCACACGAGCTATGCGATGAGTCTAAGCAACGTGTATCCACTCAATACGAATGTAGCAGCGTTAATTCATCACATTACGTTATGTGTTGAATACAATGCAACGTGTAACCAGTCTATATTTTATGTGTGCATATCTTATAATCGGAAGGTCTTTACACCAAAAAATGTACTTATCACACGAGCTATGCGATGAATCTAAAGCAACGTGTATGCATTCAACTTTTTTGTAACAGCGTTTATTCATCACATAAAGTTATGTGTTGAGTATGAGCGGCGTGTATTTAGTCCATATTTTATGTACAAAATTTGAAAAATCAAATTTTTTTCAGATATCTGAAACATCTTTATGCGATGGGTCCATAGAATTCTTTATTGAATACATTACTCAATACAGATTTCATTATTTAATGAGTACATAAAGTTATGTGTGCAGAAATCTATGTAATTATTCAACACATTTATGTGCTGAGTACATACATTTTTCCCTCAGTGTAGGTACCTACAAACGATAGAACTTTTTTTTTATTTTCAAAATTCTATAGGTAACGCGTCTTCACCGATGTTATATAGGCGGTCCTTCGCAAACTTAACAATTTTGAATAATTTTGCTTTTTTAATGTTATTTTTTGTTTTGAAAGTTAAATATCTTGAAAACTGGTCAATGAATATTTTTTTTTTAATTTTGTGTAAGATTATATTTTATTAAACAAAAATGTTGAAGTAGTTTAAGAAACCAGCATTAACGTTTTTTTTTTTTTTTTTTTCATAAAATCACATTTGAGCACGAAGTACATATTCTAATTATTTTTATAATTATTTATATAATGTATGTTAATTTGTAGAAATATTTATATTACAATTAGTTTTTAAGACTTTTACTTCCTCTACGTACCCTGTATATTGGTTTCGTGTCAAAAAATTGGAGGTTTTAACCAAAACTAACATTACTAAAAAAGATAGTTTCGGCATAAGACAACCGTTTTGGTCTATTGGTCTGTGCGTCCTAATTTACATATCCACATCTAGCTGGAACCAACTCTTTTGTATGTGATTCACTAGACGAAAAATTCAAATTTTTGCGTTTACTCATAATCTAGAACGGGTTTTCTCAATGGCTCTAATGATTTTCATTAAACTTAGTAACTTCATATAATCTCTAGAACAGTTAAAATAATAATGTAACCCAGGGTTTGCCAAACAAAATTGAATAACGGATATAAAGTTTTGGTTTTTTTCCGCATATTATTTATTGGTATATTCTCTAGTCATTGACTTTTGGTTGATTTTGTCATAATTTTGTAATTCGGGTGCCTCCAAGTTAGTCAAACAATATTGCATTTAAGATTTTGTATGAATTATTTTTTTTTTTAACGAAAAATAAAATATTTTGTTTCTATTTTTAACGGTTTTTGCCACATTTGTTTGTATTAAATTAAAAAGAAATCAAAATTGTTATTTTTAAATTTGTTTTAATTATTTTCTCGTTAACAATATACCTACAAATATTTTTGAACTGTTACTATAAACCTTAAATTCTAGTTATTATCTACAAGAGCAAGTTAGTAAGATCCAAACGTAGTACGTAGATTAAATTTTTTTTTAAATGATTGTTTTAGCTACATAGCCCAGTCAATAATTACAAATAAAGGGCTAAATTCGCTGCAGGAAAAATGCAACAGTAAAATAAAAAAGCTAAAATAACCCCGATTTTTCTGATGTTTTCCCCTATAACTTTGGGAATATGCAATTTAGGAATAAACCATCCACTATAAATAAGTTCTTAAATAACTCGCTTTACTTTTTTAACTTTATTATGGAATTGTCTGTGCTGTCACTAGTTGCTGAGATGTTTTGGTGTTAAAAAAGTATAAGTTTTCAATCACAGTCTAACAAAACTAACAAAAATCGAATTATAACTGAAAAATAGGTGTGACCAATATTTAAAAAGGTGTCCCACAATCGCAAACGAAAACCATTAGTTCCCGAGGTCATTTTGGCGTTGTTATCACAAAAAAGGTTATTTTTCCTTTTCGATTGTTGATACAAATATATTACGTCCCTTATTTTGGCGGACACTTTGTGGCGGAATCGAAAAAAGTTGATATCAGTTTTTGTAGCTTATTAAATGCTAATTTGTTGCTCAATCCAAAAATTTGTAGCTCGCTTAGTTTTTGAGTTATTGAAAATTCCGCTAAAATAAGTCTGAAGTTAGCGGACTAAAGCCAAAATAATAAGAATTTTGAAATAAAATTGGTACCCAAATTTGTAGCTTTTTGAATGCTCTTAAGTTCTGAAAAAATAAATTCTGTAACTATAATAGTTTTTTAATTATTCAAATTTCCACTAAAATAAGTCTGAAGTTAGCGGACGAACATTCGAAAATGACAATTTTTTTGACGTCCAAAATTGTAGCTTTTTAAATGCTAATTTGTTACCCAAAAATAAAATTCGCATCTCTTAAGGGTAATTTTTTATTTGAATTTAAAGTTTAAAAGGTGCACTTCCGGTACGCTGAAGCTGGCGGACAAAATCTAAAAAAATTAGATTTTCAATTTTTTTCTTTTGCCAGAATTTGTAGCTTTTGAAATGCTGATTGCTGGCCCCAACCTCAAATTTGTAGCTCTAACGGTTTATTTAATATTTAAGTTTCCGCTGGCAAAAGTTAGCAAAAAAACGACCTTCTAAAATCTAAAAAAATGAAAAAAAATAATTTTTTTTTTGTCACAATTTGAAGCTTCTCTGAACTAGATCAACTGCGCAAACCGCGATTTTGTAGCTCGCACGGTTTTTGTGTTATACAAAATTCCGCTAAAATAAAATTTTACCGGTCAAAATTTAAAAAAATTCGAATTTTTGACCTTTTTTTACCAGAAATTGTAGCTTTCGAAATGTGAATTTGTTGGGATTTTTTATTTGATTTTTAAGTTTAAAAAAGTGCACTTCCGGTACGCCGAAGCTGGCGGACAAAATCTAAAATAATTCACATTTCGAAAGCTACAATTTCTGGTAAAAAAAAAGTTCAAAAATTAAATTTTTTTTTAATTTTGACCGTTAAAATCTTATTTTAGCGGAATTTTGTATAACAATAAAACCGTGCGAGCTACAAAATCGCAAAATTACGGTTTGCGCAGTTGTTGTAGTTCAGAGAAGCTTCAAATTTTGACAAAAAAAAATTATTTTTTTTCATTTTTTTAGATTTTAGAAGGTCGTTTTATTGCTAACTTTTGCCAGCGGAAACTTAAATATTAAATAAACCGTTAGAGCTACAAATTTGAGGTTGGGGCCAGCAATCAGCATTTCAAAAGCTACAAATTCTGGCAAAAGAAAAAAATTGAAAATCTAATTTTTTTAGATTTTGTCCGCCAGCTTCAGCGTACCGGAAGTGCACCTTTTAAACTTTAAATTCAAATAAAAAATTACCCTTAAGAGATGCGAATTTTATTTTTGGGTAACAAATTAGCATTTAAAAAGCTACAATTTTGGACGTCAAAAAAATTGTCATTTTCGAATGTTCGTCCGCTAACTTCAGTCTTATTTTAGCGGAAATTTGAATAATTAAAAAACTATTATAGTTAGAGAATTTATTTTTTCAGAACTTAAGAGCATTCAAAAAGCTACAAATTTGGGTACCAATTTTATTTCAAAATTCTTATTATTTTGGCTTTAGTCCGCTAACTTCAGACTTATTTTAGCGGAATTTTAAATAACTCAAAAACTAAGCGAGCTACAAATTTTTGGATTGAGCAATAAATTAGCATTTAATAAGCTACAAAAACTGATATCAACTTTTTTCGATTCCGCCACAAAGTGTCCGCCAAAATAAGGGACGTAAATACATATATCAAAAAATGTATTTGATTCCTTTCATTACCTTAAAGTTCTGTAGTTTTCTAATTTTCTGTACATTTGTGTGATTTTCAGCTCAAAAAGTCGTTACCGTATAGATCCTACTTTTAAATTTCCCAGTTTTCATTTTGATTTTTTGTCCAAGAAAATACTTTGAACTGAAAATCATAGTTCAGAAAATGTCATTCTGAGATAAAAGAATGAGAGCCAAATATCGTGCTGTACTTGTCTGCCATTTAAGTTAATACGAAATTTGTGTGAATATTCGTTCCCGTTCATTTGTTTATAGTTTTGCATATTTTGAGAAAACTTCATTATGTCTCTTGAAAATTTGACAGTTTCTGGGTTTCTGTGGACAAAGTACAAGGACCTGTGTATTTGAAAATAACTAAGCACGAATATGAATTTTGCAACCAAGTTATAGCAAATTTGCTTGCCTCGAGCTCGGGGTAAGATAAAGTGACTTTTCAGTAGATATCGGTTTGAAGCGAAGACTGCTAAACAATACCCTATTAGTAAAGTTACAAATACGAGTCACGACCAAACCACTTTATGTCCTATAATTACCTATAAGTTACTACATATACTTATACAAGAAAAATATACTACGTAAACTCACTCACAAATTAACAAAATGAAGGTACATCTGATGTGCCTAGGAATAGCTAGGTAAGTATTTATACAGATATGAACCGTTTTTCTATGTATATGTAGCTGAAGATCTTAATTACAAACTGTACACCAAATCATTTTACTAAAAGGCTAAGTTTATTCATCATTTCAAAACACAACAATTTATGTGTAGATTCCTATACAACTACTATCGAACTCAAACTTTTACATAATTTACAGAATCAATTTGTCAAAGGTAAATAGTGAAATAAACTACCGAGTTTAGTATCGTCAAAGATCATTAAAAATAAAAAAAAAAATCAACATTCATTTATTTGTTGACTTCTGAATTTTCAGATATTTAAAATTGGTGTTATTCCATCAAGCATTTTAAGATGACTTAGACTTACTTCTACCCAATGTTTACTTTTCTTTGATAGATAGGTATGACCTTTTGTCTGCCAGTGCCGCCACCGCCTCCCGCAACAAAAGACCAATAAACACCTTTTACCTATAACCTTTTATCGGTGCTAACTAAAACGTGAACGTGACGTTTGCCTTGTGTAACAAAATGTTAACCTATTTCATTATTAAAATTTCCATTTTTCTTCTCTAAAGATAAAAAGAATTCCATCTCTCGATTGTGGGTACATTTATGTAGCTACAAAAACTACGAATGTAGAAAACAAACCTTCATATAATTGTGTTGTCTATAATGCATCTAAAACACAATCATATCGAAAATGAAAATGTTTTCCTTTCGAAAATCAATACGAAGTCACGTTTTCGAAAACATCACGTACCAAAGTGAGCGCATTCAGCTCTTTATATCAATTCTTTTCAATATGGAAATTCCACAATGAAATTTAAATTCCGTCCATTGTATGATGTAGATGGTTGGAAAATCGATTAAGGTAGATTGTTAGGTACATATGTAGGTATGTATTTTCCCAGACACCCAGGTTTTATGTTGAGGGGTGGTAATCAATATTTACCCAGAAACAGGTAGCATACTTCAACGACTTTCATAAAGGGCGGTGGTTCAAGGCAACTTCCCAGAGTTACTTTTTATTTTACCTTCTACTTCCTCAACCCTAATGAATTGATATACATACCTACCTAGTTTGCTCCTTGCATCTGTTTTCCATTTTAGATAATTCTATTGTTTGTTTAACTTTTGTTGTTCTTCAGGTAAGTCATCAGACATTTAAACCTTACACTGACTATAAATGAAAGGATTTCGTTAGCCTTTTTACAGGCATTTCAACACATACCACCACAAAAATAACACACAGCAGCCAAAGAAGTACCTATATAATGATTATATTAGAACGTGATTGGTTAGTATTTTTGTGATATTCCAACACAATACAACACATTGACAAAGCGTGTACAGTTAAAAATATTCATGGAGTATAAATTTAAGACGCGACGGGAAACCTGTTTGGTTGTATACGCCCCTGGTTGAAGATAACCACGCCTTTGAGTGTGTTGCAAGTTGTTGCTTTCATTTTGGCTGACTCAGCGATTTTCATTCAGTGACTGGTTATACGGTTAACCGAAGCCATTCGAGAAGATTATTTTTTTATTTGTATAACTGAATGAGAATCGGGAGGCTGTTGTGTTCCTGATATGCGCACTATTGATTCACGCTGCATTGCCATTTTGGATCGAATTGGGATCGGGAGAGTGAGGAGTAGATAGTCTTGTTTATTTGGGTACCTTTTGTTGTTTTTAAAGTAATTTTTAAACAAAAAAGTAAACAACAATTCAAGTTCCTAACATTAAAGGCAAATAATATCGGTATGCATTTTATGTACCTAAGTGCCTAATTTTATCTGCTGCCTTGTTTTTTTTGTGAGAGTGATTAGCAACTCAGTAAAAGTTTTACATCACGGAAAACACAAACTAAATTCTATATAATAATATTTTTTGTTATTGCTTTGTGAGTAAAATTTTTGCTGAGTTTAAAACTCACGCAGAAAACACAGTTAATATATTGAGCTGAATACAACAAAAAAAAATGCTTCATATTGAATTAAATAACTATGAATTTTTTGGAAAATAAAGATTGACTTCAAGTCAATGGTATAAGCCCGATGATGGATGAATAAATATCCGAAACACGTCGTTATTAAATAATTAAATTAACTTTAAATAAATGTTGTGACAAATTTATTAAATAAATAATAAACAGAAAATTAAAATTAATATGCATATTTATTTTTATTTCTATTTTTAATCTTTATTTTCCAACAAATTCATATATAACACAACGTGGAGGCAACACCACTTAACAATAAACAACTATTGTCTTTTTTTACAATAATGTGATCATAATTACACTTTTCAGTTAATTGATTATTTCGTGAGACCAACCAATTGTGGCTGAACAACTGTCAAAATTGCATTCAATAATATAACTGACCATTTTTGTGTCAATTATAGGGGTTTTGCTTTTTTAGCTCAGAGCAGAGTCTGAGTTGTCAAAAAAAAATCTATGTTTCATTTTTAACTCAGATCACTCAGAGCTTAGAATTTGTGTTTCTTTTTTTGTTCTGAATAAATCGACTGTCAATTTGACAAGCAGGACAAAAAAAAGATAATTTCATGAATAAATTATTTCAGCGTTTAAATAGATGAAACCTATATATATGACCATTTTCTTGATAGCAAAAATCAAAATTATGGTAGCCTATAATGTGAAATAATTGTGATTGGAAGTGATTAAAAATAATCTTTCCTTCGGCTTTTTTTGGTCACTGTAGTTTTAGCAATGAAACAATTAAGTTACATTAGCTTTCCCGACGTTTCGGCAGGGGTTGCTGCCTTCTTCAGGGAAACTTTATTTGGACAACAAGAAAAAATACATTGTTTACATTATAATAACAATAATTGAAACAATACGTGTGTAATGTTTCAACAATCAACAACAACATGAACAGAAAACAAGACACCCAAAACATCTCTGCCATCTATGGTTCTCTTGTCTCATCATAACACAATATTCTTTCAGTTTCTTTACTCCTTGTTTAAATTCCATAGACTAAACTTCGTTTGAAGTGGTTTTTTCTTTACTTTTGTAAATAATATTACAATTATTAGATACAATAATTTTAAATGTCAGTTTAAATTTAAACACAGTTTTATTAAAATGAGTGTATTTTGTATTGTTTCAATTATTGTTATTATAATGTAAACAATGGGGCGTATTCATAGTCATTTTAGACCTGGGTCTAAGTTAAACATAGTTTTAGTTGAATTTTCGGACGTTGATTCTATTTTTTTTAAGTTTATCATTTCAAAATATTTGAAGCTATTTGTGTAGTATACCAAGTTAACTATCTTATAAAAATATAAAACCAACAATTTGTAATTAAAATCGGTCTGTATTCATTGAACCCAAATTGTCTTGAACTGTAGTTAAGTTAAACCCGGGTCTATCTGCGACTATGAATATGCCCCAATATATTTTTTCTTGTTGTCCAAATAAAGTTCCCCTGAAGAAGGCAGCAGCCCCTGCCGAAACGTCGGGAAAGCTAATGTAACTTTATTGTTTCATTGCAAAAACTACAGTGACCAAAAAAAGCCGACGGAAAGATTATTTTTAATCACTTCCAATCACAATTATAAATTCCAAATTGGTCAATAAATCATTTTTAGTATAATTTGGAATGTATAATGAGTAAAGCAATCCATCAAGAAATTTCTTGTTAATTTATCCATTTCATTAATTTGTTTTACATGATTTTTGTTGTGGAGAAAGCAGAATGACAGCATTAATTAAAACAAATTTCAACAAGATTGAGAAGCACATCGTGCTTCTCAAGTGTTTTTAAAAAATAAATGAGAGTGCTTAGATCACGCACGGTTCAGAGCATGCTGGGACTCTATTCAGAGTTGGATTCTGAACTAAAACAGAAAAATGCGCATAGTCGAGCGTTCTGTCAAAGTTCATATACCTAAAATAAAATGCACGGCTGGATCGAACTTACTTCTTCGCTTCAACCTTAAAACTTGAATGTAGACATTGTTGATGTTTAGTAATGGTTCGATAAAACTTTAATATAGTTAACAAGAAAACAATATCTAAACATGGTTAAAATAGCAAGTTTGCAAATTGTTGATTGCATACAAGTGAAAGTACATGTGTTATTAATTGATTTTATTATATGATATTATGACACAAAACTTTACAAAAAGTATAGTAAAACTGTTCTTGAGAGTATATTACATATACCAAGTTTAATCAAAATTCATACAGCAGTTTTTGAGAGAGAAAACCGAGATCGTTGAATGGCCTACCCGTTCTAGATGAGAAAAAAGTTCAACCAGTAGTACTAGAGGCGACCGTATAAGTTTACCTATCTCATCTCGGCTGTGGAAAAAAAAGATGCAAACTCATAGCTAGATGGCAGTGGGAAGAAAACGCACTTTTACGGTTGCATTTTTGGGTTAGGATACCTAAACCAAGATGGATTTTTATAAATGGGGTATCAACTGAAGGCTTAGACTGCCTTCTTTACAAAACCAGTGGTCGGACAGACTTTTGTTGGTTTGTTGCGGCGAGTCCAACCACTTTTGTAAAAACAGCTATTTTTGTATCCTTTGCGTTAAGGCTAGCATTATAGCTATTTCACGGCTGTTCTCGTTCATTTAAAATAAATAAGTAAATTGGGTGGTGCAACGGCTCGTGAAGAACCAGGGCCGAGTGACTAACAGCTCGCAACCATTCCTGTGTGCGCGTGATTCGTTCATTTAAACATTCAACATTAATATGAAGGAGCGAAAGCTATGCAGCCTAACTGCCAGTATGTTATCGTATGAAAAATTGATTTCTCGTTGTACTTCCGTCGGCTTCGGTCTGTTTGGCTGTGCGTTATGCACATCCTGATGTTCATTGAGCTTATACCTTAATGGTTAAACCTTGGACGGATAAGTTTCAAATTTGGTTTCAAGCATTTTTATGTGAGTCACTAGAGAGGTGAAATTGAAATGTTTGTTTTAGCTCATCTAGAACCTCAACGTGTAGCTGCCATACAACGGTTTCGGTTTAATCAAATTATCTCTAACTATTTTGATCAAATTCGGACATATAACTTTTGGCTTTTGGCAAATATTCGAATAACGAAAATAAAGTTTTGAGTTTTTTTTAATGGCTTGGTCAATTTTGTTACAATTTTGCATTTCGGGGTGTCTATAAGTTAATCAAAAAATATTGGCCATAAGTAAAAAAAGAACTTAGGGTCGAATTTTGCCTAAAGTCGAGTTTATCCCATACAAAAAAAAAAAATCGAATTTAAGCTAGATTCGACTCTTAACTCATTTGTAAATTTATTTTTTTTCAAGAAACAAATCAGTTTTTTTGTCTCATTTCTTTTTTTTTTATTCCAACTTTTTACTTGCGATATACGTAGTATAGGGCAAGTTTAGGATTTGTACAAAAACAAAAATTTGAGATGATAATTTTCCCTAACATTGCGATGATAGAGTACGCGAAAAAGTGGGTCTCGCAATTCTGTCTGTCTGTCTGTCTGTCCGTCTGTCTGTACCTCGACCTGCAGCCTAAGCGGCTGAAGTGATTTTCTTCAAACTTTGGACTTAAGGTTCTTATGTGATTCCCTAGAGGGGAAATTGAAAATTTTTTTTTAGCTCAAAAACTAACGGTACCTGTCATACAGCCAGCATACAAAAATTGATTTATTTCAAAAACTGCTCTAACGATTTTCAAAAAAAAAATTACGAGGTACTAAAATAAATATTTTGGTAGAAAAAAAAAATTTTACAGCGGTTATTTACGGTACCTGTTATACAACCGATTTTTTTGTTTTCAAATTTCTCGTTAAATTACTACACCGGTTTCAACCAAAATTTTTATACAAAAGGTCGCTAAACAATTTTAACAATTTTGCATATACAAATTTTCGAAAAAATAATTTTTGGACTTTTAAAAAAATATTGAATTTTTTTTTTTTTGAAAATTCAATATCTTGAAAACGGGCTAATAATTTTTTTTTTTGATTTTGTGAAAAAGTGTATTTTATTAAATACTAAAAGTTGGCATACCAAATTTTATTTTAAAAAATGTTTAAGAATTTTTTTATATAAAAAATTAATTAAAAAAAAAACCGCTCTAACGATTTTTGAATTTTTTTTTCATAAATTTATATTTATTAAACAAATCAGATGGCGTACTTTTTTGAGCTGTATCAGTTTTAGCTATTAAAATAACTAATTTATAATAAGTCATAGTAATCACTTATTGTTATTAAAACTTTTTTTTTTAATTATATCATAATGTTATGGAACCAATACATATTTACGTTGACTATTTCAAGCTACGTTAAAGTTGTTAGCTACGTGAGCAAGTTTTGTGCGATCCAGTCGTGCCCATTTTTTCAATTTGACTGTATTATAGCCAGACCGATTTTATGTGTATAACTTATAAATTTTATTAGGTAGGTACATAACATTCAAAATTAAATTTGGAACTTAAGTAAATTTTTTAAAGGACATGTATACATGTATGTATATATAAAGCACCGAAAAGTTACGCTTTTTCAATTGGCTGAAATTATTTTACCAATAACATAAAACGCCAACTTCAAGCTACATTTAAGCGGTAAGCTACGAGCTACAACATCGAATTTTTCTTAGATTTATAGTAAGAATAAATTGTACCTTCGGGATTTTGGGTTTCCTGGATTGTCGTCTTTCAGGATTTAAGGTTTTTGGATTTTTAATTTCGGGTCGTATTTCCCCCAACCCTAAATTCCCTTCCCCAGAACCCTTCTACATTAAGACTTCTCAAAGATTTGCCACTATATTTGAAAAAAAAAAAAAAATATTATCGAAAGTGGAAATCTGAAGAAAATACAATCTAAAATGTCTATATAAATTTTTAGGAACGTCTTTATAAAAGAAAATGTCACCGATGTTCATTAAACTGCACGTGTCTATATTCTAAATTTCTTGTCATTTTTGTCTTGCTCAACCTTAAAACAAAGTTTGAAATCTGTCATCATCAGGCGTGAACAAATCAAGGGGGCTTTGGTGGTCTCCCCCCCCCCAACAAAATGTGAGGAAAAAAAATAAAAACAAATAACCAAACCAAGTTGAACTTTAGTTTGCATATTCAGTATTCCGGTCTATGATATAGTATGTATAAAAAGGCATCCAGAGTAGCAATGGTCAATGGTAATTATAAATTGAAAAAAAAAAAAAATATATTCAAGAATAACGTTTTTCGACCTGATATAGTGCTACTACAATATGAATACCTAGAACCTAATATTTATGATGAAGTCCGTTTGACTCAAACTTAACAATCGTAACTTTATCAAAAATTTATAAAAATTACCCGAGATTGGGCAGATGTTTAACACTTATTAATTGCTAATTAATAACTCAATAAGTATTCAAGTATAACATTTTTTTCATTTGCAAAATAATTTTTTTTTTTTTGTAACTGTAAGTTGCAATTAATTATCAACTAAAGATTATATCATAGGTACATATTATATGCTAATCTGAATCTACGAAAACGGCAACCTTTTTCCCTTTTTCACATTAACACCCGTATTCATAAAGAAAAAATAGTTATTTTAGCTCATGGAATAACAATTTTCTGGGTTCAAACTAAAAGCAATTGCTTGCTGCTCCATTTGAGTCCGGAACAATGTTATTCCATTGTGTTGTTTTCCTAAACATTTCAATTACAAATTGTTGTTTTCATATTTTTATAAGATAATTAACTTGGTAAACTTCACAAATACTTTCAAATATTTTAAAATGATAATCTTAAAAAAATAGAATCAACGTCCTAAAATTCAACCAAGCCTATGTTTAACTTAGGCCCAGGTCTAAAATGACTATGAATACGCCTCAATATATCTATCCTCTTTATACAAAAATACTAGTAGCAACTTGTCTGTGCCCACTCACTCTGTGACGGGGACGATGCTGTCTACACACCACACATCTTTTGAATGTCCCTCATTTCATCGGAAAAATTCGAAAAAAAAACAAATCTCTTTTATTCTTATGATATGAGATTGGACAAGCCACAAGCATAAAAAGAGCACTTCGGAAACATGACACTCGCCACTCTTGTAAAAACAAATCCTTTACTAATTAAATCGTTGTTTTCCTTTTGCATCACACTCCTCGTAACTCAATACGTTAACACTTCTTACAAAAAACAGAACAGAGAACATCAGACACAACAAATCATTACTTTTTGCATCCATATTGATTCAGCGGTATCTTCCCGTCTTCAATGCGGACAGGCATAGCTTTTGTTATTTCCACTATCGCACAAGCAAATAGGTCTTGAGATACAAGCACGTCGCGAATCTTATGTAGGTAGCCTATGTATATACGAGTAAACTATGCGCACTCAGAATGAGACGAATCAAGAAATACTCCGCAGCTAAGTCGTAAACCGCGCGTCATTTGTTAGCCACCGAATTTACGACTCTTTTGAGGCTTGGAACTTGAAATAAAAAAAACGAAGACTTAAAGCAACTCGGTACGAGTACCTATTTTGCGCGCACCCAGATCACAAACTAAATGTCTGAACTGAGACCCCAAATCAGAACTCTAGCCCTGTGCAGCGCGAGTGCAGTGCAGTTCAGACAGTCAGTCAATGTCGCCTTCATCACGGGCAATGTCACTAAATCAAAATAAACAACGACTTGTCCGTGACTTATGCCAGCTTGCGAAAACTGGCCAAGCTGTACGATTTAGTTTTGGTATCGTTTAGCGCTTCATCTGAACTCTATAATACGAGTTTTTGTTTGTGCTTTTTTTTAATCACCTCGAATTGGGTCTTTTGTCTCTGAGCAAAATATAACAACTAAAAAACTTGACTGAGGTTGTAATGATGAGTTGAGGGATGGTGAATAGATGATTGGATTTAAAAAAAAAGCACGGGCTGACTTAAATTTATATTTTAGACAAAGAATTATTATTATCAACTCGAAACTTAATGGTTCAGAAGAATGATTCAATTAAAACAAAACTATCGCATTTTCAAGGAATTATGGCTCATGTTTTATAGAACTGCTCCAGCTCATTTTCCGATGTTATTTTAGCTTAAAGCCATACCTACGTAACGTTTATGTTTTAGGTTTCGATCGTTTGTTTTGTATTTTGTAAATAATCAATTATTATTTGCAACTTTTGATTTTGATATACATACATAGATGATCTTATTAATCTTATATACTTGTAGGTAACCGATTTCATTGCAATTAGTACCCGTATAGATAATTGGAAATGTTCAATATAATACAATAATCAATATAATAATAATTATATATATGAATTACATGTTGGCAAAGAAAAATTGCCAAATTGAGAAACGGTTATGTTGATAAATTTCTCTTTAATCTAGTTTTTAATTAGTACGCAAAAATTCGAATAAGCCCCTCAGTTTTATTGCACTTTCTTGCCATTGCTTTGATATGAAGTAGATTAGATACCAATAAAATAATGGCACTTTTTTTGGACCAGTATGAATTAATTTTGTGAAAGTTCATACTCTTTTAGCCACAGGATTCAGCAATCTCAAGCACGTAAATACAATATAAACTGCGGTCCCAGGTTCGTCTGATAGGAAGGACACATTGAGTTCAATCAGGTAGTTATGATTAGATGGTGACTTATTTAATGAATCGACGAACGCAACATAAAAAAAACGTGCATATCTTAAAGTTCAGACTACGCCCTACAATTTTTAACTTTACATATGATAAGAAAAAAAAATTCGCGTAGAATGGGGGATATACCATATACCTACCTCCGCTCAGCCGGTGTGGTCATTTAAACAAAACGAATAAAATAGAAAAACAATTATAAAGAAACAACAGCAACACCTCTGTATTATTTTTCTTTCTTTAAGCCAGATTCTTGCATTTTATTTATATATAATGTTAGTTAAATCGATAGTTTGTTTATTAATTTTTTTCAAAACAACCTTATCAGGGCTTAGCCCCAAATCATGATTTCTTGGTGAATAGATTATGAAGTATGCATCGTGAATAATTCATCTTTTTGTCCCACAGGCACTGAGTGCAACATTATTAAAAATAAAAAAAAAACTTTAATTGAGGTTATCATCAAGCTGAAATGTTTGTTTTGTACAATCTAAGCATATGATACATGATTTAAGGGTACTTTTTAACGCCGAATCTAGATAAACCAAAACTGAAAAATACATGTATCCTGAACTCATTTGATTCCTGACTAAAATCATATGTTAGCCTTAGCAAATTTCATGAAAGTCAGAAGTTGTTAATGGATGTTATAGTAATAATGGCATTTCCCACTTAGAAAAACGCCGCTACACGACAGATATTTTTGGGGACTCTTTTGATTCATGGTAAAGATGCCAAATGAAACATTTATTCCAAATTTCATTAATATTTTTTGGAATATATTTTACTTGATGTACCATTCCATAAAAAGGACTTTAACTTTTTACAGGATAAATGTATCTTTTCAGTCTTGGTTTATTTAGATTCAGCGTTAAAAATTACCCTTAAATCATGTTGTGTCATATTCTTAGATTGTACTGAAAAAGGCATTTCTGCTTGATAAACTGCACCTTCCCCCTCCCCTCTTCTTAAAATGCATCAATACAAAACGCCAATAGGGGGATTTTTGGGGACTTTGGATATGTTGTTGGAAGATACAATTCTGCGTTGATATCAACAATAAAATTTCATGAATTAATTTGTACTCGCTTACCCAATTAAATTTCCTATCTTTCCTGAGCTTATTAGGCCAATATGATAAACAAAAAAAAAAACATAAATGCCCGGTTTGACGCAAGGGCTGATGTTAATACATTAACCTAGTTGATCTGAGACGCGTCACTGTCAAAATGAGCAAATGAGTACTAGGTTTAACCTACGAAAAACACGCTTCAATTATTTTACTGTCAGAAAGTAAACTAATGTATATTTAACTGTTACATAAAGTCAATTTTTAAGCAACATATTTTTAATGATTACGGTATACCAAATTTCTAATAGGATTAATTTACAGCGCCATCTACATTTATAGGTTGTTGATACAAAAGTAGGTAGGTATTAAGAATTAATGTATGTACCTTAATTAAAAAAGTACGTATACACCCCAGTGAACTTGTATTGAATTTAGTTTTTCACGGTATTGAACCTCTAATATTAGTTGAAACGATCATGAAATCAGAACAGTAATATTAAAATAATAATAAGATGCGAATAATATTTGTGGTTCAAACCACAATACTCTTTCTTATGATGACACTTTTTAGTTGCTCTGTAGGGCAAGTATTGGTTTCGTGTCAAGGCAGGGTTTTAATCAAAACTAACATTACAATGACGGAGTAGTCCAAAAGAATGACTTTCGTCAAGACAACCATCGTCGGTCTGTTTGTCTGTGCTTCTGTGCGTACAT
This sequence comes from Melangyna quadrimaculata, assembly GCA_949320155.1. Taxonomy (NCBI): domain Eukaryota; kingdom Metazoa; phylum Arthropoda; class Insecta; order Diptera; family Syrphidae; genus Melangyna; species Melangyna quadrimaculata. The sequence continues at coordinate 372,591,896 of OX439483.1, forward strand.
CATCTATTTGCTTCATATTTGGTGTGAAGAATTTGTATGTGATAGCCTAGAGCAGAAATTCGAATTTTTGTATTAGTTCGTTTAGATCGGGTATCTGCCATACAATGATTTTGATTGTATCAAGTTTTCTCGAAAACGGCTTAAACGATTTTGATTTAACTTTTTACATGTCATCTCTAGACTGGTTCTTATAATACTGCATTGCACCATAAATATGTTTTTTACTAGGTTGCCTTTTTTATACTTATTTAGGTATACAATTCCTTCATATCTCGTCATTGGATTGGTTGATTTTATCATTATTTTGTGATTTGGTACTTCTAAGCTTGCGAACAAATATTGCATTTAAAATTTTAATGAATAGTTTTTTGTACAAAAAAATAAAATCAAAGAAAAACTAATTTTTTCCAAATTTGTTTCTATTAAATCAAAAATTTAAAATTTGATATTTTAACATGTTTCTATTATTTTTTCGTCAACGATATAAAAATATGAGCAAACCATCTAAAGTGTTGATGGTTTCCTAATATTTGTATGTCATTGAAACATGTAGAAGTACCGAATCGCAAAATAATGATAAAATCAACCAAGCCAATGACGAGATATATATAAATAAGTATAAAAAAGGAATCCTAAAAAAAAAAAACATATATATGGTGGTATGCGCAGTATTATTAGAAGATTATACACCGTCAATGTCTAGCTACATTCTATAATTTTTAGCTACAAAACCAAGTTCGTGCAATCCAGTCGTGCATATTCCTTTTTTGTATTTTCTATCCAAGTTCACTATTAAACTATCTTCAACAAATTTAAAGTTTGTCAATCAGCCTTAAAAAAGTGGTACACTTTAAAAAATTAGAAATAAGAAGTTTTGTTGAGAATACCATTACCATCATTGCATTGTGTTGTATATTTTGAAAACCCTATGTGGCTGCTGCTTCATTCAAAGTTCTGTTATACGAAGATAACTACTAAAATATGCCAGTACATGTGATCAGCGGTGCACCGCAAAGAAAAGTCATATCCCTCCTCCTTAAGAAATTGGAATAAATAAACAGTTAGTATGACTAGAAAAGAGGAGCTACAAAGTAGGCTATGTGGACGACGTTGATATATAGCGTTGCCAGACGTCTGGCCAGATTTCAGGCATAATTTCAACTGTCCCGCCGGGACAGGATTTTTCCCGGGTTATGCTCCCCCCAAAAAAATGTCCAATAAAAATGTCTTTCATTGATAAAGAACAATCGCTACATTTTGATTTAACAATAAGAAATTGATTTTAAAATTTCAATCAAACAAAACCTAACTTAACGATGGAAGTATTTTTACAACCTGACTGCTGTCATTTTAATTGAGAAAATATTATTTGATGACAAATAGGTATTTGCAAATTGTGTTTCGCAATTGGTTTGCTAAAAGAGTATTTTCATAAATGGTTCTAAAATGGACGGATGAGAGAAATAAAAAATGCTCCCTTGAATTGATTAGAGGCGAATAACTTCAACCTTTAACTTTGACTTTACCTGTTCAAAATCAAACAATAATGTAAAAAAATAATACTGAGATAATTAAATGTGCCAAAAGTTCCTTAAAATGTTCTAAGTAATTTTGTGTAACATAAGGTTTTTATCTGTATAAATAATTAATGTAATTACAAAAAAACTGATCGTTTATAATTACATTATCTAATAATTTAAACTATAATAATGTATTCATTTTCAAGTATGTATATGGTTTTTTTTTTAAGTTTCATCAATGCATTTTATTTTAAAATCAAAATACTCGTACCTATGCAACGTAATTTTCAGAAAATGTATTTATTTAGCCATTATTGAAAGAAATTATTTATTTAAATATACATGCATTTTATTATTTTTCATTTTGTCCCGGGCAAACTGTTGAAATCTCAGGATTTCTCAATGTTTTAGCCATTTGTCCCGCCTAGTTATAAGAAAAATCTAATACCCTGAAAGAACACCTACAAAACACTTTAAACAAGCTAACACGTTGGGCAGAGCGGTATTGGTTGTAACCCTCACAAAACAGACCTTTTTGCTTTTCTCAACGGAATATGCATTTTGGCACATAAATCCAAATTCTATCAAATTAATATAATTTTTAATTTTAACTATATGCCTGTAAGACCTGACGTTGAGTCCATTTATGGGACTGCGATTAAACTTACCAAATGTGGTAATTTAATTCTCGATTAACTCAACAAATGCCTCTGATATTTTATCTTGCAGTTTCTGCATTTGTCCTCCACTTAAAAACTGTATCTTGACATAACTGTAGAAAAATCTAATTCCAGATTTAACTAACTCTGGTTTAACACACTATACTGAAAAACTGACAATTCCTTTTGATTTCAGCTAGAAACATGAGTTGTGAAATAAAATCTAAATTATAGGTGAAAAACTGACCCTAAGGTCCAGTTTTTCAGTGCAGAGTTAAAGTTAAACCCGAGTTAACTCAACAAATTTGGTTAGTTAACTCTGGATTAACTCAAGAAATGCTTTTGATCTTTTATCTATCTTCTGTCTTTTTTAAGCCTTTTTGAATTCAACCTTCAACAAAACACCTGCTTCTTGATCTTGACATAACTCTAGACAATTCTATTTCCAAAGTTAACTAACTCTGGTTTAACTCAGCCTTACGCTGACAGAAACGCGCCTAACCTAACATTACCCTGTAGCATTACCTGTACGAAAAAAAAACTTTATTTTTGTACTTTTAGGTTCGTTAAAAAAAAAGCGACCTTAACTCCATATGCATTTCGCTTGAGTATGAAGCTCAATTGAACTTTTAATTGAATTATATTCAATCACTTCACTATAAAACAAAAAGTATTCTTATTTCTGAATTTCTTCATTTTCGTTATTCTTTTAGGCTAGAACTACAATTATCTCAAAATTCGGACTTTAAGAGGGATTCCAAAGTTGTATTCAAATTCAGGGAACCAATAGCATTAAGTTTTAAAATATATAAGATGAATAACATTTTGCAGTACAAAGAGTGGCTAAACTCACGCGAAAGCAATAGCCTTTTTGCTGGAGCAATTACGGACAAACCTCAAGTTTTTTTTTGGAGTTCCCACAGGTTTATCTAAATCGATTAATTTGAACAACAAATTTTAAGAGTCATTACTCATTACCCTTCTTGAAGATCAGTAAAAACGAACACAAAAACCGAACAACAAAGGGTCTGGCAAGATAAACACTGCCTTATCAAACATAATTTGCGTAGCCAAAAAAATAAAGTGTGCACTTTATTCACAAAAAAACAAATACCTAACCTATAGTCATTTGATATGTACCTCGTATCTAATTATTATTTTTATTTTATGACAAACATAAAAGATACGTGTGACAAAAACACTCGCTTTATTTTTTGTATTATTATTTGCAAACCATTGTACGTAATATCAAATTAACGCATGATGGTCTTTCTTGTAATGCAAAGAAAATGTCACCGTCGGCATTGTATCTTTTCAAACCAGCAATCTTTTCACAAGAAAAGCAAACAAATGGACAACAGCTCTTTAAAACCAAGACGAAAAAAATAATAATAATAAAACTTTGTCTTCGTAACGAATTGTAGGCGCGACAACGATGATGACTATACGAGTATACGAGTACGACGATGACGACTCCAAAGGCTGTTGCATACAATAAGTGAAATTTGAAGCTGTGACACCGCATTAAAGGGATTAAAATTTATCGTTTTCGAATCTCCTTTCCATTTTCAGTTGGGATCGTAAAAATAAACAATAATGTAGGTATATTGTTAAAAATCATAAACGCTTTGACATGCGCATAGTTTTGGCCATTCATGACATTATTCACATTCACTAAAAATAACAACTACAACAACTGTGAACGCACCAGCAAAGTAATTTGCATTTAAATTCAAAAATAATAAAAATGTCAAACTATTGCGCGAGTGCGAGTCTGTTGTTGTTGTAAATTCTTTAATTACGCGGTACATTTGGCGGCATTTGAGCAACGAAATGTTGGAGCTCTTATTGTTCATACAGGGTATAAATAAGTGTTACCATACGAGTTAGAATTTGTTTTATTTAATTCATCAGATCGAATTTCAGTTTACGTTATGCATTTCGTTTTAAGAAAACGCGAAATAAACCAGTTTGGTTTTATCACGTTTTAATTTTTTAACTAATTGTACCGAAACCGTTATGTATTCTTTGATTGAGGGTCCTAAAAAAAGTATCAGGTAATTCGAAAAGAAGCAACATGTCGACTTACTTCCATTGAACTCTAGTGTTTTCTATTTTGCCACAAATATAAATGATTCGAAAAAGGGCCGACAAGTTTGTTTTTCAAAATTTTGCTTTTAAATAGTAGATCTATTATTCTTATGAATTCTGTGTGAAAAGCAGAATCATTTTTCAGAATAGAGTTTTTTTTTTTAAATTCACCTCGGAAAGCTGTCCAAATTATCAAAACATCATGCGATTTTTTTTAAATTTTGCATAGTTGTGAATTTTCAAAAACCCGATTCTGAAAAAAATAATCTGCTTTTCAAAATACGATTTTAATAAACCAGTTTCAAAATACAATATGCTTGTTTAAAAATACAGTTTTTTCAAGGTTCTGGCAGATCTATCTCGCTAATGCACAGGCGACTCTACGTCAAAGCGAGAAAGGTCTATGGAGGGCGTCACACTGGTTTACCTAAACGGCCCAGAGGGCATAACACCAGCAGTCCAAATAGCGGATCCGCTAATTCTTGTAGGGATATTTTAAAAGGTAAAATCGTGATTGCGGTTATCGACAGGAGCGATATAGATGACACGATTTCTTCTGAGCGATGGCAGGTGGCAAAATTGAAGCTCTCGGTTGCCCTCCTAAGTGTCATCAAGGAAAACCAGGGACCAAACCCGATCACAAGCGATGGCGGTTGGCATCAAAGTCATGTGATCTCTATTATAAGCTTGCTGTTAGTGATTTTCGACAACACGTTTGTCTATCGTCTGATTTACATCGGGCTAGAGCCTTAACTAATGGACGAATTTGCTTCAAATTTGATATGAAACACATCTAACGATTTTGATACATTTAACTTCGTACATTTAACCTCTAGAACAGTTTTAATAATGCTGCATATCGGTTTTTTTTTTTAACATAAAAATGCTTAAAACGGAAATAAAGTTTTCAGGTTTTTTTGAACAGATTGTCCTTTTAATTGGGTTCTAAAGTGCAAGTTTTGGATTCGGAAATAAAATTGAAACTTGAGATTTTAATTTTCTTAAAGAGTGGATAAGATAAAAGTATTTAAGTATACTACGATTTGGTCAATAATTCATCTTTAATGATTTCAATTTTCCCTAAGATTTCCATGATAGAGAATTTGAAAAAAGTGAAAATTCTCTCTGGCTGTCTGTACCTCGAGCCTAAACCAATGAAGCGTACTCTCTTCAAACTTTGGATTTATAGTTTTACGGGGACTCCCTGGAGAAGAAATTTAAAATTGTGTATCTCCAAAAACACGGTACCTACCTGACATACAACAAATATACACAAAATAATTTTTGTCAAAAACCGCTCTAACGATTTTGTCATAAAATTACAAATTACCTACTGTATAAATGTTATGGTCAATGTTTTGGTAAAAAAGAAGTACAAATAATGGTTATTAAATTCCTCCCTAACGGTTTCACCAATTTCGAGCAAATTTTAAATACAAATATTTAGTGGATTTAAAGAAAAAAAAATATAATTATTCAATGTTATTTTTTTTTTTTTTTGAAAATTCTTTACCTTAAAATCGGGTTAATGATTTCTTTACCAAATTTTATTTTTTTAAAATGTTGATGAAATTTTACACAAAAAAAATATTGTTTAAGAAAACCGCTATACCTTACGGTTCTTCAATTTCTGACAGTCAGATTATTATTTTGAGTTCTGTCTGCTTCAAATGATTTGTTAGCTTATTAAATAACAAATTTATTGTCATTTATTGCCAAGTGCAATGGTGGTGGATGTTGTGTCATCTGATAAATAAAAGACTTGTGTTCGGGTCGCTGGTTACACATGAACTGATTTATTGTTATATATTACTTAAGTCAAGTAAGTAAAGTAATTATCTTAAGCTCGATTCACAATGGCAGTATAACAAATATAACAGTGCAAAGTGGTTGTTGTTTCATTTAAACATTCATATAAGTAATAATTTATGTTTTAACTTAATGTTAACACTTTTCTTAACGGTATCATAGTATTATAAACATAAATCGTTTATTTCTAGATACGAGAGCATGTCATGTAATCAAGCCGTGCATTTTTTGTATGGTAACCCTACCTAATTTTGTAAGGCCACATGGAGGTATTAAAGTGAGATTGATTTTAATGAAATTTGCTAAAATTATCAATATGGTAACGCCTAGAGATGTAATGTTGGTCTTACACTACGCGTGTTAACAAAATTTCATATTTTGGAGCATAGGTATACGGTATTTAAACATTTGAAACATTTTTTCATGAGGTAATGACTGCGTCTTAACAAAAAAAATTAAGATTTATCAGTCATGTTTATCCTAAATAATCTGATAACATTCTTGAAATTTATGGATACCCTCATTTTCTTAAGGGAATGCAACGGATGTGAATATGCGTATGCATGTGTGAATACGAACACACTGCTTTGTTTTTGTTTTTCTTATTGGAACACATCATATCGGATGCAACGTTGCGTCACAATTTAACGCTCAATGAAATTTGTAATTGATCCAATAAGCAGGGCTTCCGTAATGTGAGAACACCAGTGGAACCTTATCAAATGATGCGAGAAGGAAAAATTTAGTTTCTTTAATGTAGGTACAATGTATAGTAGGTAGATAACTAAATACATGGATGTAAACGCGCGTTGATACATCTTGGTGTAATTAAGAGTTCAACTGTGCGGCCGACGAACTACATAGGTTTGTATTATTATCAAGCTATGATAATGCTGATGCATTCGGAAGGAAGTCCTTTTTATGGTAAGATTTTTGTATTTTTATGGGTTAATAATTATATGAGCTCAAAAAACAATGGGCGGTGATGATGATGATCATATACTCAAAGGAGGGTTCGGAGCACTTTGTCCAACAAAGAAGCTTGTATATACAAGTAGAGAAGGTAGTTGACATAACACAACAAATGCGTCTTTGTTGTTCTTGAACTAAATTTTCTCAAGTGGTTGGTTATAGTGTTGTTTAGTGCTTAACGCCACATTAAAATAGTGGAACATTGCTTAGTTAACATTCAATAGGAAAATATACATTTACATGATATAAAAATTTACAGACGAGATAGTTGTTTTTTTTTTGAAAATTGTACTTTATAAATAGAGACCTATTTATACCTGTTTAAGCGGCTCTTTTAATTTGTATCTTTCTAGATAACACATGAAAGTTTTTTGGTCAAGTTTCATCAATAGGCTGTTTTTGTATAAAATTAAGTAAATATATGTATAATACGTCCTAATAATTGTATCCTATATGTTATACTTTTACCATAGTGAAATAATTGCCAACAGTTATTTTTTCAATCTAGAAGATTACGATTTTAAATGATTCTATTTGGAACAGCTATAAGAACTGAAAAGATCTGAGAACTGAGACTACAGTATTGTGCGTTTGATCAGTAAATACTTTGCCCCAAACTGGTTCTACTTCCTGTCACTTTGTGCTCCATGACGATTTTCTATACTTTTCAGTATCTACAATGTTTTCTGCACCTATAATCACCCCTCTATTATGATTTTCGTTTTACTTAAACGATAGTAAAATGAGAAGGCTCTAGAGGCGACAGTTGTTGTTAAAACCTTTGGTTTGCTTAAAAAATGCATTCCCATTTTTAACTTTCAACATTTCTATAAATTCTTTTTCAATTTCTCATAAAACATTCGGTTTTTGTCCTGAACTTTCGCATCTGCAAGTTTTCAAATTGGCTGGCGATGGCGCCGCGTCCCTTCGTTCAAGCCAAATAGCAGTTGGTGTTAAACAATTATTGAAATGTCAAATTTAAACTTGAAAATGTTTGGTGTTAACGCTTTCGCTTTTCAAGTTTTCGTAAGCCTTTTGCCAAAAACCTAATTTTTAGCTTAGTGTGAAAAGGTTAAAACAAAACAATGTCAATTTGGTATTTCGTTTTGATGTTTCTTTTTTTTTTCAAAATGGCGATGTTGTGAAATAAAATCAAAATTACTGATAAAGAAACTTTTCCAATTTCTTCTATATGGGCAGCGCAAAGGGGAAAGAGCGCCTCAGTAGCTCGCTTGCACGGAGCACGGTCCGGAAAACCATATTATCGGTCCGTCATCATGTTCCCAAAATTTATTTAAATTACAAAACAATTTTTTTAAACGAATGAATTTCTCAAAAACACTTCTTGAAAGTTTTATAAAGTACCTACCTGCCTTATTATAAATAAAATGCACTACAGTATATCTAGACATATTGACGGTTCCATAATATTTGTATATTGTTACTGACAAAATATTAAAAACAAGGTCAGCCAAAAGATTTTAAACTTTTTACTAATACCACACAAAAAAAAAACAAGAATACGTCAAAAGTCAAAAATTAAATAAATAGTTTTTTCTTTGATTTTATTTGTTCGTAAAAAACATTCACCCATATAGATACATACATACCTACTGAAACGCGTATTCGACTACAGTCGTATGTTGGTATTCCAAAAGTCGTATTATCCGACTTCACTTCTACAAATATTGAAAAACGCAAAAATCGCATACGACTGTTGATATTTTATCATTATTCCGAATCTAGTATTAATTCTAATTAAAGTCGTATTTTTATTGTTTATTCGTCGTGTGAAATCTTTTAAACGAGATGCATGTATATTTGTTCGATAAATATGAACACAAACCTAATGTACATATGCATAGCATACCATTTGTCCGCAGATGTAAATATAAAAGACCTCCAAATTTCGTTCACTAATACTTTGTGTAGATATGTATGTATGTATGTACATGTACATCCGTGCAAACTACAGGAGCGTTGTAGCGGTATAAAGCGCACTTTTGTTGAATTTTAGTGGCCTTTTTGACATGTTATTGCTCTTATTTGAATTACAATTTGGAGATATTCAGCCTAATCGGGAATAAAATCTCCCCCGGATTTTTTGCCCCGTATGTGACTCTCCAATCATAAACAATGTTCGAAAAATGAAAAAAAAAACTCCAATGAAAAAAGTAGATATCGTAAATCTTTTTTCCGGGGAAAAATTAATGATGTTTCCCTGGAAAAAACTCACCTCAATTTAGTTGGATAGTTTTAAAAATAGAAGCATATTACTAACTATTTTTGAAGGTTTCATAATTTTTTACTTGCTCTAAAGGACAAGTTTAAAACATTGCGTTTACTGAGAAGTCCAAAGGTATTGGTACTTGTGGCTGTACGTCAACTCCAGTAGCATACGCAGGATTTTGTTTGGGGGGGGCTCAGTCTCAATTTTGGTGACATTTTTTTAAGGTATCACAAAATAGCAAACAAAATTAAAGTTTTTTGTATTATCAACCACCAGAAGTTAAATTTCAATAGAAAAAAAAAAAACAAAAGGAAAAACACGCAAAATACTCCCTATAGTTTTGAAATGAATTTTACCTTTTTTGTTTGTAAACAAATATTTTTTGTAAAAATCCACTTCGATAAAAATCCACTTTATGAACTCGATTTAAACAACGTTAACGGTAATAGGGGTATAGGTGAAAGGTGTATTCACATGTTAATAAATAAAATGTCCGTTTTTTCTTTAAATAAGCTCATAGCCAAGGTACTGTTTATTGCACATAAACTGAAAGTACACCAACTGACAACATACGCAACCAAAAACCCGCATATAACGTAACTTTTACAAGTCCTATATGTTTTTTAATGCATTTATTAAATCTGTTCCTTTCCTTTGAGTTTCTGTGATTTTTAGTCCAAAGTCCTGTCAAGTTCATATAATAGAAATGAAATTGACAGAACTTGGGAACAAAATGCGCAGAAAATCACAGAAATTTAGAGTAAAGGAACAGACATTATTATAATTTAAATTAGCAAAAGCAGTAGCTATACAAATACAATGAAAAAAATGGTAAAATTTTTCAAGGGAATTCTCATTATACAAATTATTATTTGGGCGTTTTCGTAGTGGTTTCGATAAACTCATGTTTTACTTAAGTACAGTTTAAATAAGATCAATTATAAAAATTTATTCCAATTCGATTTCTGTTCTTTTCAAAATAGAAGTTTATTAAATTATTGAACACCAAAAATAGTGCATTGACAAAAACTAAAATAAATGTTTAGGTTATCTTTTAAGTTTTAACTAATCATAATAGTTTAAAACGACAATGAATACGGTCCATTAACTTAAAAAATAAAAGAGTTTTAGAAGATTATCTACCTCTGATACAAGTTAAAGGCAGTTTTTCGAAATGTAATCAATTGACTACAACTTTCTTATAATGCCTTATGTCGTAGAATTAGAAATAACATTCGGCAAAAAAAGAATACAGTTTACAAATATTTTTTGAATATCTGATACGTTCACTGAACGCGAAGATACTGGTTAAAGTATAACTAAAGCATTTGACCACTAAAAAGCAATAATAAAGAGAAGATATCAAGGGAATCTATGATGTTAATTAGTGCACTGCATGCGTTATTTCATTACGGCTTTTTTTTAAGTGGGAAAAGTAGGAAAAAATTAAATGTGTGAAATCATTTTGGGGAATTTGACTGATTGCAAGGGAATTTTGTTTCGGTTTCAATATTACGTGTGGTATGAACTAATGATTTCAATACGACATCCATGTCTGTAGATTTTTTTTGAATTAAATTTGAAAATACTCCTAAAGTTCAAAATTAACAACAATAAAATTTGAACTAAAAATAATAAAAAACATTTCTTCGATGATATATGAATTCTTAGCACATCTTGCTTGGGGGGGGGGGGCTCAAGCCCCTTAAGCCCCCTACGTACGCCACTGGTCAACTCTACAATAAGCTAGAGTTTAGTTTACCTGTAAACGGGTTGGAGGTTTGTTTTGTTTTAGCCGATCTACATTTCGTTTTTGCCGCTATACTCTTGTAACACATTTTGGAACAAATAACACTTAACACTTTTAACACTTAACACTTTCGGGTTATTCGCCCTCATAAAGTAACACAGTTTTTCACACAGAGAGAACAAATATATTACAACAACAAAATAGACAAAAAAATGCTTTTTTTTTAACTTTGGACTATTTGTACGCGTTTCCATTACACGAAAATTGAATTTATGATGCCAAATAGGTCTTTATCACCAAAAATAGTTCAAATGTTTAATTTTATTTCAGAAAATAATTTACAAACTTTGGCAGATAAATAATTTCAGAATATAAATTCTCTCAGAGTATTTCGAAATTGATTCGAAGTAATTTCCGGGGGAGATTCGTTCCGGCGGAGATTGACGATAGGAGAATTCGACTCCTGCGAAAAATGAAAAATTGCCAATAAGGCTAGTTATAAAACACTAATTTCTTTCCTTCTTTTTTCGAAAATGCACTACAAAAATACAATACAAAAATGATAGATGCAAAAAGCTCTGTATCGCTCCAAAATTCATTCACTAATACTTTATATCCCTGCAAATAGTTGGTTCTTTTCACAATTGTTTACATTTAAAAATTGCACTTTGGTGGTCTTAGGGCCACGATATCGCTGCTAGGTTGATGCAATGTAGTTGCCTCACAAGTCACAATAACCTCATAACTCGTGATGAACTCACCTCAAAAAACTTAAAAATTACGATCTGCTCCTTGTAAGATCACAACTCATGTTGTTGTTGTGATGTTTCTTATTATAGTCTAAGAGCTGGCTACAAAAAAAATGAGTCATCGGCACACGATTGATTTTTACTGGAGAGAATAATTTAGTGTAGCTGAGCACAAATATGCACGTCTGCCAGCGCGATTCAGTGGCTTAATAGGGTGGGCGGGGGTTCAAAATTGTCAAATATTGGTGAAAAAAAAAATTATAAGGTAAATGGATTCTGATAACGCAAATGTGTTGTGTCCATCGTCAATAAACGTGGTACAAAACGGCAGACGGTTTGGGAGAGGCTAAGTTGCCGGCAGACGTCGTTAAAGTTGTCAAATTTTGGTAAAAAAAAATCATAAGGTACATGGATACCAATTTCTTTTATTTTAATACTTATATATATATAGAGCAACGAAAAAGTAGAGGCTAACACCGCGGCAGACGTGTTTGAAAAGTGCACTGTTAAACCAACAAAATTGCATTATTTCTGCCCAAAAAATCCAAACGAATATTTTGAAATGCAATTATCTTTATTTTAGCATGAACAATATAGGCGCAAAAGTTCATTGCCGAATCGCACAACCGCCAATACTTATTCAAGGTTGAATGTCAAAAATATCGTTTTTTCACCTATAATTCCGAAACGGTAATTGCTATCGAAAATCATTTCTTGCAAAACTTGTAGACCATGCTGTCCGCCAAAAAATAAGTTATAACCATTTTTTTCCTACGACTTACCGTTAAGAAGATATTGACATTTAAAAACATCCAAAATGTCGAAAAATGCTATTTTTCACGTATAACTCCTAAACGGTTCATATTTCCGAAGACATATGAATACAAAGTTTTTAAATTGACTGACCCCCTACCAGACAACATTATTATTTTTTTTCTTAAAAATAAACATTTTAAAGATATAATTAATTTAAAAGTTTCAAAAAGGTCTAAATTTCAGTTTTATTCCCTTTTTACTCTGAAATGTCAAAGATTAACAAAAAAAACTTACGCTCAATTTATACATCGTAATAGTCAGTACGAAAATATTATGACTGTTTTTTTCCATAAGAATCATCAGTCGCAATATATTACTGTTTTAATAGCGTTAAATGTCGAAAATAAAAGTTTTTCGCATATATGTACGTTACATCTTTCAAATGGTAATTTTTTCCGAAAAATTAGATGTACAAAATTTAATTATTAACAGATTTATTATTCACAAAAGTGTTGTTATTTATTTATTGTAGCCGTGTTTTTTGAGAGAGTGACTAGCAACTCAGTAAAAGTCTTACACTGAAAACACAAACAAAATTCTCTATAATAATTTGTTTTGTTATTGTTTTGCGTGTAAACATTTTGCTGAGTTGCTAGTCACTCTCTCAAAAAACACGGCTCGTATTTACAACAATATACTATAAGTAATACTCTAGGTCTTCACTAACCCAATCAGAATCTTCCTCCGAATCGATTTCTACACCTTTGCGTGATTTGTTTATAAATATATATGAAAAAAATAAATAAGATATTTGTATGTTATATGCAAAAGTATTTATACCTTCAATTATTTCTTCTTCAATCACGTCTTGTACGGTGCTGGGAAACTGTAGTCCGTCAAACCATTGGAACTGATATTTTCCTTCATATATTACCCATCCACAATCTTCTGGATTCAAGGACGTCGGAATTTTCTTATGTGCATTTCTCCAAATGGAAGAAATGTACATCGTTCTCAATAGATGCTGGTTCAATTCGGTCTGGCAAGGAGGTAAGGACGACGCATCAAAATTATGCAATTTCTCTTTTTGAAACGGTTCATCCAAATTTTTAAAATAATTTAAATCGATATTTGTTTACAGAATCGAGAGATTTAAAACTATGTATATAAACTACAAACAAATTTCTCAAGTACGGGAAACACATTATCCTTATCGAAATTTTCGTATCCTATCATCAAATGTTTTCTGATAGTATTCAGTGCTTCTGCAGAGGACGCTGTTTTCCTTTGCGAAACAATGCTGGATTGAAATCGCATCCCGTAAACGCATGAAATCCTGCTAAGGACTAACAAAATAAATGAATCGCTGTTTATTCCACACTCCCGTTTGTATCCAAATGGTGTTACCATTTTTAACATAATTTATGTTACATAACATTATAATTAAAATGTCGGTGTCAGAGCATTTAATCATAATATTTGCTTTGTATTCAATACAGCACGCGTGATATATAATTTTTGTAACCGCTTCTTCGTGGGCATCAAGTGAATATTTATAGTTGATGGAACAAAAAAACGTGGTCATCGAAGTTAAGTACCACTTTTTTCATTTTTAAAAATGGTAGAATTTCCTGCTGGTGCCAGTTTAAAATAAAAAAATTAGCTAGAGCTTTTTTGAAATAACTATTTCTCAATTCCTTTATAAAATCAGCTGGTCTTGTTTGCTCTGGTCCAGAGATCACATACAAATGATAATCATAGGAACTGCCTCGATGAGATCTTTCATAGAAGGTGACCAATACCTATCAAAAATTAAGTGCATTCCATTAGCTTTGTTGTTAGTAAACATTTGAAGGATTTTTTTTTAAATACTTCCGAAAGTTTTTGGCAAATCTTTTATGCAATGTATATGGAAGAATCCATCTGTCAAGCAAACGTCTGTATTGGTGGGAGCTATGGTCCTGTCTCGAATGTTTTGGAGCTAGTCTCGTCGTCGCTCGTCTCGACCGCCTCGGTTTACCGAAACGACTTGCGGTCTCGGCCCTACAACTCTCTTCTCTATAGATGTTGATCTCCAATGTTAACTAATATGCAGAGTGTTACTAGACCGTAGCCATTAGTATTTTCATTTGTTTTAGACCGAAATTCGAACATTTCAAATAAACCAACAGTGTTTTATTTTATTACTAAATTATATTTGTATTTTAATAATTATAAAAGTTTATTAAAATATTTGTAAAATAGTATTTGATTTTTGATTCAATTTGTTGTGTATGCGAAAATTATATGGGTTTTTCAACAACGCAGTAGTAAGGAAAAAGAATGAGATAATTATATTTTATATTATTTGAATATTCAGTCCAAGAGTATGGAAAAAGAAGGAGAAAATTATATTTTATTTTATTTGAATATTCAGTCCAAGAGTATGGTATCACTTTTTCGGAGTTCAATTAATAGTAGATTAGATAAGGAACCAACATGTCATTAAAACGTATTTTGAATTCGATTTTGCAATTTCAGAATAAAAAGGGGGAAAAAAAAACAGAAATTTACAACTTTTTAGGAGTTTAGGAGTTATGCGTGAAAAAAATAGCTTTTTCGACATTTAAGATTTTTTTTTAAATGTCAATATCTTCTTAACGGTAAGTCGTAGGAAAAAAATGGTTATAGCTTTTTTTTTTGCGGACAGCAAGGTCTTCAAGTTTTGCAAGAAATGATTTTCAATAGCACTTACCGTTTCGGAATAATAGGTGAAAAAAAGATATTTTTGACATTCAACCTTGAATAACTATTGGCGGTTGTGCGATCTGACAATGAACTTTTGCGCCTATATTGTTCATGCTAAAATAAAGATAATTGCATTTCAAAATATTCTTTTGGATTTTTTTGGGCAAAAATAATGCAATTTTTCTGGTTTAACAGTGCACTTTTCAAAAACGTCTGCCGCAGTGTTAGCCTCTACTTTTTCGTCTGCCATTTTTGATTTTGCTCTCTATATACATAAGTATTAAAATAAAAAAATCGGTATCCATGTACCTTATGATTTTTTTGTTTAACCAAAATTTGACAACTTAAACGACGTCTGCCGGCAACTTAGCCTCTCCCAAACCGTCTGCCGTTTTGTACCACGTTTATTGACGATGGACACAACACATTTGCGTTATCAGAATTTATGTACCTTATAATTTGTTTTTTCACCAATATTTGACAATTTTGACACCCCGCCCACCCTATTAAGCCTCTGAATCGCGCTGGCAGACGTGCATATTTGTGCTCAGCTACACTAAATCATTCTCTCCAGAAAAAATCAATCGTGTACCGATGACTCACTTTTTTTTGTAGCCAGCTCTCCGTCTATTAGGGCTTCCAAAGGATACGAAATTGTGACCGCTTTATAAGAAAACTAACTCACAAAAAAATGTGACCTGTGAGCCTTACAACGACAGAATAGGGCCATAGGAGTGGTTTTAAACACTTTTAGCAAATCGTTAACCAAATATAGTACTAAAATAATCTATTTTATGACATTTTAATGATTTTGACAAATATATAATGTATGTTTATAATATAAGCAACGATATAATGAACGTTGTTTTTATAAGCTTCAATGTGTATGTACAATGTGTACGACTTGAAGAATAACGATTTTAATACGAGACCAGTTCGATTTCGAAAACAAGTACGACTTGTTGAATATGGGTGATTATTGAAACAAATTTTAAATGCAATATTTCTTGACAAACTCAGAAGTACTGGAGTCCAAAAATTGTACTATCAACTAAGCCATTGATAAAATATTGGGGAATATGCCAAAAAAAGGCAACTTGATCAAAAAAACCGCGTATTTTTGGCAAAAACCTGATTTGCAGTAGTAAAAGGAAAACTAGTACAAAGGTATGATACGTACAAAGTTAATAGAGCCGTTTTCGATTAAAAAAAATCTTGATAAAACTTAAATTGTTGTATGGCAGCTACCCGTTCCGTTCTGTATAGATATGATCTAAAACAAAAATTTGAATTATTCTCCTCTAGGGAATCACATAAAAATTTCTTCACACAAAATTTTATGCAAATCCGTTCACGAAACCAATACATATCTCCTTGCAAAACTGCATTCTTACTGGCGAACTATATCTACAATCTACCTAAATATGTACAAAGAAACTATGTTCAAGTTTTTCTTTCGCTAAAAAATTTTAAAAAATATATTTTTTTTTTTTGAAAATTCCATATCTTGAAAACGGATTGAAATTTTTTTTTTAACTTTGTTGTCAAAATTGTATTTTATTAAATACTAAAAATTTCAAGAATGTTTGTATATAAAAAATTAATTAGTTACGAGAGCAAGTTTGTTAGTTCCAGTCATGCAGTTTATTTAATTAAAAACTAATAGTAATAATGCTCTTAAGGATATAGTTGCTCTTGCAGCTTGTTGTGATGTGCGAAAATTACATGAGGAGTTCTACATAAATGAAAAATTAATTTAGAAAGCTAAATGTTTGATTCTTTAATTTGTAGCATTTTACGGTCGCAAGTTTTGAACTATAGTTTACATTGTAATGAAAAGAATCAGAAAAATATTTGTACGCCACCAGTTCAAATTTGTAGGTTCTTTTTACACGGGAATCCAATTTCTATAGTGGCTGTTAGTCTATAATTTAGTAGAGAAAAAGTTTAAGCTCATAAAGTTACTAGGTTACCCATCAGCCATCACCATAACATTGTTGAACAAAAAAAGATTCAAACAAAGTTTTCGAATACAAAAATTCGCATGGTGCAGACATTGAAAGAAATTCCCGGTTATTATATTATTTATATCAATATGTACGTATATTATCTATAAAATGCTATTTACTTTCTAAAACTATGTTTAAATTTAATTTTCCCTAAAAAGTGGTATATCGTATACTTAGGTATAATTTTTCCGTGAAATTGAACATTATAAATATGTTAGCGAATTGACATCACCAAAAGCTCCAACCCAAATGCAAGTTGTAAGAAATCTTTTTGAAAAATATAGTTAAAGTAGAGGTTATGTACAAAATAGTATTCAAATAAGATACACGACTGGATCGCACGAACTTCTACCCGCCAGGGTCAGAACTCAGGACCCTCCACAGACACATACTTATCTGGTGGCCGTGGCCATATATACTTATCTACTCCATTCATCCAGAGTCTTCTTTCTAGCTGCCCAAAGTTCGTTTATACACGCATAGTTTTTATTGTGAAAAAATGTTATAACTCGAGTCTCTTCCAATTGGCATGCAATGGAACAACGAATTTAACGAACATTTTTTTAGATCTAAAAAATATTCTTCGTATTCTCTGTTTTAGTATATATATGTTACATATATGTACCTAGGTAGGTACTTATGGGGCGAAGACCTAACTTTTTCATTTTTTTTTTAAGTAATTTAAAAAGTCAAACACTGATTTCATTTCTATTTAACCACCAAGCTTAAAGCAGATGTAGCACATTTATCGATTTTTTTCATTAAATTATTGTTTTTATTATACGCACCATACAATATCTTAAGTTATTCATAAACACATCCTTGGAATAGAATATGACCCACAAATTTATGCTACATCCCTCTCAGCCACAAAATATATCATTTTGTAGATTTACCCATAAGAATTCACATTCATATAAAAAAAAATCATTGTTATCAACTTCAAAAATATCCTGTGAAAGATCCTTTGTTGTCATCACGTCCATTTCAATCGAATCTGATCGATTAACAACACGAAAACTCGCGGACACACAAAAGGACTTTATTTACTTTTCATCACATCTCAGATGATGATGCTCTCTCGACTCATACGTAGGTATAGAGGTATACCTAGTTGCAAGATGCGATAAGAAAAACGAAAAATTCACATGCATCTGATACGAAGTACCCGCATCCGCATCGTTTCTATTTTTTTAAGAAAATAAAAACGCGAATATCGCCAAAGGGTTCAATATTGTAAAATTTTTGGATTCCATAAGGAGGTACCGCGAGAACTCTTCAATCGGACGTTGTATAACAAAGTTTAAGGTCGAACTGATAGAAAGATTATTAAGATTGATAAAATATGGAAAATGAGATGGGTCACTTCTTGTTTTTTTTTTTTGGTCTCACCTTCTTAGTTTGAATTTATATCCTTATTTGAATTATTCTCTTCAAGCACTTATTTTAATTCCAATAGGATTTTTTTTTATTATAAAATAAAATCACTACTCATCACTTAATAAGTGTTAATCATTTAACACGCACTTGTAATAATTATGAATTGCCAATAACTGTTAAATAACAAGTACATAATTATGATACACTTTAAGTATTTACTTATACAAAAAACAACGAAAAATAACCGCCGCCGGGCGCTAAGTATGATACTATAGAAATTACTGTATCGATTCGTTAACGGTTTACTAGAAAGAATTCAGGGACAACGACAGCGTTCACCACATCAATGTTTCGCGGGATATGAACTGAACGTA
This sequence comes from Melangyna quadrimaculata, assembly GCA_949320155.1. Lineage (NCBI taxonomy): Eukaryota > Metazoa > Arthropoda > Insecta > Diptera > Syrphidae > Melangyna > Melangyna quadrimaculata. Next base: position 372,610,922 of record OX439483.1, read on the forward strand.
TTGTGCGTCGTTTCCTTTGAATTGTTTGTCGTGTGTCACCAAAAATTTATAAACAGGGGTGAAAAGCAGGGAACAGCCTCCGTGGCGTGAGTGTGTGTACATAAGGTCCCCGGCATCGACACTTCGACAGCCAACCCGATGTGGTGGAGGAAAACCTGATCCACCGTCGATATATTTCCGAATGTTTTATGTACAACGCGCCTTCTTGTTCTTTTGTTACGTAGTCGTCGTCGTCATCATCGCGTCTTCATCGGTCGTTCAGACGTATATCATCTGCCTGTAGAGAGATTTTGAGCAAGATTTTTTTTTCTCCGCTAGATGGCTTCTTGTATATAAGTACAGGGAAGGAAATATACGCGTTTTTACATTGATATTTTTTTCCCTTCTTGTGTTTGATGAAGGTAGGTATACTTAAGTACATAAACCAGGATGACTCCTGTCTGTCTTGTGATTTTGTTCTTTTTTTAAATATTTTTTTTCACTGACTCGGATGGCAAGTTGTTTGAAGAATCCAAAGAGATGGAAGAAGATATTCTCTAGCTCATGGCAATTCGATGACTGGCTTCGCCGACAATTATTATAAAACAGGAGGTTGCCCATAAATGAGGAAGAAAAGGCAAGAGTGCGCATGCATTAATTGTTGTGATTATAACAAGATGAACAGGGTAGAGAGGGTCTTTATGTGCTTGTATATATTTTTTTTTATTAGGTATTTTCTTCTTTTCTTTGTTTATGTTGTCTTTTTTACTATTTGAAAATATTGGACCGGTAAAAATAAAAATGGTGGCATGCAAGGGAAAAAATAAATAAATCGGGTGGCACAACGGCTCATGAAGAACCAGGGCCTAGTGACTAACAACTCGCAACCATTCCTGTGTGCGCCTTTCGACAGGAATGAAAGGGACCTACAATTTTATGCCGAATCCGAACGGCTAGACGAGAAGCACTTATTCGTGACAAGTGATACTCTTGGAGGATTTGTCAATTCCTCGCAAGAGGCAGTAACCCTGAAAAAAAAACTTTTAGTTTTTAGGTGGACGAGGCTGGCAAGCGATCCCAGACCTCCAGCGAGCGTGACAGTCGAACGTACTAACCATTACACTACGGGCTACTACATGGCATGCAAGGGAATAGATTATCTATTTTGTTGTACTATTATGAACAAAATGGATTGGAAAGAAGAGTAAGTAGGTAGGTAAGTACACATAAATGCTTTTTTTTTAATGTTTGTATTTAAGTTTTTAACTTTATATAAAAAAATATTTATAGAAGCACTTTGAAAATTGCACTTGTTAAAAATTGACTTTTTGCCTGACAAGAAGGGAAGAATCAAGGCACTTTTTTTGGCTTAGAACAAGCTTAAAATGATTAATTTATGAGTACGATTAAAACTCAGTACCAATTACTTATTTGCTTCATGCTTTCTCTTTTTCAGGCTTCCGAAACTATTAGCAACAAGTGAAAGAACCTTAAATAAGCTCAAACTTATTAAGAACTATCTGAAAACCTTTATGGGAATTTTTATCGAAACTGTCCATAGCAGTCGAAAACCAGAAAAAAAAATGCTATTCAGCTATTAAAATGAATGATTAATCCTCTTGCAGAAAAAAGGCCAGACAAATATTTATTTGAGGCACCTACCTACCTTGACAAGGGCGTACGCGCCCCCCTAAATTTTTAAATTAGTTTGAAAAAAATATCGATCTTTTATTTAAATCCTTTTATTTTTATCAAAATGCATGAGAGCAATATATAGGTATGCACATTTTGTACCTATATTTCATAATTAATATCAATTGCAAAAAGCTTTCTATTGAAGGAAACTCTAAAACTGCATTGTGCTATATTACACAACCAACTTTTATTATATCTTGTCCAAATAGCAAAAAACTCAGCTTATCTTGAGCCAGTTTAAAATATTCTCCAGTCAAAAAAGTTAGATCTCCTCATACGCACGAAACATGTGCAACAAATTATAGCACTTGCAAAAGATCATACAGGAAATGTGGACTCAGGAATAGATGGACTTATTGTAGTAGATTTGCTGTATTATATCCAGAAATAAAACTCGGAAACAAATTTAGTTGTGAACAGTTTGAATTGATTTAATGAAGTGAAGAAAAAATATATTTTAATAATATTGATATGTAGCTATTTGATAAGAATACTTAAATTGATTATACGTAGAGTGTTATCAGTACCTACAGTATTTCAACATCCCCACTTAATCAATGCATATTATTAAAAATTAAGTTTAAAGTTTAAAAACAAAATAAAATTTTTCACCATTGCAAAAATTAACCAAAAACAAAATAACGTACATTTTAAAAATAACTAGTAACAGCAAAACAAGAACTGCAAAAAGTTGTTCAAGTTTTTAATTCAAACCCATATTTCTTGTGCAAAAAGCATGTTTTTCGTTATTGACTGGCTTGGTTAAATTATCTGCAATCATCTGATTGGTATTAATGTAGTTAACTTGAATGGCGCCACTATCCAACCTTTCACGAACAAAATGATGACGTATGTCAATATGTTTAGTTCGTGGACTAAACATTTGATTTTTAGCCATATTGATGGCACTTTGGTTGTCGCTATAAATGTCTATTGAGTCTTCATAGTTACCCATTAACTCTGTCAATAGCTGTCGTATCCAAATTGCTTCCTGAGTAGCGGCTGAAAGAGCCATATATTCAGCTTCAGCACTAGAAAGTGCGACCGTTGGCTGTTTCTTGCTTGCCCATGAAATTGCACTGTTTTCATATTTAAAAATATAGCCAGTGCACGATTTTCTGTCATCCGATGCCCAATCAGCATCGCAATAACCATGCAACTTCTAATTTTCTTCATCAAGTGATTTGAAGGTGAGCTTATAGTCTTTAGTTTTCTGCAAGTACCGAAAAATTCTTTTTACTGCTTTCCAATGTGGTCTCCCCGGTTCATGATTAAATCAGCTTAGATTTCCAATCGCAAATGTTAAGTTAAGTACATTGCGACAAGTATAAAATACTCCCAACTGCTTCTTGGTAAGGAACATTTCTCATACCATCTTTTTCTTCTTTAGTCTTCGCTGACATGTCCTTTGTCAATTTGGAATTTGAATCAATTGGTGAATCTATTGGATGACAATCAGACAAACCAAATCGTTCAAGAATTTGCTCAGTATATTTGTTCTGATCTAAAGTAATCGTTCCAGTCTTACGATCCCTCCTGATTCTCATTCCAATACAACTTCCAGCTTGACCAAGATCCTTAATGCTAAATTCCTTTTAAGATTAGCTTTTAATTGGTTTTTCCATGCATTGTTATTTGAAAAAATCAGGAAATCGTCTACGGATACAGCAACAAAGACCATACTCTTTTTCTCTTTCCGAAAATATATGCACGCGTCTGTTTTGCAACGCTTGTATCCTGATTTGAGCATAACATCGTTCAATTTCGCATTCCATTGACGACTAGCTTGCTTCAATCCATATAATGCCTTTTTTAGCAAGCAGACTCGCCCACTGCCATCATCAAAACTTTCTGGTTGATTCATGTAGACATATTCTTGAACATCACCCTGTAAGAAAGCTGTAATCGCATCCATTTGATCGATCTCAAGATTATATTTTGAAGCAAGGGCAATGAGAAACCGTATTGATGAATATCTAACCACTGGAGAAAAAGTCTCTTCATAATCGATTCCAGGTCGTTGACTGCACCCTTTGGCCCCCAGCCTTGTCTTATAACGGACAACTGCCCCATTTGAATCGGTTTTGACTTTTAAAACCCATTTTGAATTTATGGTTTTTCTCTCACTTGGCAAATCCACCAACTCCCAAGTACGATTTTCCAGTAACAATTGATATTCTTCGTTCATTGCACTCTTCCATTCTTCACAATTTGAACTTCTCATAGCTTCTTCAACCGTAAAATGTTCTTCAATATTGCCGTATGCCAAATATGATATACATCCAGGAAATTGTCTCTTTTTAGGTTCTCTAGATGACCTTCGTAATGTTGATGGTTCCTCTTCTTTATCACCGTTTGATTGCAAGTCATCTATTGTAACATCAGTTACCTGAACGCTATCAGATTCAACTTCAGATGAACTCATAAAATCAACTTGCATCACCTGAGCATTTGCATCAGCAGTTATGGTAGAATTTTTTTCATCAGAGTCAGAACCATCGTATAAAGCAAATCTTTTATTAGTTGAATCTGGTAATTTACTTTTTTCCAAAAAGACGACATCTCGGGTGTTTATTGCGCGATTAGTTGAAGGATCATACACACGATATCCTTTGGTTCATTCGCAAAATCCAATGAAGATCAGCTCCTCTGATTTTGCATCAAATTTTTTTCGTTGTTCATCAGGGACATGTACCATTGCATGCGATCCAAAGATTCGTACATGACTTAAATTCGGCTTCAGTCCAGTCCAAATTTCAAAAGGAGTTTTGGCATTCAACACACGAGAAAAGAGCGATTTTTTAAATAAGCCGCCGTTGACATCGCTTCTGCCCAAAATTTCTTCGGAAGATCAGCATCCTGTAACATGCACCTTGCACGTTCGGTCAATGTTCGAATTGTTCTTTCAGCAAGCCCATTTTGCTGTGGTGTATAAGGCGTTGACGTCTGCCGTTCAATATCACATGACTTGAATAATTTTTCGAACTGTTGATTGCAGAATTCAGTTCCGTTACCTGATCTGAATTTCTTGATGCGTTTTCCGGTTTGTGTCTCAACTAATGATTTGAACTCGCAAAATTTGGTAAAAGTTTCGTTCTTCGATTTTAGAAAATACGTAAAGGTTTTCCTGCTGAAATCGTCAACCAGAATGAATGCATAGCAAGCTCCACCAATTGAAACGTTCTCCATCGGTCTTGCCAAGTCAGCGTGTATAACTTCTAAAAGTTCCAGTGCTCTTGAGGCATTTTTCTTGAACGGTAGTCTTGACTGTTTTCCTTTTAAACAAGTCACACAAACATGTTCCCCACTGTCTTCAGGAAATGAAATACCTTCAACAACGCCATTCTTCATCTTTTTCAAGTCCTGTTAATTTAAATGGCCTAACCGCCGATGCCAGATGTCAGAGCTTCCATTTGAACCAACTGCAATGTAACCGCATTGTTTCAAATCATTGAGTCTGTATAAGCCATCGATCATCGAAGCTGTTGCCAATATTTTGTTCTATTGGTCACGGATTTCACATCGATCCGTAAAGAATTCTACAGCATGCCCACGTTTTGTTATTTGACTAACAGATAAAAGATTTGCTGTTAAATCCGGAGTGCACAAAACGTTCTCTACTTCGATCGTATTCGTTTGCCCATTAACCTCAGCTAGTAACTTAATTGAACCACAAGACTCGACTTTCATTTTGGTATTATTGGCAGCAGTTATATCAAATACTGATGGTTTCTTTCTGTTTAAAACCCAGCTTTGGTTCATGGTAAGATGTTGCGTAGCTCCGGAATCGATATACCAATCACCTCGACTGAAATTTTCGGTCAAAAATGCAGCACTCAAAGACGCACCAGATTTACTTTTGTCATCAACCTTTTTGGACTTCTTCATCATACAATCAGGAGATTTATGGCCAATTTTGTTACAACTGTAACAACGAATTCCTTTTTCCTTGTGTATGCCACTTTTATTTCCGCTGTTTCCACTAAAAAAAGCACCTTCGCCACTCACTGTGAGAACCTCTTGTAATAATTTAGTTTTGATGGTATCGCTTGTTAGCTTTGTTTCAGTGTTGTCCAATGCCATTACCATTGGTGTAAACTGATCGGATAAACAACACATCAAAAAAATTGCCAACCATTCATCGTCGACTTTGAATCCAATTGCATTCAATCGCTGAGCCGCCGCCGTTATGATTGTAGAAACATAAGTATCCATTGAGTTGCAGTTTTCTAGTTTGGTACCCGTTAATTGTCTAACTAATGTGATTCGGCGTGCACGACCTTTGTCTTCGAATGTAGTTTTCAATTTTTCCCATACTTCCTTAGCTGTTGAGGTGTCCTGGACATGGACATAATTACTTGGATCAATGCTCAAAATAGTCGCTGCTCTTGCCTTCGTTATTTTAATTGCATCATTTTCTGTTCCAAGAACGGCGTCCCAGTTTCCGTTGTACTCGAAGTAGGTTTGCATCGCAAATTTCCATGTTGCATAGTTTTCACGACCCTTCAGGCGTTCAATCGATAATAAAAAATTTGAAATCTTTTCGCTTCCCATTGCACGTAATCTCAATTGAAAAAGGCACCAAAAACAGAAATTTAATATTTTTTTCAAAAACAATTCAAAAACTAATATTCTCGAATTTTTCTGGGCCCATAACCTGTAGTAGATTTGCTGTATTATATCTAGAAATAAAACTCGGAAACAAATTTAGTTGTGAACAGTTTGAATTGTTTTAATGAAGTGAAGAAAAAATATATTTTAATAATATTGATATGTAGCTATTTGATAAGAATACTTAAATTGATTATACGTAGAGTGTTATCAGTACCTACAGTATTTCAACACTTATGCCTGCTTCGAAATCTATTTCAGAAGAAATTGAAGTAGAACTTCTAAAACCTCGGACGGTAAACCACCAGACACATCGCTCCAATCATCCTTGGTCAAATGCAGTTGAAATGCTCCTGATTCTTTACTTAGATTCTTTAATTGCAGCACTTTAACGTAAATTCCGAGACGAAAACTTACCAGCATATTCGTTATTTCTGTTACATCCAGCGAATATGTTAAAAATGTGCATACAGGATTTTAAAGAAAAATCAAAGAGTTTTTCCGAGTTCTACAATTTCCAAAGCTTTATTGGAGAGGCCGAATCGTGGTATAATCTTTGGAATAACAAAAAAATATCCACAGTAGAACTCTAAATACTAGACATGTTAGATATGTCCTACTGATTCTGATTGCTGTGTAATGTTATTTAAATTCTAAGGTGATATATTATCACACTTGAACACTGATTTGGAACTTATTGTTTTGGAGTTATCATTTTCGTGTTCCTTGTATGTATTCGTTGCAATTTATATTCTTTCAGGATCTTCACCCTTTATTTATGAGAAATATTCTTCAGCCATTAATAAAATTTTCCAATCATCAAAAAATGCGAAAATTTTTATATTTGATGATGATGATAAGTTATCATACACTGTTTTCCAACATGGCCCTTTATTCGAAAGAAATTTCGCTGAATTGATACTACTTGCCGGATTGAGCCAAATTAATGGAATTCCAAACGAAAACATGCGTTTTCTGGATCTTGTTTTTTTCTGATTGTCCATTGTTATATGAAGTTTCTAGTGTTACCGATTATTTGTTGGCGATAGTGTCTCATCACCACGATGTTCAATGTAATATAACACTTAGTGAAGAGTTGAACATAATCAATTTAACCACAAAGAAAACCATATTTAACTTTAAAAAAAAAAATATTGATAGAATGGAAGAGTTTTTTTTTAATAATGTTGACTGGACCAGTATATTGATTGCGGATGATGTAAACATCAGGTCTGTCGATGGTTTTAATAATATTATAAGAAGCTGTATTGAGTTTTTTGTTCCTACCTAATGACGAGCATACATCCGTTTATTGGTTAAAAATTAATTAAGGAGTTTAATAAACATTAAAAATAAATATCACAAAAAGTGGAAGAAAACACATAGTGTCTATTTTTACCAATCTTTTGTTCATTACAGAAGACTGTTTTTTTTTTTTATATTATGCGCGCACAAAAGGGGTTATGAATACCCTTAAAATGTTTTCATCATAGCACGAGCGATTAGGTAAGAAGGAGAGGATTTAAAAGGAGATACCGATGCACATTGGTTTTGAATATTTGCACATCGAAATGAGAGGGGAAAATTGGGTCGGGTAAAGCATTCCACAACCATTCCTGTGTGCGCCTATCGACAGGAATGGAAGGGACCTACAATTTTATGCCGATTCCGAACGGCTAGACGAGAAGCACTTATTCGTGACAAGTGATACTCTTGGAGGATTTGTCAATTCCTCGCAAGAGGCAGTAGCCCTGAAAAAAACTTTTTAGTTTTTAGGTGGACGAGGCGAAACAAGCGGACGAGAACACTGATTATAAAAAAAGCGGTAAAATAGGGAAATACATGAAACATTACGGCAGTGTTCGAGAGATGTAATTGTTTCCGTTATAGATCTTTCACCTATCATTTTTAAAGCTCTCTTTTGTATTCTGTCCAATAAACTCAAGTGAGTTTTTTGAGCTCCTGCCCAAACATGAGAATTGTACTCAAGTTTTGGACGAATAAAGGCTTTATAGATCACAGCCAGATCAGAAGGGGAGACAAATTTCTTGCATCTACGGAGAAAACCAAAACACTTAGCAGCATTTTTGGCGACCTCAAATATGTGGTCATTCCACGAAAGGTGATCTGTGACACACATACCGAGAACTGAGAGCTGTTCGGTTTCCTCGATGCAAGTGTCGCCCATGAATAGCGGCATTAGAGGTGGATTTCGCTTAAACGACAAGAGACAGCATTGAGTTTTTGAAGCATTAAATTCTACGCGGTTTTTTATTCCCCATTGGACAATGCTGTCGAGATCAGAATTTAATGAGCTTATCATACGCTGCCGTTCAAGTTCCACATCCGACGGACATGGATGAGAATTTGTAAACGAATATGAGAAGCTGAGGGTATTGTCGTCAGCGAAACAGTTTAATGGATCAGAAGTTTCAGACAAATGATCATTTATAAAAATAAGGAAGGGAGTCGGAGACAAAACGGAGCCCTGGGGCACACCAGCATTTATTTTATGGATTTCCGAAAGGTAATTTCTAATCCATCGATGAAGAGATTCATCGAAACCAAATTTGCGCATTTTCGATAAGAGAGCTTGATGCCAAACTCTATCAAACGCTTTTGAAATATCAAGTGCAATAATCTTACTTTCTCCAAAACGATGTAAAGATTTGTTCCACTGTTCGGTGAGATATACCATCAGATCACCAGTGGACCTATTGCTACGAAAGCCGTACTGCCGGTCATTAAGAAGCTATCGTTCCTCGAGATATTTCTTGAGCTGAAAATTGATCAGCGTTTCCATGACCTTGGAAAGAAGGAACGTAAGTGCAATTGGACGATAGTTAGAGGGTGAAGAAGATACGCCTTTTTTAGGGACAGGCTGGACAAATGCTGTTTTCCATCCACTCGGAAAGAGACCAGTAGAGTAGGACAGATGGAAAAGCTTACGCAGTGGTTTTGCCAGCGTTGAAGAACACCTCTTCAGAACAATGGGAGGGATACTATCCGGCCAGCGGTTTTTTGAATGTCGAGATCTTTTAGAACTCTAGCAACTGAACGAGTGCGAAAGAAGATTTATCCGATAAAATAATTAACGCTCTCAAGTACAGGAGGAGTCATAATACTTTCTGGCAGCGTCAAGTTAACAGCAAACTGTACTGCAAGCAAATTGGCTTTATCTTAGGAGCTGACAAAAGGAGTATCATTGAAGACGAGTGTTGGAACCGATGACGAGGTGGTATTTCGTATGTATTTTACAATTTACCAAAAAATGTTACTACCTTTAGGACAATTGTAGTATTTTTTGCCGTAATTTTTGATCATGTAAAAATTTGGTTCGTCGAATATGAACGTTACAGGTCTTTCTAGCTTGTTGAAACTTTTTCCGGTTTTCCTCAGTAGGGTTGGCTTTATAACAGCGGAAGCTTACTTCTCTAACCTTAATAATCTCTTTACAGCTCGAATCAAACCATCCTATTCGGGATAAAATTTCTCATTCCACAAAGAATTACATTTCTGATCATATCTGCGCTGGAGTCTATGTCACTATCAAGGAAGCTTAGTGACCAGTTAAAGTTCCTGAAGAAATCATTGAGACCGTCCCAGTTGGCTTTCTGGTATTGCCAAACGGTTCTCTTTGGTGTTTTCTCTTTAACTGAGGTTTGTTGGCACGAGAAATTAGCAGATATGACACAATGGTCTGATGTGCCTAGACGCGATAATACAGCAATGGTGTATTTATCAGGGTCAGAGGTAAGGAACAAGTCTAGAGTGTTGGCGGACTGACCTGCAACGTCAGGAATTCGAGTAGGCTCGTCAACAAGCTGAGTCAGGTTGTTAAACTCAGCAAAAATCTCGGCATCCCTTCCTTGGGGTGTTGTCTGACCCGAATAGCGTAGCCACAAAGAATTATGTACATTGAAATCGCCCGTAACAACGATTTCACTGTGCTGAAAATGGGAAATAATTCTCTGGATGGTGTCGGATAGTGAATCGAATTCGTTGGAAGTCGAATTACTATCCAAACTAGGACTACGATAAATAAAACAAGTATGAATGATGCGCTTATGGACGGTGAATTTAAACCACATGAAGTTTAAGTTCGTATTGAAACACGAACCGTAATGTGGCTGAAGCTGATAAGCAACATCATTACGAACATACACGGCGAGGCCATGATGGGAGAAAAAAAGAGGCACTAAGCTATAACCATATAGGCTGAATTCCGAGTGAATTCTGAGTGCCAAAACAGCTGGCCTGTTTTTCACAGTATGAACATATGCAGCACAGAAGTTCTGCCTAAGTCCCCGAATGTTGCCGTAGTCAACCCTAAATTCACCCAACATTACGAATAAACAGACACAAAAAACCAAATCAGACAGTTATCTATGCTGATATCGAGTTTGGGCCCCAAAATAACTTCACAGTACAAATACTACTAGTGTTATGCCTAAGCAGCAATTGTACTGATCCGCCCCTGAACACCCAAAATCAATAACAACAATTTATCTGATATGCTTTGACCTAATCCATTACAAGCATTGTACGAGATGATACATACATACACTACACATAATGACTAAACCAAAGCACTGTGAGTGGTGTGGGAAGGAGAGATAAGGAATTTACCGCTCTGCTATGGATAGTTGTGGTTGAGCATCATCAGCTTTGATGCATGGGTGTACTTTTTGTTGTGCACTTGCACTTTTTTTTTTTTGTTATTTAATAAAGTAGGTATGAGCATGGGCTATTGATTTTTTTTTTCGCGGCGCAACTCGCAGAATTATATTCTTTTTTTTTTATTTTTAGATTTGGGAATATTGGGTTATTTGTTTGATTTATTTTAATTTTTTTTAATTGTAAGGGGCAATATGGAGAAAACACTGAGTGATTTTATGGAATTGGTTAATGAAAACAATTGGGGGTATTTTGCAAGGCAATTCACTAATCTCGCACACGTCCACTCACAGTCGATTGCAGATCGGTGATAAATTTCTTAAGACTTAACGTAAATTTAAAAGTGCAATATATTGACAATCTTAAAGATAATTTTGTCGCTAGTCCTGACAATATACCGTCAATATTCGTAAAATCCTGTAAGTCTAACATTTCGTCCGCCATCACTTTCTTATTCAACTGTTCTTTGTCAAATGGTGTTTTTCCTGAAATGTGGAAATCTTCTTATACTACCTCTTCATAAATGTGGCAGAAAAAACTTAGTTGAGAATTATCGAGGCTTTGCAAAACTTTCATGTATTGGAAAACTTTTTGAAAAAATTGTATGCAAACATATTCAGTTTTTCTGCAGAGGATTAATCGCTGACGAACCACTTGGGTTTTGCAGTAACAGACCAACAACAACAAATCTGCTTCAATTTACAAGTCAAACAAATATGAATTTGACAGAAATGAAGTCCTGATGTGTGACTTAAGTAAAACGTTTAATCGAGTTTCCCATATAATACTTCTTTATAAATTAAACCGTTATGGATTTCCTGATTGGTTAATGAATTGGATAAAATCCTACATAGAAAACAGAATTCAATTTGTCAAATTGAAAAAATCCATCTCTAAAACAATAAACGTTTTAGTTCCTCAAGGCAGTCATATTGGACCCATTCTTTTAATAATCTTCTTCAATGATATTCACTCGGCTATTCTGTACAGTAAGATTTTAATGTTTGCTGGTGATTTTAAACTTATTTATGGTTTTAAAAGCCCTAATGGACATCTGTTTCTACAACACTATATCGATAATGTTTTGAATGGTGTTTACAAAACGGAATGGATATAAACACTAATAAATGCAAGATAACGACCTACTCTAGGAGACGACCGACGTCCTTTTATTTTGTTGACAATGCTCTTGTTTCAAGAGTACAAATGTTCAACGATCTGGGAGTTCTTTCTGATGGTAAACTCTCATTTAATCCGCACATCGATACAATAATCAGTATCAGAAAAGCAAGAGGCCGACTTGGATTAGTAATGAGATTCTCTAAGGAGTTTAGCGATCCGTACATTTTAAAAACACTTTATTGTTCATTTGTTCGGCCAGTGTAAGAATATTGTAGCAGCGTTTAGTGCCCTAATTATGTCATCCATATAAGAAAATTGAAAGTGTTCAAAAACGCTTTCTGTTATATTCCCTTCGACATCATCTTCCATGGAACCCAACTCAACACTTACCACCATATGAAAGTCGACTCAGTCTTTTAAACTTATCGACGCTAGAAAAAAGGAGGGAGGTAAGTAATGTCATGTTCCTTTTTAATCTTTTGGCAGGATTTATCGACTCATCTTATATACTAAGCCGCCTCAACATCAACACGCATCCAAGACTAACAAGAAATCCAGAATTTTTCTATACATCATTCTCTAGAGTCAATTATGGTCTAAATAAACCTCTTAATGTTATGAGTAGAAACTTTAATAAATATTTTAGCATAATTGATTTTAACAAATCTGAAACTAGTATGAAACAAATTTTATATTCAAGACTATAGAATCATTTATCTATTTAAAGACTATTGAGACTACAAGAAGCATACGACTTTTACCCCATAACAAAACTTGTTCTGAATACTGCCCTCGCGCTTCCTTGCACCACAGGCTCCGTCGAAAAAACGTTTATTACGATAAGAAGAGTCAAAACTTGGCTTCGTTCAAGTATGGTCAAAAATCGTTTGAATGGTTATTTAATCATCTAAAAACTAACAAAACATATAAGGTTATTGAATGTTTGAATTCACAGGGTTATATATGCTGAGTGTTAAGGGACCCACAAAATAACAAAACGCAAAATCCCCAAATCCTAAAATCTCCATATGTTTTGAAAAAATTCCAAAATTAAAATCTCTAGGCCCAAAATGATTATATTCTAAATCCTTAAAACAAAAATCCCCAACAATAAAATTTAAAAAATGTACAAAAAACTTTGATAACAGACCGACTGACAATATATGGGGATTCTGGTGCTTCGAGATTTTGGTTTTAAGGATTTAGTTTTTGGAGATTTTAAATCTGGAGATTTCGGGTTTGGGGATTTTTTTTTGGGGATTTTGGTTTGGATATTATGATTTTGGAACTCGTCTAACCCCTAACCCCTTAGTGTTCACAGGAAAGTGGTAAAGAAAAATGAGATGGAAATTGTAAAAAAGTCCTTGAATGATTTGGTGAAGGCCCACACTGCTTAAGCATTAAATTAATTAAACAGATATCTTACATACGTACATCAATGACCCCCTTTCATAAAAATAGGTGTCATATATGTATGTACAAAAAAGTCACAGAAGTTAATTGAGAACTTAAAAGTAGATTTTTATTTTCCTTTTTATTTATTTATGCTAAAAATTTTTGTTCCGGTTTCCCCCCTGATCAAAATCCTGCGTACGCCCTTGTACCTTGACCTTGATCAGACTTGGATCATTTTTTAAAAGTTTTTTTTTTATTGTAAATTAATTTTTATTTTTGTATTCATTTTCCTTATAACTAAACTACAGCTAGAGAAAAATTCATAAAAACTAAAGCCTATTTATCAATAACCCGGGGTTAAGACAAGCGAGTAGAACTAGTAGCGTATATTTGTTCTAGTGTATCTGAGCACGAGAAAGCCGACAAGCAGGGCAAAGAGTATAATATTTTTGCCTGCGAGCAGCCTGCAAGTGTAGTGTATAATTGTTTTCATTTATTTGTTTTGTTTCCATAGTTTCCATAATTTGTATATTTTTCTGTATGAAATAGTGCTGGGATACACGAGCGCAAAAAAGAATTAATTCACGAAAGAGAACGGATGACTTTTAGAAAGAAATAAAGAAACAGAAACAAATGGCATCCCTTTCTTTCTTCCTAAAAATCATCCCTTATCTTTCGTGAATTAATTCTTTTTTGCGCTGTGTATGTGTATGTGTATCCCATCACATACCAGCGGGAAAAATTCAAAAATTCATTGAGGAAAAATCAGCTTTTTCCTTGAGGAATGGCAGCTGCAACGTCCACTTTTCAGCTGATTCCTTTGATGAAATTAACAGGGCAGGCCCGAACGCAAGGGGGGTTTCCCCCCCCCCCCGAAATATATGAATTTAACTTCCTCGCCATACAATTTCACTCTTAATTTTGAGTTTTCGGTTTAAACCCCCCCCCCCCCCGAAATTTGTTCAACCCCCCCCCGAAATTTTTTCCTGCGTTCGCCCCTGTAACATGGGCATGTCCTAGGCGGGAAGCACATGCTGAAAATCCGATGCAAATTCGCCAACGAAATCACTACTTCGTTGGAAGTTATTTATTCACCGACCCAGATGATGAAAAACATGGTGGTTGCATAATCTATGAATTCACTGCATAAATGTGTGTGGTTTATTCATCAGTTCAAAATTTCGATGAAAATGGTAATGAAAATTCAATTATCAAATCACAAGATATAGAAGTAGGTAATTGTTTATTCAGCAATTAGTTAATTCAATATGAAAAATGTGAAGAAAATTAAATAAATAGTAAACTCATTAACTCTGTTGTGTTGTGAATTATTTGTGATTGGTTAATTAAAATATAGAATTAAAACTTTAAATTAAAGTTAAATCACTAGGTCAGGGGTTGTTGGTTAATCACTACTTCATATGCGAAGTGGTGATTAACCAAAAAAATGAAATACTTTGAGAAAATCTGAGATTTCCTCTTTTTAATGGAAATTCATAAGTCCTCTTATAATATTTACTGTCAGTAGACAGTCTCAACACAGAGAACACAAAAAAAATCAACTTCTATCAAAACACACAATGGCGGCGCACACTTTACAAAGCATATGAGTGGACATAGACGATGTACTGATGAACTTCTACATGACTTTTCAACAGTTTTTTCATCGCATAATTTTCCATATCAAAAGCAATTTTTAATTCAACGACAGAAAGGGTTGTTTTCTAAACACAAAGCAGAAAGTGGGTTCAAATCTATGAACTGAGGAAACCTTGCATGACTCTTCACCTATTAATTCATTACATGTCGTTTCCTTGTATTATCTGGCTAGTGGATTGATTGCTGTTGTCTTGTTGTTTTCTAGACACAAAGCAAAAAGTGGGTTCAAATCTATGAACTGAGGAAACCTCGCATGACTCTTCACTCACTTAATCATTGCATGACGTTTCCTTTTATTATTTGGCTAGTGAATTGATTGAATAATTCATTGGGGACGATATTTCCCGCTGGGATATTTTAAAAAAATCATACATAAATCCATAAAACTAATACTATGAAACAAATGCTACTAGTTCTACTCGCTTGTCTAAACCCCGGGTAACTGATAGGACTAACTTACTGGCCCCAAGGGGGCTAGAGTGCTCACTTTATACTAATGCTTTTCGGCCTAAGACCTATTTTGAAACTAAGGGCCAGTTTGTTCACAGCTTATTATCTTTAATCCATGATTAGTGGAGCTGGGAAATCCTCAAATGTGTTTGTTGATCAAATTTTGTTTAAGCAATGCAAAGTATGAGTTGCTAATCTTAGATTTCACTAATCAGCCAATTTGGGTTGATTAGCGTTATTTAATTAAAGCCTATGAAAGTCACATACTAAATTTAACCCACTGTGAGCAAACTGGCCCTAAAATCGATCTGGTTTAATTTCTTATCAAGAGAGACTCAAACAAAACTGGGTATCCATCCATGTATAATGCCTGGACTGTGCTCTCTGTTATTTAAGTTAGGGTAGGGTGTCCCATAATTTTTTTTACTTAGATATTCTAAATGGTTATCGTGGATCTTGTAGAAGATACCCACATAAGTATTCCTACGACTCGGAAATTTTTAAAAATGGTACTTCCAGACCCCGCGGCCATTCTTTTTTTCAAAGGCAAGATCCAGAAACTCGTGTAACAAACGTGGTTTCACCGACTTAAAAAGATTTGTTTTGGCTCATTAGAGATGCTAATAATAAAATGGCACAAGTAACTGGCCCTCAACATTTCTAAATATGGCTTTTTTACTCGAAAACGCCAAAAAAATCGGTTGGTTTTTAACCTTTTCTCGATTTTATAGGCCTACGAGGGTTCGGGAACGAGCAAGTAAGACTCGTCTTAGGGGTAATTTTGTGTGGTGAATTCAAATCCATCATCCATTTTCCGCCATCGGTTCTTGTTTTTGAGATAATCCAGGATAAAAATGGAATATAACAATTTTTAGGATTTGATAAAAATTCGAAATACTTTTTTTTTCAAAAAAAATTCACCTATAGAGCCAAAACAAATCGTTTTAATTCGGTCAAAACATCACCATCACGTTTGATACGCGAATTTCTCGATCATTTTTTGACTTTGAAAAAAAAAACGGCTGCGTGTTCTATAGTACCATTTTTAAAAAATTCCGAGACGTAGAAATACTTGTGTGTAGTAGCCCGTAGCGTAATGGTTAGTGCGATGGACTGTCACGCTGGAGGTATGGGTTCTTTTCCCAGCCTAGTCTACCTAAAAACTAAGATGTTTTTTTTCGGGGCTACTGCCTCTTGCGAGGAATTGACAAATCCTCCTTGTCATGAAGGAGATACCGATGCACATTGGTTTTGAACGTTTGCACATCGAAATGGGAGGGCAAAGTTGAGTCAGGTAAAGCATTCCACATTCGTGTGGTGCGACTGAAGAAAGAATCTCTGTACATTACAGTACGTCCGTAGTTGGGCTCGAGGGTGAACTGATGGGCATTCCTAGAAGCACGAGTATTACGGTTGAATTTTGTAAGGGGAGGAATGCAACTGGCTATTTCTCTAGAACACTGATTATAATAATAGCGATAAAATAGAGAAAGACACGAAACATTACGACGGTGTTCGAGAGATGGAATTGTTTCTGTTATAGATCTTTCGCCTATCATTTTTAAAGCTCTGTTTTGAATTCTGTCCAACAAAGTGAGTTTTTGGAGCTACTGCCCAAACATGAGAAATGTACTTAAGTTTTGGACGAATAAAGGCTTTGTAGATCACAGCCAGATCAGAAGGGGAAAAAAACTTCGTGCATCTACGGAGAAAACCTAAACACTTAGCAGCGGCTTTGGCGACATCAAATATGTGGTCATTCCACAAAAGGTGGTCTGTGACACACATACTGAGAACTGAGAGCTGTTCGGTTTCTTCGATGCAAGTGCTGCCCATGGATAGCGGCATTGGGGGTGGGTTTCGCTTTAACGACAGGAGACAACATTGAGTTTTAGAAGCATTAAATTCTACGCGGTTTTTGATTCCCCATTGGACAATGCTGTCGAGATCAGAATTTAGTGAGCTTATCATACGCTGCCATTCAAGTTCCACATCCGAAGGACATGGATGAGAATCTGTAAACGAATATGAGAAACTGAGGGTACTATCGTCAGCAAAACAGTTTAATGGATCAGAAGTTTCAGACAAAAGATCATTTATAAAAATAAGGAAGAGAGTCGGAGACAAAACGGAGCCCTGGGGCACACCAGCATTTATTTTGTGGATTTCAGACTTGAAACCGTCCAATACAACTTGTATTGAACGGTCCGAAAGGTAATTTCTAATCCAACGAAGAAGAGGTTCATCGAAACCAAATGCGCGCATTTTGGATAAGAGAGCTTGGTGCCAAACTCTATCAAACGCTTTTGAAATATCAAGTGCAATAATCTTACTTTCTCCAAAACGATGTAAAGATTTGTTCCACTGTTCGGTGAGATATACCATCAGATCACCAGTGGACCTATTGCTACGAAAGCCGTACTGCCGGTCATTAAGAAGCTTTCGTTCCTCGAAATATTTCTTGAGCTGGAAATTATAATCAGCGTTTCCATGACCTTGGAAAGAAGGGGCGTAAGTGCAATTGGTCGATAGTTAGAGGGTGAAGAAGATACGCCTTTTTTAGGGACAGGCTGGACAAATGCTGTTTTCTATCCACTCGGAAAGAGACCAGTAGAGTAGGACAGATGGAAAAGCTAACGCAGTGGTTTTGCCAGCGTTGAAGAACACCTCCTCAGAACAATGGGAGGGATACTATCCGGGCCAGCGGATTTGTGTACATCGAGATCTTTAAAAACTCTAGCAACTGCACGAGTGCGAAAGAAGATTTGTCCCATTAAATTATTTACGCTCTCAAGTACAGGAGGAGTCATAACACTTTCTGGCAGCGTCGAATTAACAGCAAACTGTGCTGCAAGTAAATTGGCTTTATCTTAGGAGCTGACAAAAGGAGTATCATTGAAGACGAGCGTTGGAACCGAGGACGAGGTGGTATTTCGTATGCTTTTCAAATTACCAAAAAATTTTAGTACCTTTAGGACATTGTAGTATTTTTTGCCGTAATTTTTGATCATGTAAAAATTTGGTTCTTCGAATATGAACGGTATAGGTCTTTCTAGCTTGTTGAAACTTTTTCCGGGTTTCCTCAGCAGGGTTGGCTTTATAACAACGGAAGCTTACTTCTCTAACCCTAATAACCTCTTTACAGCTACAATCAAACCATGAGTTTGATAAATTTCACCCTATTCGGGATAAAATTTCTCATTCCACAAAGAATCAAGTTTGTAATAATATCTGCACTGGCGTCAACATCACAATCGAGGAAGCATAGTGACCAGTTAAGGCTCTTGAAGAAATTATTGAGACCGTCCCAGTTGGCTTTCTCGTATTGCCAAACGGTTCTCTTTGGAATTTTTTCTTTAACTGTGATTTGGTGGCACGAGAAATTCGCAGCAGATATGACACAATGGTTCTTCATAAGTCGTTGCGCCACCCGATTAATTTTTTTATTTTAGAAATACTTGTGTGGGTATCCTCTACAAGATCAACGATACTCTTTTTGAATATCTGACAAAAAAATTATGGGACACACCTAATGTACGTATATATATTCAAAGTAGTTTCCTATATCCACTCTTAAAAATATAGTATACATTTGTTAATGCGAGTGCTTTTTTATTATAAAAAAAAATATATTTTAACTTGAAGTTAAGAGTCATAGGCCCGTTCCAACCAATTTTTTCAAACATAAGATTATTGAGGGTTTAAATAATATAGATTAATTATAAATTAATTTATATAAATAAAATCTAAACGCGGTACGCGTTATCCGGGTATCACGCAAAACTCATTAAGATTGTTGTTTTTTTTTTAATTCCTTTCTCACATGTCGGTCGCCATTCCACTCAAATATTAAATTCTCCCTGATGCCGCCTCAAAAGGGTCGTTATGTGCATTCAAGAGGACACAAGCGTCCACAGGTTTTTCTCAAAACCCACCTCTGTCTACCAACTCCTACTCTCACCTCCTAGTGGTGAACATCGGGTGTCTAGTACCTCAGATGGAGAAGGGGTTTTAAATCCCCGTGGAAAGCTGTTGGGGACAACCAACGAGAGAGGGGGGGAGGAGTGTTCCCACTAAGGCACTTCTCTTTTCATCGAGGCGGCAGCGGACGAATTCTCTAGATGGAATCAACGGTCTACAGTTCCAGTTAGGTTGAACTACTTAGTGAACACCTTATATGGGCTATACGAAGGGTCTGGTCCTCCGGGTCGGGGGTTGTGCGTCGGGGTAACTTCCCTACCACGTAAAAAAAAGTTGTTCCGAAACAACAACAAGCCTTGGATATGGATGATTTTAAAGTTGACGACCCCAGCAAACGAAACAAGGACAATGAATTTCGCATCTGCACGTGGAACGTCCTGTCCTTATACAGAACACGTGCAGCCGAACAATTAGTCGAGAACCTGGACAGGCTAAAGGCTGACGTAACAGCCATCCAGGAAGTGCGATGGGATGGAGAGGGCGTACGGAGACTGAAAACGTGTGACATTTACTACGGCGGGTGCTTGAAGGAACAGGATCAGCGGCTCTTTGGTTGTGGTTTTGTGATAAGGGGAAGACTTAGACAAGAAGTCTTGGGCTTCCGAAGTGTAAGCGAGCGCCTGGTCACAATCCGCATCAAAGGCAAATTTAAGAACATTTCGCTGATTTGTGTTCACGCCCCCCATGAAAGGAGAGAAGACTCAACCAAAGAAGCATTCTACGATCTCTTGGAGACAACGTATGATATGTGCCCGAAGTACGACGTGAAGATCATTCTTGGTGACTTCAACGCAAGATTCGGAAAGGAGGGCATCTTTGGAGGACACAGCCTACACGACGAAACTTCCGGCAACGGACACAGGCTGGCAGACTTTGCGGCGGGGCAAAATGTCATCATCTCAAGCACCTACTTCCCACACCTCAATATACACAAGGGGACTTGGCGGTCGCGTGATCAAGTAACCGTCAACAAAATCGACCACGTTGCGATAGACGCGAGACATGCTTCCAGTATCTTGGACGTCCGAACGTTCCGAGGGGCCAACATTGACTCGGATCACTACCTGGTGGTTAGCTAGACTACGTATGCGGATATCCATGACGCGACAACGCAGAGCAGATGCTGTGAAAAGATTCGATGTCGAGAAGCTTAAATCGCAAGAGACTGCCAGAACTTTTGCGGACCACGTAACTCTTAATCTCTCAGGAGGTCCGCCACCAGCATCAAGTGCAGAGGACCAGTGGGAACACTGTCAACAAGCCATCAGAAGTGCCGCCTCTGATGTGCTGGGTTTCACTAGGCGAATACAACGAAACCCCTGGTTCGATGAAGAGTGCCGGCTAGCGCATGCAGCTAAGGACGAGGCCTACCAGGCAATGCTGCAGACTCGAACAAGAGGTGATGAGAGAGTGGCCCGGGAGCTCTACGGGCTGAAACGAAAAGAGGAACGCCGACTTCTCAGGAGGAAAAAGAGAGAGCACGAGAAGCGGGCGGTGGAGTCTATTGAGGGTTGTAGCGGTAGGGGAGATGTTCGAAAATTTTATCAGAGGGTGAAGCGATCCACCCAAGGATTCAAGGCTAGAACGGAAGCCTGCCGAGATGAGAGTGGGAATATGGTAGTAGACACACAGTCAGTGCTGAGGATCTGGAAAGAACACTTCTCTAGACTGCTTAATGGCGAAGACAGCCAAGATGCCGCTAATAGGCAGAACGCTCCATTCAACTTGGACGATGATGGCCAAGAGTTCCGTCCACCCGACCTAACCGAAGTTCGGCTGGCGATATCCAAACTTAAGTCGTACAAGGCTGCAGGTGCGGATGGCTTACAAGCCCAACTATTTAAATCAGCGGGAGATGAATTGGCTAGGAGCATACACCAGGCGACCTGCATCGTGCCTGATCGGGAAACTATTGATTGCTCAGAACTTGGTCTGGGCCAGTAGCGCAACAATCAGTCACGATGAAGTGCTTGTTTTACCTCCTCGTGGTGGTCCCCGGGCAACTATTTATGTATCCCAATATACATAAATAGGCTAAAATTACAAGTGCGAAAAGGCCTAGCTTTCTAGGATAGGTTACGGAGGTTAGCATTCTCCGTAACTGAAATCAACCCGCTACCGAAACCAACACTACGCCTCGGATAATTAATGATAACTCGTTGACGACTTTTGGCTATTGTACCCGGACAAAGATTGGTTTCTGGAATGTGAAGACGCTTCTTGACAATGGAAAAGAAGGTCCTCAGAATGCCAGATTCCTGCAACTAGAGAAGGAATTCATGCGGTATAGGATGGACATCTTAGGGATAAGTGAAGTTAGATGGCTGGGTTCGGGGAAGTTCAAGTCACCAACCCGTAACACTGTACTATTCTATTCCGGAAAAACACCTGGAAGCGCTCGGGAATCTGGCGTTGGATTGCTGCTTTCCAAAACAGCTCTCAAAAGCCTAATTTCCTGGGAGCCTTTAGGTGACAGGATCCTGAAAGCCAGGTTCCGGACTAGAGTACGTCGCGTCACCATCATACAGTGTTACGCCCCAACTTTGCTCTCTTCTGACGAGGAGAAGGAGGCCTTTTATAACCGGCTGAGTGCTGCTTATGATAGCGTTCCACGAGGTGATATAGTTATGGTGATGGGAGACTTAAATGCCAAGGTTGGCAATGACAACACTGGGCTAAGGCATGTCATGGGAAAACATGGTGTTGGTAACCGAAACGACAATGGCGAACGATTTGTCGATTTCTGCAACGCCAACGGCCTTGTTATTGGAGGGACCATGTTCGAGCATAAGACGTGCCACAAAGTCAGTTGGGTGTCGACTGACAGACAAGCAACTTCCAACCAAATTGACCACTTCGCGATCAGCCGGCGTTTTAGAAGCAGTCTCCAGGACGTCCGTAACAGAAGAGGTGCTGACATGGGAATGGCCCGGGACCACCATCTGATGGTTGCTACCGTAAGATTGCGTACAGCTGCAGTTCGGAGATCCCAAGGAAACACTCGAGTGCCCAAGTTTAATACGGATAGACTAAAGGATCCTGCAGTGCGCCAACAACTAGGGGACCACCTTTCACAAGGATTGAACGCAATCAGCAGCACGGAAACCACATCCATCGAAAATCATTGGTGTGCTGTGAAAAATGTGTTCATATCCGGTGCTGAAAGTATAGTCGGCCGGGCGCAAGGAAGAAATAGTGCTTGGCTTTCCGACGAAACTTGGGCAAGGATCGAAGAAAGGAAACACCTTAAAGCTCGCATCGCAGCTACCCCAGCAGCAGGGAGAAACGAGCTTGAGTCTACGTACCGCATGAAGATGAGGGAAGTTCACCGTAGTGTGCGACGTGATAAGCGTAACTACATCAACGCACTGGCTACAGAAGCAGAAGAAGCCGCTAGTAGGTGTGACAGTAGGACCGTCTACAGAATTACCAAAGAGCTCACTGGTGTCCAGAGCTCTAAACAACACCTGGTTAAAGACACAAACGGATCCCTGCTAATTTCGGATGAGGACCAGCTCATAAGGTGGAGGGAACACTTTTCTGTGGTTTTAAACCGCGTTTTCGCAAGTGAAGTGAACCCTATTCCCACTGAGCTACCCGAAGTAACAATTTCCCGAATACGCACCGTACCCCCCAGTAAAGAAGAAATTATCACCGCCATCAAAGCACTGAAGAACAACAAAGCGGTTGGACTTGACGGTATTCCTGCAGAGCTCTTAGGAGCAGCCCCTACGACATCGAGCGAGCTACTGCACCCACTTATTAAGAGAGCTTGGGAAGCAGAGAGCTTTCCTGAAGAGTGGAAAAAAGGAATGATTGTCAAGCTCCCAAAGAAAGGAGATCTCACACAGTGCGAAAACTGGAGAGGAATATGCGTTCTGCCTGCAGTAGCCAAGATAATAGCAAGGATAATATTGGACCGAATTAAAGACCACCTCGAAGACACACTCGACGCCGAACAAGCAGGTTTCCGCACTGGATCTTCCTGTGTTGATCACATCAACACCTTGAGGATCATCATCGAACAGTGCGTTGAATATCGATCACCACTTCACCTGCTGTTCATCGATTTTGAAAAGGCGTTCGACAGTGTCAATAGAGAATTTATTTGGCTTGCTTTGCACAGGAGGGGCATCCCAGATAAATTGATTGCTATTATCAAGGCTACATATGATGGATCCAGGTGTCACGTTTTGCACAAAGGTAGGCTGTCTGAGGAGTTTGAAATCCAAAGTGGAGTTAGGCAAGGCTGTATACTGTCACCAATACTGTTCCTGTTGGTGATAAGTGACGTACTGCACGCAGCTTTGTCAAATGGAAATGGGGGAATTCAGTGGACTCTGCAATCTCACCTCAAACATCTGGACTACGCGGACGACGTATGCTTACTCTCTCATAGGATCTTGGATCTCCATCAAATGACAACAAGGGTGGAGAGAGAAGCAGAAATCGTAGGGCTTAAGATCAACTCGGCAAAAACTAAAAGGATCAGCCTTGGAACTTCCTCATCAATCCAAGTAAATATTTCTGGACAACCGGTAGAGATGGTAGAGGATTTCCAATATCTTGGGAGTATTATCTCTACGGGTGGCGGAACTGAACTGGACGTAAGCAGCCGAATCAGAAAAGCAAAGGCTGCGTTCGGAATGCTGTCCAAAATATGGAGAAACAACTCTTTTAGCTTAAAGACCAAGCTACGACTGTTCCGCTCCAATGTTGAATCCGTTCTGCTTTACGGCTGCAGCACTTGGAAAGTCACTGAAATTGTCACTAGAAAGCTGCAAACCTTCGTTAATAGATGTCTACGAAACATCTTGAGGATTTTCTGGCCCAACCGTATCTCCAATGCCGAACTTCATACGAGAACGGGTCAGGAGCCCATAGACTCCATTATACGAAGAAGAAAGTGGCAGTGGATTGGCCATACGCTTCGAAAAGGCGATCGGTGCATTGCATCTCAAGCAATGCAGTGGAACCCGCTCACACAGGAGGGAAGACAAGTGGGCCGGCCTAGAAGTACATGGCGAAGAACGGTCGAACAGGAATCGGCACGACTGGGGAAAAGTTGGAGAGAGCTGAAATATATTTCAAGAAATCGTACACGATGGCGCGTAGGTGTAGTGGAGGCCCTATGTCCCGTAAGGGAAACATCACGGACGTAATAGGTCCGAGGACCTAAGTAAGTAAGTAAGTATACACCAGCTCAGCTGCAAAATTTGGTCGGAGGAAAGTATGCCCGATGAATGGAACCTCGGTATAGTGTGCCCCATCCATAAAAAGGGAGATGTTCTGAAATGTACCAACTACAGAGGAATAAGTCTCCTAAACGTCGCTTATAAAATCTTGTCGGCCATCCTGTGTGACCACTTAAAACCTTTTGTCAACGATCTGATCGGCCCTTATCAGTGCGGTTTTAGGCCAGGCAAGTCAACCGTCGATCAAATGTTCACACTCCGACAGATTTAAGAAAACTCCCGGGAATCTCAGATTGATATACACCACCTTTTTATCGATTTTAAGGTCGCGTATGATAGCGTGAAAAGGGACGAATTATACAGAGCCATGTCGAGTCTCAGCATCCCTGCCAAACTCTCCCGCCTGTGCAGGATGACGATGGAGAAATCTCGCTGCTCCGTCAAAATTGGTAAGAACACCACCGATTCCTTTGATGTTGAGAAAGGATTGAGGCAAGGCGACGCATTATCATGCAACCTATTCAACATCGTTCTTGAAGCCATTGTACGCAACGCACATGTCAAAAAGTAGGGCCGGGATGATTAGGGTCTTATATAAGGTCTCCTTGATTCATTGTTGAGAAAGGATTGAGGCAAGGCGACGCATTATCATGCAACCTATTCAACATCGTTCTTGAAGCCATTGTACGCAACGCACATGTCAAAAAGTAGGGCCGGGATGATTAGGGTCTTATATAAGGTCTCCTTGATTCATTGAGAGAGGGCTTTACTACTCAAATGCTTTCTTAGCCCAAAAAACCCGAGTCGACGATGTTGAGATTCCTTTCTCGATGATAACATATACTTCGTCTTGTCCTCATTAACAGCCTAACCTATTTGCGCCGCCACCGATTCAATACTTGCAAACGCGCCGGTAACAGCTCGCTTTGTTCTCCCAATGATGTCAATATCATTTGCATGAGCAAGTTAGCTGAACAGTATTTTGAAAAATTGTACCTCTGTTGTGGACTTGCGAGTTGCTTATAATTGCTTCAAGAACGATGTTAAACAGGTTGCATGATAACTCGTCCCTTTGCCTCAAGCCTTTCTCGACATCAAAGGGTTCGGTGGTGTTCTTACATACTTTGACGGAGCAGCGAGATTTCTTCCTTGTCATCCTACACAGGCGGACGAGCTTGGCAGGGATGCTGAAATGCGACATGGCTTTGTAAAGTTTTCCTCTATCTACGCTCTATCATATGCAACTTTGAAATCGATAAAGAGGTGGTGTGTATCGATTTGAAACTCCTGGGTTCTTTCCAAAACCTGTCGGAGTGTGAACATTTGATCGACGACGACGGTTGACTTGCCAGGCCTAAAACCACACTGAAACAGGCCGATCAGATCGTTGGCAAACGGTTTTAAGCGATCACATAGTACAGATGACAAGATTATGTATGCGACGTTGTGGAGACTTATGTGCCTGTCCACATTGGATTTGTAATGCTAGGTGCAACCTGTGAGAGAGGTAGATTTTATGTGAGTGAAAAAGAGATGGGTAGATTCCACCCAAATTGCACCGATGCGCCACTTTCAAACAATATTCTCGGATTCAACATGATAGATTTTTTTGTGTGTGAGCATTGTATATGAAAACTATAGTATTATCACGGAGTCGTTTTTAGTTTCGCTGGATTTGTACGGCTGGTGGCGCATGTGTTTGCAACATGTTCTATGATTTTGACAGCGTAGACATTAATTTTTAGAAAGAGTAAGTCTTGTTATATTGTAAGGGAGTAAGGGAGTTAGCTCTCAACTTTCAAATTTGTTTCCTCAACAAAAAGTGTTGAGAGAAGTTGGTGGATTTCGACACTACGTGACTCAGTAGTCGGTGCTTCTTATGATATTACTATAGTTTTCATATACAATGGTGTGAGTAAAAGATAGATAGATTTCAAGGGTGGGAGATAGAGATGGGACCGATCGGTCCGGTGTGTATCGAAGGAGTATGGAGGAGAAGATTCAACGACGAGCTTTTTGACCTGGTCAAAAAGCTGAAAAAAAAACAGCGGCTGAGATGGCTGGGGCACTTGGAGCGTATGGACAGCAACGCACCTGCCCGACGAGTCTTCGAATCCAACCCCGATGGGGTACGCAGCAGAGGAAGAACCCGTAACAGGTGGCGCAATCAAGTGAATGACGACATCAAAGCAATCGGTGTGCGCAACTGGAAGCGGCTAGCTAGAGACAGAGCTGGCTGGAGGGGCTTGTTAGTTGAGGCCGAAGCCCATCCTGGGCTGTGAGCGCCATCAAAAGTAAAAGTAAGTAAGTAAGAGATAGAGATGGGTAGATTGAACTGAGAGGATTTACTCTTCATCGTATAGACACAACGAACATGTTAACACCAAGCATTAAAAATCCAATGTGGAATGGCACTATACCTCTAGTTGGCACAGGTCAGAGCATCTCCTTTCTTGTGGATGGGGCATAATATACCAAGGTTCCATTCATCGAGAATACTTTCGTCCGACCAAATTTTTGAGATTAGTTGGTGTCCACTCCCTACCAAGTCATCTCCCCCTGCTTTGAATAGCTCGGCTGGCAAGCCAACCGCACCAGCAGCCTTGTACGTTTTAAGCTTGGCAATCGCTAACCGCACTTCATTTAGGGCGGGTGGCCGGAAATGTTGACCATCATATGGTCCAGGTTAAATGGAGTGTTATGTCTAACAGCGGAATTTCGGTCATCTTCGCCGTTTAGCAGTCTAGAAAAGTGTTGTTTCCAGATCCTTAGCACGGACTGTATGTCTACCACCATATCCCCACTCTCATCTCGGGAAAGATATATATGTACTTCCATTAAAAATTACCTTATAAAGCGGTTTATCTAAGGATATTCAAATTAAAATTTACAAAAATGAATAACATATAAATTATATATCCATACCTCTGTTTATAAAGAAATTTTAGTACAAATGGAAGAAATCACACACAAAGTATATTTTTAAATCCTCTCTCCTCCCATTCTTATAAAAATGTTGAAAATTAATACAAAACCAGAGGAACTAGCAGCAGTTGCAGCTGTATGCCATTCAATCAATAAAAAACGTATAAATTGTAATACTATTTATAGCCTAGTATAAAATAGTGGTGTACCGCCCATCAGTTTGCTAAGTCGAAGTATTCATCAAATTTAAAAATAGTTTATATAGTTGTTGGGGTTCACACATAGTTTTAAATGAAGCATAAACTATTGGTTTTCTTAGGGCTGCCCTAGAAAATGTTTATACTTAAAGCACGTACGTACACCAACCTAACCCTTCCGAGCAAAATAATTATTAATTTGTTTTAAAATCTATTAAGATTTAAGACTACAATACTATGTATTGAGGTAGAGGAAAAATACCAGTAGGATGATAGATGATGGGGTAAGTGGATGTACAATCGTGTAATGAAAAATTTGTTTTACATCTTAGAAAGAAATAAATACTCAATCCTCAAAAAAAAAAAAAAACAATATTAGTCTAAGAAAGATAGGATTTGACCGGGAACATATCCAAAGTCCCCCAAACTCCCCGCATTGACTTTTCGTATAGACGCATTTAAAGAGGTGGAGCGGGGAAGGAGGCGGGAGTTTATCAAGCCGAAAAATTTGTTATGATACAATCTAATCATATGACACGTGTTTTTAGGGTGCTTTCCAACGCTGAGTCTAAAGAGACCAAAATTGAAAAGATACATGTATCCGGTAGAAAGAACGTCCTTTTAATGGAATGATGACTTATTTTTAAGTACAACAAGTACCTAAAATATATTACCCAAAACCATTTTAAAATAATGGGATATTAATGAAATTTGGTGTTAATGTTTCATTTGGCATGTTAACCAAGAATTAAAAGAGCCCCAAAAATATCTGTGGTGAAAGGCTGTTTTTTTGTGGGCGAAATGTTAGTGCGTCATTACTACCATAAAAATCTATGAATAAGTTTTGACACTGATGAAATTTGCTAAAATTATTAAATATTACATGGCTCCCAAGAATCAAAAGAGTCCATTAAAATAACTTGATCCAAAGAGTTTTTTAGAGAGTTTATGTTTGCCCTGCCTATACGGAGCAAAATGTAACGTCTTACGAAAAATTGTATTTTCGTGTAATCGAGATAGCACATAAGTAGGATATATGCTTTAAAGGTATTTTTTAACGCCGAATCTAATAAAAGAAAAACCAAGAACTCTAAAAAAAGGAAGATTAATTTTTTTTCCGTTAAGCAGGTCAAACATTACACCCCCAAAAAACACCCTTGGACCTTAGATATTTGTATAGAATCTTTTGATCCTTGGGTGCCAATATAAATATAATATTTTTAGCAAATTTCATAAGTATCAGAATTTGTTCATGGATGTTATGGTAATAATCACTCACTTGCATCTCTCCGTCAAAAATAACAACCTTTAACCACAGATATTTTTGGGGACTCTTTTGATTCTTGGTAAACATGACAAATTAAACATTTATACCAAATTAAATTAATATCCCATTATTTTAAAATGGTTTTAGGTAATATTTTACTTGTTGTACTTTTAAAAAAAAAGTCATCATTCCATAAAAAGGACTTTAACTTTGTACATGTATATTTTCAGTTTCAGTCTCTTTAGAATTAGCGTTAAAAAGCACCATAAAAACATGTGTCATATGATAAGATTGTATTAAAACAATTTTTGTCAGCTTGATAAACTCCCGCCTCTCCTCCCCCTCTCAACCTCTTTAAACGCGTCTATACAAAAAACCAATGCGGGGATTTTGGGGGACTTTGGATATGTTGTTGAGGATAAAATTCTGCGTCGATAAATAAATAAAATAAAATTTCATGAATTAATTTGTTCGCACTTGCCCATATTAAATTTTCTATATTTCCTAGACTATATCTCAATTTAGACACAATTCAGAATGAATCTTATAAAACAATATAATCTCTATGTGAACAGCGGGCAGCCGTCCAAAAGAAAAGTGTCAAAGAGGCTACAAAATCCTCCTTTAATTCATAAATATAGATGCATATATGAAAATTATTTTGATATATCACACTATACCTAAGTATTTGATGTTGATGCGCAAGCTTCAAACTTTATAAATTGCAATTTAATTGAAAACAAAACAAATAAAATTAACACGTAACTTCTTGCGGTCTTGTAGTTTTAAAAACTTTGGTTTTAGACTTTCTGTTATTAACTTTTCATACAAATCACTATGCATATAAAGCATAATTAAAATGGCTGGTATAAAATGGCAGGTCTTATCTTTTAAATGTTAGCATTACAAGTATATAAAAAGATTTTTTTTTTAAACACCTACACTATTACTTTATTTCCATTATTTGACTTTTTTTGTAAAAACATGGTATGTTGTAGTATTATACTGTTCTAAAGATTAAATGTACGAAGTTTAATCAAAATTTTTAGAGCCATTTGGAGAAAACTTGATAACAAAACTCGAATCTAGTCTAGGGAATCACATAAAAATACTTCACATTAAATTTGAAGCAAATCCGTTCAATCGTTTAGGCTCTGGCTTAATGTAGGGTAAAGGTGTCGACAGTGGATCAGGTGAATCATTTCCTCTGAAAAAGAGAATAGAACACATTTTTACTTCCTATCACATCAAACAATAAGTCCTCTTATGCTTTCGGCATCGGAAAGTAATTATTTTTTTCTATTATGTTTTCGATCTTAGTTAAAAAGTGTGTGTTGTAAATTCATTTCACTTTAATATCTGTACTTCTGGCTAAATAGACTTAATAATAAATGTTTGTTGAATTGTTTACTTTGGTGAAATAGTTTATAAAATATTATCAAGTTTTTTTAAAAGGACAACATGGTACACAGTGGATCAATTGAAAGTGGTGCCCCGTGAATCAAATATGAAATTAGATTTGTTTAATTATTTTAATTTTAAAGTTTTCTAATTTATTTTTATTTATTATTTCTTTCTTTATTTTGCTTTATGGACAGAAAAAAGTAATTTTGTATCTACTAATAAATATAAATAACTTAAAAATAAACAAAATTTGAAGAATTTTCCTATTTGTTTGTTGTTTCTTATTAAAGAAAAAAATATTGATTGATCTATTAAAATACTACATACCTTTAAAAAATACAATTTTTTAAATTGAAAAATCGATTTCTTATCCCTGATTCATTGTGTACCATGCACTTCACTGTGTACACTGTACACCCATATGGTAAACAGTGAATCTCAAGGTAATGTTTTTTTTTTTTTTTTCAAAATAAATTTTTATATTTTCGTGATCAATGTAACTTTAAAAATGTTACCTACTTAAATTAAAGATAAAACATTGAGGAAGTTGTGGAAAAAAAATTATAATTGTAGGAGCAACAACGCAAGAAGTAAAAAGTGATCCACTGTTGATACCTTTACCCTACATCAGGATGAACAGCTGCAAAGGCGCACGGACGCACATACCAAACAGACTGACCGACGTCTTGACAAAAATCACTTTATTGAACTTGTCCATTACCATAGTTTTAGTTTGATAAAAATCTCGTACTTTTTCTGTCTCGAAACCAATACATGCATTATAGTTTATAGAGCAAGTAAAACTAGAAAAAATTAGGTAAATAAATAGCTACTCTGTTTCTTATATATACAATTTAATTCACTTATCTATCTCTATTCTGCGCTTTTTTTTGTCATAATAATAAAATAAAGTATCTAGACTAAAAAATCTCACAAATTTTTCACTTTGAAAGCCTCTGTATCTTTTTTTGTGAACTTAAAACTCTGGTTTTCATTTTGTTGGACTTCTTTTATAGCCAACAAACGAACAAAAATCCAAAATAAAGTTTTAAACCAATTATAAAAAAAAGACAAAACGCTGCCTGATAAACGGAAAGCATTCATTATAAAGAAGACTGTAGTTTCATCACAATAAATTGAATTCAATAAAACTGGAGGTGCAAATTGTCGTTCTAGATCGTATGCCTTGTAACCCAAAAAATTATTTTTTTTACATTAAAATAATATTCCGGATCTAACGAAAAATACCTTGTAAGCCTAAAAACGACAATTTCGGATATACGCGGATAGTTGACAATCAAAACCAGATCAATTTGATTGGCCTTTTTTACTTAAATACTAATTTTTTTTTGTTTCTCATATATACTAAAATTAAAGAAAAAAGTTAATCATACGCCCCAGTGTACCATTTTTTTTTTTGAGTAATTTTGCGTTAAACACACATCAATATAAGCAGCTAAATGTATATCTATAATATTAAAAAAGAATCAGACGCAGTTATTCCTGTGGTTTATGTGTACGAGTGTTTCTCGTCCTACAGGTGTATTTTTACTGATGAAAATTCCGTACGGAATTTCGGTAAAATTAATAAATGCTTTCTTTTAGAAAAAAATCTTTGTTCCAAAGAATTTTTTTTGTGAATAAATTATTTCAGTTGATTTCTCATTGATTCGTATCCTTTTTATATTTCAAAACTATTTAATTTTATTTATATAATCCGTAAAGTACTAATGTTAAACGTATGTTAACACATTCAAAAATCAAAAATGAAATTGTTTACTTATGCGTTTCATTAATCACTATAACTGATCCCCAATCTCAAAGATAGTGAAAATCGGAGAAAGTTAAAAAATATTTTGGCAGATAAAAAAGGTATTGGAAAGTTTGTAAAAGAATTTTGAAGAAAATATTAATATGTGCTTTAAGAAACCAACATTTTTGAAACAGAAAATCACTTCGTCTTGTTAAATATCCTAAACATATCGAAAACAAAACTTTTTTTAGTGCGACTACAACCTTTACAACTGGATGGATGTTCATCAAAATTCGGTACAAACTGTTTTTTTGTGTAATATGCCACAGGTTTATTTGTTAGGACCAAAATAACGATACCTGCCGAAATATAATAAAATAATTTAGCATGAAAAAGATTTTTACCTTTTTATTTAAATTAAATGTTAAATGTTTAAAAATGTGTTTAATATATTATGTTTAATGAATAAATTTTTAGCCACTTAGTTAAAAAATATTTTTCTCAAAACCGCTTTTGATAATAAAATTTAATTAATTACTATGATAAAAGGAAAATGTTTGTTAATGGTTCTTTTGGTAGAACCGTTTTTTTTTAACCTAAAGGGCAACGCCGAAATCGGAACGAAAAACAAAACCACTATATTAAAGAAAAAAATTACGCATACGCCCCAGTGCACTAATTCACAATCATCTTGTCTGAGCTATAAGGCATTGAGGGGTAAAGGAGCAACATTTTGCGGCACTAACAGAGAAATTGATAAAATTACAATCCTTACAGAAGGATATACAACTGCGTTGTTGCTAGAACTTTTATTTACTTCTTGAGGGCAAAACATTAACAAAGAATGATTTGTTTGGTCCTTTTATATGTTTGAGCGATAACAAAAAGTACTATCAAGTCGCATAATCGTTAGCTCGTTGATCTTTTACGCCATAGGTATGATTATCGATTACAAGCATATTCGGTCTTAAAAACAAAAATCTCATTCACAGGTTCTGCCTCTTGCAAGGAAGCCATGAGAAAGTACTTCTCACGTTAGCCGTTTGGCTAATATCCTTGGCCTGTTTTACTATTTAGTAGGGCATTCATGCTTGTTTTTTACTGCAAAACCAAATTGTTTTATAGTATTACACCATCTTTGAATCATGCCACAAGATTCTATAGAAAAAAATAAAAGTCGTAGATTAAAGCCTTAAAATTATTTTATCATTTCCACAAAAGGATCTTTCAATGCACATTATAATATGGAAACATTAAATGTTTGCATAAGTGTACAATATATAAATTTTTTTACATAAATATTTAATTATAATTATAGTAAAGCACGAAAACAATTATTTGTGTTTAGTTTTAATATAAAAGAAAAACATTTAAACTAAGCCAAAGTAAATAAAGAGAATATCCATTAGTCACTATCATATTAGTGAATCCTCGTGAGATCTTCCACAATTTTAATAACATCATCAACATCTGCTTCTTTCTTTTGGCTATTTATAGTTGTCTGTAGAATAGAAATTTTGTTTGTATTAATTTAGATTCTTTATTTTTTTTGTTTAACTTATAAAAACTTACTTCCAACCCAGTCACTGATTCTTTCATCTTTTCTCTGCTTAGATCCAGGAAACATTCAATAAGATCCCCATCGATGAATCCCTCACATGGTTCATTCTTTTGAGGTGTATTAAAACTACGATAATACGAATGATCAATCTTTCCAACTGATTTAATTGTATTTGTTAGCCTTTCTTCCAAGCTGTGCAAAAATTCATAGAAGTCCTGTGGGATTTGAGTCACAATTCCGATGCCTCCGTTTACTGTTCCATAGAGAACACAACCCTGATTTGGCGTAGTTCGCTCGCCAACATTCTGCATAACCAGTGAGCCGTGTCGAAATACGTTAACAATGTCACCCAAATGGAACCGTGCCACTTCTGGGAGTAATTGACGTTCTTCGTCAGTTGTTGCAGCACTGAAATGTTGTTTTAGAAATTGTAATTTCAGAATTGAAACTAATTACCTATCTTTCTGGCAAACGAATAAATTTCCGTTTGTTTCTGAGCCCAAGAATGTGTCATCATCTAGAATTTCAACTGCTCGCATCCATTTGGGATCGCAATCTCTGGCAATTTCCACAAAAATTCCTTCCATTTGTTTATGTTGCAAAAGAGTCATTGATCTAATCAAGTCTCCGACCAAGATGAAATCTCCTAAGAAATATTATGCGTTAATATAATAGGCAACGCAATTAAGAAATATAATTAAGAAAACCAAAACTTACCCTTTGCTTTCAAGTACAGGACGGTAATGTTGTTCTGAATATTACATTCCATACGTAGTTCCTTCTCATTAGTCCATTCGTAAAGTCTTACAAAACTATTGATTCCTGCCAGAACTTTTCCATTAAATTCCACCAGCGAATGGCAAGATCCATCGATTTTTGTCTCAGCCACTTGGGTTAGCTTTCCATCATTATAATGGAAAATAATGATCCTACCAACTTTGGGTTCAGCTTCATCGCTGTATATAAGTGCAGTAGATACTACATAGTATGTATTGGGATCATCTCCAAGTTTTGCCGACATCAAAGCAATAACATACTCAGGTGGCATAAATTGATGGGCGTGCAACACTTCAAATGTATTCTGATCAATGATTAGCAAATTATTGATATCCAATTCCTGGCCAATTTCAGCATTTGCAGACGATGCATTAGCACCACCTGGCTTAGGAACCATATTACTTGAGAAAGTGATGTTCTGTGCCTGCGTCGAGGCACTGGGTCGTGATGGCTTTGGTCCACCGCGTCCTTGGACGTCAATGCGTACAGTGGCAACTCCGAAGGTCTGTGAACTCTCTTGATAAGCAATGCGGCGTGGACCCTCACCCAGAGGTACTGTTCTAATATGCAACTTCTGAATCTCATCTATTTTACCCAATATAACTGAGTTTTTCGTAGCCAATGCTAAACTATCAGGGTATGCTTCGGCATTTAAAGAACACATGTGATTAACTTCTTTAAGATTAACATTTGAGAAGACTAATTTGTGATTCGAGGAATAAATTACTGTTGGCCGATCTGAACAGGCAAATACATTTGTTGTTGAAAGTGATTTGAAGGTTCGTAGAATGGTTGGTTGGGTTCCAAGGGTGACTTTCTTTTTATCTGTTAATTTGCCATCAGTTTGATTTAAAATGAAATAAAACATAGACCCATCACCGAGAGCGCAAAGCAGATAGTGGATGGACTCAAATGTGGTCATTAGAATTGAACGAGGAATTATTTCTGTAAGTAAATTATTGATCAAAATGGTTAATATAATGAAAAATTCAATTTTGTTGTTCATGTCTCCATTCCGCGGAAAAGTTTCCAAGAAAGGAAACTAAAAATGATTAAAATAAAATTATTTAAAATCTGGAAGTTGTTTGCGAAATTTAAGGCATATGCGGTTTGTTAGTGCATATGTGCATATGCGGTTCCTTCCGACAACAACAATTGAGCTCTTTGGTAAGATTTATTGTTCCCGCATAATTTTAGTCGATGGCTACGGACATATTCAGTGTTATTTGCATAAGCTGTGACAAAAAGCTACAGCGTGTAAATTGGGTCGAGGTAATAAAAACTTCCCAGTCTCGTCCACCTAAAAACTAAAAAGTTTTTTTTTCAAGGCTACTGCCTCTTGCGAGGAATTGACAAATCCTCCAAGAGTATCACTTGTCACGAATAAATACTTCTGCTCTAGCCGTTCGACCTGCGACCTGCATCGTGCCTGATCGGGAAACTATTGATTGCTCAGAACTTGGTCTGGGCCAGTAGCGCAACAATCAGTCACGATGAAGTGCTTGTTTTACCTCCTCGTGGTGGTCCCCGGGCAACTATTTATGTATCCCAATATTCATAAATAGGCTACAATTACAAGTGCGAAAAGGCCTAGCTTTCTAGGATAGGTTACGGAGGTTAGCATTCTCCGTAACTGAAATCAACCCGCTACCGAAACCAACACTACGCCTCGGATAATTAATGATAACTCGTTGACGACTTTTGGCTATTGTACCCGGACAAAGATTGGTTTCTGGAATGTGAAGACGCTTCTTGACAATGGAAAAGAAGGTCCTCAGAATGCCAGATTCCTGCAACTAGAGAAGGAATTCATGCGGTATAGGATGGACATCTTAGGGATAAGTGAAGTTAGATGGCTGGGTTCGGGGAAGTTCAAGTCACCAACCCGTAACACTGTACTATTCTATTCCGGAAAAACACCTGGAAGCGCTCGGGAATCTGGCGTTGGATTGCTGCTTTCCAAAACAGCTCTCAAAAGCCTAATTTCCTGGGAGCCTTTAGGTGACAGGATCCTGAAAGCCAGGTTCCGGACTAGAGTACGTCGCGTCACCATCATACAGTGTTACGCCCCAACTTTGCTCTCTTCTGACGAGGAGAAGGAGGCCTTTTATAACCGGCTGAGTGCTGCTTATGATAGCGTTCCACGAGGTGATATAGTTATGGTGATGGGAGACTTAAATGCCAAGGTTGGCAATGACAACACTGGGCTAAGGCATGTCATGGGAAAACATGGTGTTGGTAACCGAAACGACAATGGCGAACGATTTGTCGATTTCTGCAACGCCAACGGCCTTGTTATTGGAGGGACCATGTTCGAGCATAAGACGTGCCACAAAGTCAGTTGGGTGTCGACTGACAGACAAGCAACTTCCAACCAAATTGACCACTTCGCGATCAGCCGGCGTTTTAGAAGCAGTCTCCAGGACGTCCGTAACAGAAGAGGTGCTGACATGGGAATGGCCCCGGACCACCATCTGATGGTTGCTACCGTAAGATTGCGTACAGCTGCAGTTCGGAGATCTCAAGGAAACACTCGAATGCCCAAGTTTAATACAGATAGACTAAAGGATCCTGCAGTGCGCCAACAACTAGGGGACCACCTTTCACAAGGATTGAACGCAATCAGCAGCACGGAAACCACATCCATCGAAAATCATTGGTGTGCTGTGAAAAATGTGTTCATATCCGGTGCTGAAAGTATAGTCGGCCGGGCGCAAGGAAGAAATAGTGCTTGGCTTTCCGACGAAACTTGGGCAAGGATCGAAGAAAGGAAACACCTTAAAGCTCGCATCGCAGCTACCCCAGCAGCAGGGAGAAACGAGCTTGAGTCTACGTACCGCATGAAGATGAGGGAAGTTCACCGTAGTGTGCGACGTGATAAGCGTAACTACATCAACGCACTGGCTACAGAAGCAGAAGAAGCCGCTAGTAGGTGTGACAGTAGGACCGTCTACAGAATTACCAAAGAGCTCACTGGTGTCCAGAGCTCTAAACAACACCTGGTTAAAGACACAAACGGATCCCTGCTAATTTCGGATGAGGACCAGCTCATAAGGTGGAGGGAACACTTTTCTGCGGTTTTAAACCGCGTTTTCGCAAGTGAAGTGAACCCTATTCCCACTGAGCTACCCGAAGTAACAATTTCCCGAATACGCACCGTACCCCCCAGTAAAGAAGAAATTATCACCGCCATCAAAGCACTGAAGAACAACAAAGCGGTTGGACTTGACGGTATTCCTGCAGAGCTCTTAGGAGCAGCCCCAACGACATCGAGCGAGCTACTGCACCCACTTATTAAGAGAGCTTGGGAAGCAGAGAGCTTTCCTGAAGAGTGGAAAAAAGGAATGATTGTCAAGCTCCCAAAGAAAGGAGATCTCACACAGTGCGAAAACTGGAGAGGAATATGCGTTCTGCCTGCAGTAGCCAAGATAATAGCAAGGATAATATTGGACCGAATTAAAGACCACCTCGAAGACACACTCGACGCCGAACAAGCAGGTTTCCGCACTGGATCTTCCTGTGTTGATCACATCAACACCTTGAGGATCATCATCGAACAGTGCGTTGAATATCGATCACCACTTCACCTGCTGTTCATCGATTTTGAAAAGGCGTTCGACAGTGTCAATAGAGAATTTATTTGGCTTGCTTTGCACAGGAGGGGCATCCCAGATAAATTGATTGCTATTATCAAGGCTACATATGATGGATCCAGGTGTCACGTTTTGCACAAAGGTAGGCTGTCAGAGGAGTTTGAAATCCAAAGTGGAGTTAGGCAAGGCTGTATACTGTCACCAATACTGTTCCTGTTGGTGATAACTGACGTACTGCACGCAGCTTTGTCAAATGGAAATGGAGGAATTCAGTGGACTCTGCAATCTCACCTCAAACATCTGGACTACGCGGACGACGTATGCTTACTCTCTCATAGGATCATGGATCTCCATCAAATGACAACAAGGGTGGAGAGAGAAGCAGAAATCGTAGGGCTTAAGATCAACTCGGCAAAAACTAAAAGGATCAGCCTTGGAACTTCCTCATCAATCCAAGTAAATATTTCTGGACAACCGGTAGAGATGGTAGAGGATTTCCAATATCTTGGGAGTATTATCTCTACGGGTGGCGGAACTGAACTGGACGTAAACAGCCGAATCAGAAAAGCAAAGGCTGCGTTCGGAATGCTGTCCAAAATATGGAGAAACAACTCTTTTAGCTTAAAGACCAAGCTACGACTGTTCCGCTCCAATGTTGAATCCGTTCTGCTTTACGGCTGCAGCACTTGGAAAGTCACTGAAATTGTCACCAGAAAGCTGCAAACCTTCGTTAATAGATGTCTACGAAACATCTTGAGGATTTTCTGGCCCAACCGTATCTCCAATGCCGAACTTCATGCGAGAACGGGTCAGGAGCCCATAGACTCCATTATACGAAGAAGAAAGTGGCAGTGGATTGGCCATACGCTTCGAAAAGGCGATCGGTGCATTGCATCTCAAGCAATGCAGTGGAACCCGCTCACACAGGAGGGAAGACAAGTGGGCCGGCCTAGAAGTACATGGCGAAGAACGGTCGAACAGGAATCGGCACGACTGGGGAAAAGTTGGAGAGAGCTGAAATATATTTCAAGAAATCGTACACGATGGCGCGTAGGTGTAGTGGAGGCCCTATGTCCCGTAAGGGAAACATCACGGACGTAATAGGTCCGAGGACCTAAGTAAGTAAGTAAGTAGCCGTTCGGATTCGGCATAAAATTGTAGGTCCCTTCCATTCCTGTCGACAGGCGCACACAGGAATGGTTGCGAGT
The DNA here is from genome assembly GCA_949320155.1 of Melangyna quadrimaculata. Taxonomy (NCBI): domain Eukaryota; kingdom Metazoa; phylum Arthropoda; class Insecta; order Diptera; family Syrphidae; genus Melangyna; species Melangyna quadrimaculata. The sequence goes on from OX439483.1 coordinate 372,650,371, forward strand.
TGTTAGTCACTAGGCCCTGGTTCTTCATGAGCCGTTGTGCCACCCGATTTATTTATTTATTTTTTTTTAATAAAAACATCGTATGGAAAGGGGGTATAATCTCAACCATTTAGGGAGGGCCAATTTTCTAACAAAAAAATGACTTAAAACAGCAACAAATTTATTAAATAAACAACTGTTACATTTTCCAGGCCATGTTTAAATGTTTTGTAATCCAGATATCCCTTTTTAATTCGTATTCTTTTATTTTGTTGGGTTTTAAGTTGAAACTTGCCGACACCGATTTCTGTACATTTTGGTAAAGTATTTCAAAGTTTATATACAAAAATAAAATTGACAGGGCTTTCGAATAGAATGCAAAGAAAATCAGAGTAAAGGAATAGGCATACATTTTCCTATTTGTTCCCCTTGAACGGAAAACTCCTTTAAACAGCCGAATTGTTGTCACTGTCGGCCTAAAACACGTTTCACTGTATACTCTTTATAGTTTTGAAAATAAAAAGCGTTTTTTTTGCACTACAAAACCAGAAAATTTAAAAGACTGATTTAAAAAATTGATTTCAACAATTGCAGTCATTAGCTTCTATTGAATAGATAAAAAAATATAAGCTATATATATGGACAATCGTAGTGTAAATCGAAAATTTAAGTATAATTTAAAACTTTTCTAAAACTTAACAACTTACCACCTCCTAGTTTTTCTGTGTAAATTGTTTCTAAATTTGGCAGCGATAAAATCACAGCTGAAATATCAGTCCACAATCCAACTGCTACCAAATCAGAGTGAGAGCTTGAATCGTCCAATGGTGTGATGTCCAAGCAAGCAACTTCATATTCCAAGGTTTTGTGACATTTTTCAACTAGTTTCCCGTCTTCAATAGTAAGATAGTATAAATCGCATGCAGATGCAACAATCAATTGGGTTGTATTGCAAGAAACAACACCGATTCGTTTACCACCTGGTGGTTGCCATTCAGCGACAAGGGTCTTTGTACCGCCCTTGACTAGACGGGCAGTCAACGGAGTGATTTGAATGATCTTTCAAATTAAACAATTGAATAAATTTAAATTTGAAGTTTTTTTTTAAATAATTACCTGCTCATGATCAACATTAGAGCAGTGAAAGGTTTGCTGATCACTTAAGAAACCAGGAATATCGGTTTCTTCGACTTCTTCTCCAGTCAGGGTTAAAATTCGAGTGTGTCCGACAAAGGCCAGAACTAGTGTGTTTTCGAAAACGCTGTCATCGATTCCGACTTTAAGTGACCACATACCTTTGATGCCAGGTAAGTCAATGCAAGCATGTTCTTGTATTCCAATGCCGATTCTGAAAACTAAATTACAGAATATGTTTTTTCTTCAAAATCAATCCTTACCTTATGATCCTCAACGAACCATCTTTAAAGCTGCCAGAGCATGTTATTATTTGTCCTTGGCCTTGACGATCTAAATCGACAACTCCCAAATCCAGAATGGGACCCAAATTAGTGAACACTTCCATCGGAATTACATAGGAACCGCTCTCGTTTGGTGTTGTACTCAAACGCACCAATTGCGAATCACCATGTTTCGAACCAATAAACAAAAATCCATTATCCAAATAAGTAATGCATTCGGGTATAGATATTTCACCTAGGGAAATTTAATATTTACAAAGTATTATAGTATTGACTTATTTTGAAAATATATACCCAATAATTCAACTTTGATTTCTTTAACAACGAAAACACCCTTTCCGTTGTCTGCTGTCTCCAGAAACAACATAAACAGTTGACCAAACATATTTCCTAGCAAATATCGTTGTCCTTTGCTATCGACTCGAGCATAGCAGTTGATTGTACTTTGCTGAAAAAAAAGTATATTTTTCGTTAAAACTCAAAATATATACTAATCTATATAAATTACCTTGAATGTTGATGGTGCAACAGCATGATAGTTACTGCCATCATGGTATACGATTGATTCACGACCAATGACAATGGCTCCTCCTAATAAAATAGTAAAGCAAATTAATTTTTTTAATAATAATAAAATAACAATAATGTTTTATAATTGGCCTTTTTAGATTGTCATATCTAGTTTGCGAATTAAAACAATTCCATATTTACACCCTACCTTAGTACATTCTTATATATGAATGATTCAAAAAAAAAGGTCTCCGATTTCCAATGACACTAGCTTATTACTTAGTGTTGAGCAAAATAATAAGCCTGTTAAAAATTCAGATTTTTAAATTAATTTTTAGAGGTCGCTCATAGCTATTTTCTATTTTCCATACGATTTGTATGGGACAAAACACATTTTTGTACTTGAAAATTTATAACTTTATAATAGCAAGTATTTAAATGAGTAGCATAACTTTTTTTTTAGAAAATTGAACGCTCTAAAAAAAAAGTTTTCACTTTTTATCTAATAAATGTACTCCTTCCAAAGTTATTAAAGGTTAAAGCGGAACTAATGGTTAATATCACAGTTTTTTGTATTCCCTGTTGAGAATTCCAGCTATTATACAGAGTGATTCACCTAAGGTGTGACAAAAAGCTTGAGCATGTAGGTCTATTCGAGAAAAGAAAAAAATCGTGTGGAAGGGCGGATCTACCTCCCCTCGTTTAGGTGGGAGGGGCAGTTTTCTTAAAAATTGACTTAAATTAGGAAAAAAAATATTAAAAAACAACGGCAACACTTACAGCGCCCTGTTATACCTTTTTGAAAACCTAGAAATACCTTATTTTATTTTCTCTTCAAATTAAGTTCATTTAGTGAATAGTTTTTGAAAAAATAAATTCCAAACTCAAAACTCTGTTTTTTGTTTTCAAAATTTAATGCTCTTATTAATTTCTAGTCAAACACTCAAAACCGGATGTTTCTAGAACTTTTGGTTTTCAAGATATTAAGAAATGAACCAACTTTCTCATAAAACTAAAAAGAATCCGACTTAACTATATCATTTCAGCAGATTTCTTCCTTTTACTAAGAAGTTGGTTTCTTAATTCTTAAATATCTTGAAAAATAAAAGTTCTAGAAACATGCGGTTTTTAGTGTATGACTAGAAAGTAATAAGAGCATTGAATTTTGAAAACAAAAATAATACTTAATTACATAAAATTTTGAGAAACTATCGTTTGAATTTTTTTATTAATTTATTTTTTCAGAGTTTTAAGTTTGTAAAATATTTTTTTTCAAAAACTGTTCACTAAATGAACTTTATTTGAAAGGAAAATAAAATAAGGTAGGTTTGCAAAATGGTATAACAGGGCGCTGTAAGTGTTGCCGTTGTTTTTTCATATTTTTTTCAGTTTTAAGTCATTTCTTTAGAAACCTGCCCCCCCCCCCACCTAAAGGACGGAGGGGGGTAGATCCTCCCTTACACACGATTTTTTTCTTTTCTCGAATAGACTTACATGCTCAAGCTTTTTGTCACACCTTAGGTGAATCACTCTGTATAATAGCTGGAATTCCAAATAGGGAATACAAAAAACTGTGATATTAACCATAAGTTCCGCTTTGACCTTTATTAACTTTGGAAGGAGTACATTTATTAGATACAAAGTGAAGACCTTTTTTGTAGAGCGTTCAATTTTCTAAAAAAAAATTCATTCTACTCATTTAAATACTTGCTATTAGACGAGTTTTTTTAATACTCATTAATTACTCACTTTTAAATTTTATAAGCAAAACAAAAACAAAACAAACACTGAGTAGTCTGATTTGTTTTTGCTTTGAGTTTAAAATAAAAAAGTGAGTAATTAATGAGTATTAAAAAAAACACGGCTATTATAAAGTTTTTTTATTTACAAAGAGATCTCACAAAGCAAATGCAATTTTCTCGAATACAGAAGAATACTCAAAACAAATAAACCAACAGTTAAAATGCAAATGAAAAATAATGCCCTTTTGATAGAAGGAAAATCCTTTTATTTAAACAATAATAATAACTTAAAATTTAATGAAAATGACGGCGAACTAGAATTGCAACAAATGTTTGTACAATTAAACTTTGAATCTGTCAAAAGGATTATTCAGTGAGGTTTTTTCAGATTACAACAGAACAGAACAGAGTAGAACAGAAATGTCAGACAGGATAGAACAGGCAGATGTCTTATGTAATTATCAAAAAAAAAAAAAAAAAATCGGTTTGGTGGATAAGCAAGAAATACTTTTTATTAAAAACATTTAGAAATAGTATTTATTTAACTACACAATCGAAGGTAATTTTATTTATGTTGTTTTTTAAATATAAATATATATATATGAACTTTCAAGTGGCAGCAGCTGATTTTGACAGTTATCACAAACCTGTTCTAAGTTGTTTTACCTAAAAAGTAAGAACAGAAAATACTGTTCTATTCTGTTCCAAACTGTTCGGAACAGCCTCAAATTATTTTTAGGAAATAATAACAAATAAACTAATTGCAACCCACAAAATATTTGATGGTTTTGTTAAAGCCCAATTGAAGAGGTATTACTCAAAACAACCTCGAAAATTCAACCGTTTTTTGCACTTTGTTGACATTTTTAGTAATGTTGCACTCGGCCCTAGAAGTTAAAAGCTTGGATTTATCATAAGGAGAACATCATAAAAACAGGCAATCAATCAAAAATCTACCATGTTCAACGCATGGCATTATTTTCACGATTTAAAACCACTTAGGTGTTCATGCATTTTTTTTTTATACCGGAGATGATTTAACTTTTTCAAAAATTATTTTCTTTCACATTTTGCATTGAAAACAAAGTTAAATAATTTTTTTCTCTAAGAAGTCCAACATTTATTATAATTTTTTTCTACTAATGTTCTGGCACAAATAATGTAAAATATTGCTACGAAAAAAAAAAACGGTGAAATTCATTCACTTGTAGTCGTGGTATTCAAAAATGTAAAGTAAGGCAAAAAATAATGCACTGAACAAAAAAAATGCATGTATCTTTTCTTGTGGTTGGGATAGAACTTTTTTTTATCAGTTTTCAGGACGGCCATGAAGTCTATTATGAGGCATTTCAGGGTTATCCATTCTTTACGGGGCACCCTGTATATAAGAATATACAGTTCGAAATTAGATTTCATTAAAAATGTGAACACGATTTTCTAAATAAATTATTTTTTTTTAAGATGAATTCATATTTATGCACTTAATTTCGAACTAAATGGGAATACCCTCACAGAACAAAAAAAATTATTCTTAAGATAGGTAGACATACAAACAATTTTGTATCTATAAAAAAGTGGGAATCTACGAGTATTATCTTTCAACTGTTTTTCTTAGTTAAAAAAATTGTCCGTTGATTTCTTACTTGCGATATATGAAGTAAAGGGTAAATTTAGGATTCGTGCAAAAAAGAAATCGAAGATAATAATTTTCCCTGACATTACCATTATGGAGAACGCGAAAAAAGTGGGTCTCGCAATTCTGTCTGTCTGTCCTCGCCCGTACAGCCTAAACGGCTGGAGGGATTTTCTTCAAACTTGGTATAAAGTGGTTTTTGACGTTTTTTTTATTTTTTGTATGACCAAAAATAACGGTACCTGCCATACAATTTTGTTTTCGCTAAAAAGCAAAATAATATTTTTCTCAAAAACGGGTCCGAGGATTTTGCTAAAAAAATTGAAATAAATTAAGATAGGAAATGACACTTTTTAATAATTTTTTTATATTCATAAATTGAATATTTTGGGTACCTCCAGTAGAACCATTTTGTTGGTTTTTGATTTTCTCGAAATTTTTCATTTTTTTTGTATGGTAAAACTCTTAAAAAGTGTGCAAAAAATTTCCGCTCCAACGATTTTCGATTTTTTTTTTTTCATAAATTCATATTTATCAAACAAATCAGATGGCATACTTTATTTTGAGCTCTAACTTTTTTAGCCTTTAAAATAAAATATAATTATACTAACCTTTACATACATACATAGTATAATAATTTATTTAATTGTTTTTAAAACTTTTTTTTTAATGATATAATACATATTATGGAACCGATACATATGGAATGGACCTCATCAATTTCTAGTTTGCTGCCAAGGAAGGTACCTACACAGGTATTATGCTTAATTTTTACGCATGATAAGTATTTACATTCATATACCTGTGTAAATGTTAACTAAACTACATTCTACATAACATACAGGGTGTCCCGTAAAGGATGGTCCAAACTGAATATGGTGATATTCCAGGTCATGACCTATAAGAGTTTGGTAACTTGTTCATATCGAATCATGACGGTTTTCAAGTAACGGCTATTTTTCGAAATTTTAAAGAAACTTTAATTTGAACCAGTTTTTTGCTCAGCCTGTCCATAATTGACTTTTGTTTTTTACAATTTGTACACTAAAACTTTGGCTAATAGTTCGACTTATTTTACTGAATACAAAAATGAAAATGTTCATTTACATCACCATTTATCTACAAACTAAAAGATAAACTTGAAGTTTGCCCAAACTTAATTTTTGACCTCAATGTTCTTAAGAGCTTTATGAATAAAATTCGTATGACACAATACAGGTTCTATCTTCCAAAAATATCCTGTTTTTCTGTAGTTTTTAAAAAGGTATAAAACTAAATAAAACAAAAATAAAACATTTTTGATAAAATTAAAATATCTTTTCAAATAGAACTCCGACAAAGCTGAATTTTGGAGAAGAGCTTTGATGTCTTACGCATTTTTTAAATAAAAACCTTAACTTTTTGTCTGCATTTCATTTCACATTTCACACAATCGAACAACACGTTTAAGTTATTCAGGCTTATTATGAAAATGGGCGTTCAAATCAAAATGCATATCGTGCACTAATCGTCCAAATGTGCGTACAATCGGAAAAATCTTGCAAAACTTTGAGCAAACCGGGTTTGTAGGAGGTTTGTATGACCATAAATACCTAGGTTCCTTCTACCTATGTTGTAGGTAATACGTTATTAATACATACCTTTATAATTTACATAATTCAAATCTATATTATCTATACCTACAAAAACACCATCTAAACCTACTTCTTAAAAATCAAACTTTTATATGAGGCTGTGAGTGCAAAAGTGGCGTAACCCACTTTTTGGAATTGGGTTTAAATCAACAGAAACAAGCACATTATGCCTTTAAAAAAGTAATGTTATATTTTTGTTGGAGAGATTAGATAATCTTAAACTATGTTTAAAATAATATATCTCCCTAAGAAAAAAATATGAGAGACAAAATAAGCCAATTTTTCAAAATAGGGTTACGCCACTTTTGCACTCACAGCCTCATATATAGGTGTACCTACCTACGCACTTTTAAATTTATACATAGATAGGTTCCTAACTCATCCATTCGGCCATTCATTAATACTAAGGACCTAGGTAACCCAGCAAAGATTTGGTTCCTAATCTCCAAAGTCAAATGTTGTTATCTTGAATGTACATTACATAGCTATGACTAAAGCTAGGTACTAGATTCCTATAATGATCCCATCTCACCGACTGCACCTGCGGCGCGCCCGCCACCAGATTCGCTAATTAGGTTCATATTATTGTTAGTTACCGGTAGGTCGGAGCTCAACCTTGTATACGTCGTACATTATTTACAACATAAAAACTTATGTACAAACATATAACATAAATACTTTTTTTAGCTCTATCTGTTTTAGTTATTAAAATAAAAAATTTATTGTAATTTAAGGTATTAACTTATATTTTAAATTGTTTTTAAAACTTTTTTATTTATATCATAATGTTATGGAACGTTGACTATTTCAAGCTACGTTAAAGTTGTTAGCTACGAGAGCAAGTTTTGTGCGATCCAGTCGTGCCCATTTTTTTTTAATGTTAACAATTTCGTTAACTCGGCTAAGGCCAAAAGTACTCATCTTAACGTCAAGAAAGGGCTCTATAATATTCCCTAACTAAAGATGAATTAAAGAAACAAGATAATCAGTTAATAAAAACTTTAAAACAAACGATAGCATAATATCACACAATTTACATCTTAGCACATATTTTGACTAAGCGCAGCTACTTTTAATAAAAGTACTGAGTTTTTTCTTGAATGTATTTATTCTGGTTTCACTTTTTAAATCACTATGAAGGTTTTTAAAATAAATAATACCATCATGTAAAATTGAGTGTTGGGTGCTAGTTAATCGACATCGTTCCGTTCTTAAATTGTTGCCGTTTCACAAATTCAATGGTTCAGAAACTTCAGAAACTTCCAATGTTCAATCAGACAAATATTCCGGGAGCATACCATTACGCATTTTGAAAATAAAAACCATTGTATCATAAATCAGTCTTTGTTTAACATTCATCCAATTTAAGCATTCCAGCATGATTTGAATTGGAGTGTAGATATTCAGCTTCAATACAACTCTCATTCCCCTGTTTTGAAGTCTCATTTTAACATATGTTATGTGTAAAATAAAATTAGTCTGAAGTGAATATCTTTTTCCGGTCTCGAGATATTCGAGACAAATGACATTTTACAGCTCCTTTTGCTGAAAGCCTTTTCAGCACGTTCTGACAATATTATCTGTAAAATTAAATTCATCCGAAGTCGATATCTTTATTCGTTTTCGATATATTGCGGACGAAAAAAGTACCCCGACCGTACGTACATACACACATGCAGGCATCTTGCTTAAAACGACCACGGATTCTGATTCTAAAGACCTCAAAACGTGAAGATATGTCAAAATGTTCAATTCGACAAATCGCACCAATTACAATAACTTTCAATGGGAAGTTAAAAAATGGACAAATTAAAATCCCACCCCCGCCAGAGGCTGAAAAAAAATGTGCCAGACTTTGGTTTTCGATACCACAATATATGCACCTACAAACCCTTATACTAAAAATTTAGTTATCCATCCACTCCCAAAATGTCAAGGGCGGATCCAGACTTTCAGCCAGGGGGGGGGGGCACAGGACACCTGTGTAGGTACATACAAATTTAATAAAACATAGGGCCCTATTATGACTCGCGAGTCGAACGTTCGACTCGAGTCGAACGTTTCTTAAATCACGATTTTCGTGGTTTTAAGAATAGCAAACTGCGACGTTCGAATAGAGCAACATCTCAATTCAACACATTTTTGATATTTTAGCCAAATATAGTTAGGTGATCCATAAACGGTAATGCCAAAAGTCCGATCTGCCTTATGTTTTTTGCGACTCGTGAATCATAATAGGTGACATAAAACTAAAAAAAATTACTTTTTTAGTTAAAGCTACTATTTATGTTTTTGAATGAACAATAACCACTTGAACGGGCTACCACCATTGCATTTGGCTCGAAGTATTGCAGTTTCATGGCTGCCACACCAACCATCAGATTTCTTTAGTGGTGCTAGTTTTTATGTTCAATGTTTTAATTCTATAATTTAGTGCCGTCAACTGGAATTTAACCCAGCCATCTCTGATGCGCTACGCATTGCGCCACCGAAATCACCTGATCGTGCCCATCCAATTTGGAGTTCTGTCTTTATAAAACGAATTTAGAGACAACTGGCATTTTTACTAGCAAGTTAGTTGTTGTTCATTCGAGTTCTTTCTATTTCCGTACACCTAAGGTACATAAGTATGTCTTTGGATTCTAAACGTTTAATCTCCATGTAGATGTCCTTAAAGTTTCTTCTTTAATTTGTATATAATTATTTTATTTATTTGACAAAAATAAATTAATGACTTTATAGGGCATATTCATAGTCGCAGATAGACCCAGGTTTAACTTAACTACAGTTTAAGACAATTTTGGCTGAATGAACACAGACCGATTTTAATTACAAATTTTTGGTTTTATATTTTTATAAGATAACTAACTTAGTTTACTACACAAATAGCTTCAAATATTTTGAAATGATAAACTTAAAAAATAGAATCAACGTCCGAAAATTCAACGAAACCTATGTTTAACTTAGACCCAGGTCTAAAATGACTATGAATTATGAATACGCCCCTATATTTCTAATCATTTTTAAAGTGAGTATTTTAAAGGGTTTTGTAAATGAAAACAAAGAATTCATATAAACAAAGATGAATAACATAATAAGAGAGAACCACTGAAAAATGTATAACCATAGCATCTTTTTTGGATGAGTTCTTATATTTCACCATGATACACTATATTAGGCGTGTTTTTTAGTGCCCTCTATGTTGGCTTACAAAAAATTTCCATGTAAAATACAACAAAAAATATGCTTACTTCGCGGCGAACATCTCTGCTTAAGAAATAAGCTAAAATAAAAACAGTGCTTCCATACACTATTTTCTAAGTTTATCCGATGAATTCTCAACCAGAGATCAGAAATAACTGTCAACCTTTATTTTCAATTGGTTTCACTCAGAGAGTTACTACATTGCTTAAGAAAGATTTTGGTTTCGGGTTGAGATTTATTTAAAAAAAAAAATAAATTTAGGTTATCGGATGAGATTTATTTTTTATTTTCAAAAAATATCTCTCAGTGGTTGAGATTTTTACGAAAAATTTAATGCAAAAGGTCAACCTTTAACCCTTTTCGCTGAAAATAAATCAAAAATGGTTAATGCAGAAAAATTTTGAATTTGCCAAAAACATGATTATTTTTCAAAAACAAATACATTTGAGCTTTTTTTCTTCTAAGTCGTACTAATAATTGCTTAAAATAAAGTGCAAAGGCGAAAATGCCTTTTCGACTGTGACTTGAGTTACTGGGACGCCAAGCACAACCAATGCAATTTCGAAAAAGCCCAATAGCATGCATTTTCGCATGCATCAGTGCTTACAAAATACTAACGGGCATTCTGATTGATAAAATTGCAGATGAGATTTTTTTTTTCTCTCAGAGATAAATCTCACTGGTTGACCGTAACCTAAAAAAAAACAAAATAAAGGTTGCTGTCAGACCTTGACCGATTTTTTAGTTTGTTGAGAATAAAGGTTATTGAGTGACCATTATTGAAAATAACAACAATTAACAGTTATTAAGGAACCTTTCAAAAGGTTGAGATTTATCTCCGATCTCTGTTCTCAACAAATGTCAAAAATTTATCCAAAAATTCATTAATTTAGCAGATAGGATCTTGAAGCACGGGTCAAATGATCGAGAAAAAGATGGCAGAAAAAAGGTAAAAACCGAAAATTGTTTTATTTGTTAAAATATAATTGTTAATTTAAAAAAAATGTTACTCTCCAATAAATAAAAGAAAGACCTGGGCCAGGGAGGAGACGTTTCTTTTAATTTATCAATATTTTAACGAAATTTAGTTTACATTTTTTTTGTTGAAAAACATTTGACAGCCAAAATATCAGAAAATGTCATTGTTATATCCGTGCTGCCAAAGTCTTTTCTGAAGCAATTATGAGTGTTTTTTTGTGCCCCTATTTCTTAAGCTAACATAGGGACACACAAAAAACACGCCTATTATATAGGTAGTTAATGATCATCCAGCCTAACAAGCCAATAGTGAGGCCTTGATGTTAAAAGCGTCATCAACCAAACAGTTATTATATATATTCTACCGATATCCAGATCGTGTATGAATAGAACATGCCACTCAAGGGGGGGGGAGTCATGACCATAAAAGATCTAGCTTTTATTCCTAATTTAATCCAACGCATATAGAAAAACAAAATTTTAATCTCCCAGGGGGGAGGGTCATGCCCCCCCCCCCCCGCCGTGGATCCGCGCTTGCAACATGTGCTGTCTGATCTTAGACTATTGTGTTTACCAATTAAATGTTTTTTATTCCGGACGTGCAATGGAAAATGACAAATAAGACTTTTCTTCCAGAAGGCCTTTTAAAATGAGAGTTCTTCTAAATCTCATGCAAAATTTAATAAAAAAAAAGCAAAAAGTTGAAAAATTGATAAAAAAAAGCAAGTTAAACTAATTATCTTAAGTGGCAAAATTTTTCCAGAAAAACCCATCGGAGAGATTTTGAAAACCTCAACTCAAAACCTACAACTCAAATATTTGACTAGAAAGAAAATCTCACCCAAAGGTGTTGGAACGGGAATCAATAAAGTTGCCTCAGTCTCTACGTTGTCTTGCTTCCAAGCGATCTTCATAAATTCCTTGTCTCGAAGATTAATCTCATGAGTCTTTACATGTCGCCCGTCGTTATCCTTGTGAATGACAATTATGGTCGGATTTCCACATCCATAAAGAAACTCCACATCATAAACAAGAAGTTCATCCATTCTACAATCCAAAAACCATTCTTGAAATGTAGAAATAATTTGCAAGGAATCATCGTGTGGCTTACCTTAAGTTAGTTGCCTTCAATTCATTGGTGTCCTTGTCCAAGGGGATGATAGTAAATAATCCCATGTATAAACACATCCCAATTACCCGAGCTTTCGGATCAATCACCGCGATCATACCTCCTTCGGTTTCCCTTCCGACCTGATCGTAAACATTGCCATGTGCTTTGGTGTTGATGGTAATATTATCGCCGACCATTTTGATCTCAAGAATCATGACATTATAACGCTGGGTCAAGATGAATAGCACATCTTTTTTGCTATCCTGTTGGAAAATTCCAATGCAACTTGAAAACAAAACAATAGTTGGTGGGTTTGAAGAATATAAACCTGTGGTCGGAAGTGTCTCATAACCGTGATTTGTCCATTGATATTGACTTCTTTGAGAGGGCGCAGTCCCTCAGGAGTAACCAAATAAATGTCCAACTGATTGTTCTTAGCTACAACTAAATTAAGATCTGTTGCCGAGGTAAAGTTGCCTGGGAAAATTAAAAAATTATATAAAATCGTATAGCTTGTTTATAACAAAAGAAGCTCTCACTTCATATTTCACTTAATTATGGAAGCAATTCGCACTTTTTAAAGCGCGTTGCATCCACGAGTCTCTGTACTTACCGGTAACACAAGCTACTACAGCTGTCGGTTTTTGGGCAGTCACTACGTAATGATGAGACATCTTTGCAGGGTCTACCGCAATTAAACGATTTCTTTCAAATTAAATAAATTGATTCCAAGTTATTTTGGGAATCAAACAAAACAATAAGCACGGAAAATGATTTCTTTAAGAAAACACCAAAAAAAAATTACGATAGTGCCTGCAGTGCCGCGCTTGGAAAAGATGTGTCTAGAGTTACCATATCAAAAACTAATTTTCTTTTTGTGACATTAGATTGTAGTAGAGTGGGTTCTCATGTTTAAAACGGATGGCGTTCATAAATGCATTGGCTGCATTCGGAAACCTATGCGATAGCCTATCTAGGATAGGTTCGTATCCATATAGGTTTTCGAACGTGTTGGTTGTTTCTGACATTTCGCATGGGGATACAAACGTATACCAACATTTTTCGGATAGGTTGGATAGCTGTCCAACAGCAAAAGCTGTTTTGTAATCCACTGTTATTTTACACGGGATTACAACAACACAAACGTATCTGGATAGGTCTACATAGGTTTCCGAATGCGGCCATTGAACGAACAAAAACTAAAGCCCAAGCTTCCACTTCTTAATTAAGTGCCTTTCACCTGAGCTGCGAATGCGAATACATTTTTTTAACCAATTTGAAGAGGAAATATCAACTCATTTTTGTTTAAATTTTTCGACGAAGTGAATAAATAATCTTATTTACAAAATTAAAAAAAAAAAATGCGAAAAATGTGTTTAAAGAGCAAAAAATTACATTTTAATATTTTCTACGCGACCAACAACAAACTTCTGCGCCAAATTCGCAATCCACAAAAACAGGACGAGTTCCAAAAACTTTTCAATAAATAATAAGTTCAAATTTAACCTCAATAACCGATTTTACTTGTGCAGTGTAGCTAGCCTACCTCAACCTAAACCCAAATAATTAAACAAACGAAATAAACAAATACAAACGAAACAAGTCGACGACATGACATACAAACATGAAACCGCCACACTAAGACTACACGATGACTACGATGACTACATTAACTGCTGACACATGACTTACATTATTGAACTGTAAATAGTTCACCGAAGTGCAACATATGACACTACATATTAAGACCTAGATATTGTGACGAAATACGATAGATCAAACAAACAGATCTACTTGACAGCCGGAATGACATTGAAGAGAAACGTCAGACTGGTTTTAGATAGCAAGCAGCGTGGTTCGACTAGGTTAAGTAAATTTTGTAAATTAAATATTGAATAAAATTTGTTGTTAATTCTTAACATTTGGTGTCAGGTGTGGGGTTCTCTATGAAAACTCATGAAAATGAATAGCCCACTACCCACTAACAATAACGAAAACTTCTCGATTTTGACTGCCATCCATGACCTTGAAAATCGCCTGGATGAGCTATCAGTCATCTTGACAAGACGTGTATCGGAGTTGGAGAGCACAGCACTCAATGCCACAGCTTTTGCAAATCGTGTATTTGCTGATAGTGGCATCCAGACAAACGATACCTCTTCGACTCAAAATCTAGGAGAAGTTCCCAAAGAGCCACCTGCTAGACAACAAATTAACCGATAACAAGGTCGTAACGAGACCAGTCGCCCGGACCCAGTCGCAACGAGTTCACCAGGCCAAGTTTTCTTCAACCATCGTTTTAATACAGGTGCACTGCCGCCAGAACCAACCACCAACGCGACCGTCCCACAGATCAACCGAGAAGAACTTAACCATGTTTTTTCTACTTTTCCAACGGATTTTATAGCACGGACGTCAATGGGTAATATTTCCAGAAGACCTGCTATGCGCCTTATGGAGTTTGATGGCAAATCTTCGTGGGAAGATTACGAGACACATTTACGCATGGTTTCAAAAGCTAATGAATGGTCGGACACGCAATCAGCTATTTTTCGGTCTGCGATGTTCAGCACTGGCTTACGTAGGAGCGCTAGAAAGTGAAACTCTATCGAACTATTCACTTCTGACAACTGCACTTAGTAAACGTTTTGGTATCGCTATGCAGTCTGGAAATGCATACTCTATCCTTCGCACAAGATATCAAAAGAACGGTGAAAAACTTGTTGAATTTGCCAACGATGTGCAACGATTGTCTCGTTTAGTATATCCAGCGATGAAAAGAGATGTGCTCGACAGTTTATACATTCAACAATTTCTAGACCGCATCTCAGATAGTGAAGTTCAGTGTAGAGCACGTGAAAGTGAGCCTTAAACACTCCACGATGCTTAAGTGATCGCCCTTAGAATTGAATCGAGTCGTAATATTTTACTTGCCCAATTTGAAGAAAGGGAAAGTTCGGGAAACGAGAATTCGTCAGCTTAAATGGGCCTCCGCTGACGAAACACACTAATTTGGCCCGGAACGTCCATAGCCGCTCGGTCGAACAAAACAATTCCCGTGAAATGGACTTACCTCTGGATTCAACACTTTATTCTGGCAAAGTAAAATGGTATCACTTCGTAAAAAATATGGCTTCATCATTTGTCCTTCACTTAAAAGAAAACTTTACTTTCACGCTCGCCAAGTTGAAACATCTTTACCTGCGAATTGCTGCCTCTCCAAATTTTCAGGCAATAAAAATCTGCAAGGCCCAGGACAAAAAAGTGCCCACTCAAGAAAATATTAATCATCCAAAGACGCACAATTTAAACTACAGATCGCCGGGCCCGAGGGACACGAGTCAGCTGTAAACCCAGTCCCTGTTGTTAATTCGGCCAGCTTAAATAGATATGTTCTTTATGTATGGGGGTATATTGAGACTTACCCATGTGATATGGTCGTGGATACTGGCGCTTCTCATACAGTTATCCATCCAAAAGTGCTCTCACCTCTCCAATTCTCTTAGCTTAAGCCGTCGTTGTCTTTCATCAAGGGCACCAATACAAGGAACATTAGAGGTAATGTTACAAATCGAATCGTTCACAGCACATATGAAAATTATTGTTGCTGACATACATCAAGATTGTATACTCGGAGTTGAATTTCTTTCTTCGTTTCGATTCCTGGTCGACTTGGAAGCAAACGTACTTCGCTTGCAGGAAAAAAATATTCCTCTACAAGGTGATCTCTCTCATGCTGTTTTTGATGCGCTGCCTCCGTGTGAAATTTTATTCAACACTTTTGAGGATTACAATTTAAGTTCTTGTTTAGCTCCTACTTTATCTGCTGATCAAAAAATAAAAGCTGATGATGTTTTGACCCGTTATCGAACTGTGTTTGCCTTGAGTCCAGCCGAACTTGGTCGCACGAGTGTGTTGAAACATCACATAAATACGGGTAAGTCTACTCCAATTAAACAGACTCCTAGACGTCTTCCTTGGTCCAAGAAATCCGTAGCTGCATCTTTGATCACCGCTATGGCACGCCAAAGCGTTATTCGAAAATCAAATAGCCCATGGCTATCCCCAGTTGTTCTTGTAGGTAAGAAAGATGGAACGTTTCGCTTTTGCGTCGACTTTCACCGTCTAAATGATGTGACAGTAAAAGATGGCAAAGAGCCGACGCACTTGACTCAATGGCCGGATCGAAATAGTTTGCCACTCTTGATCTTAAAGCAGGTTATTGGCAAGTAGAGTTGGATGAATCCTCCAAAGAAAAAACTGCTTTTAGCACCGGGGACGGCCTTTGGGAGTTTAACTTAATGCCATTTGGGCTATGTAATGCTTCTGCCACATTTCAGCGCCTTATGGAAACCATTCTAGAAGGCTTATTCTGCATTTGTAAGGTTTATTTGGATGACTTGGTGGTTCATGGCAGAACATTCAAAGAACTCCTTCACAACCTGGAAGTGGTTTGTCAACGCCTTATAAAACTGGCTTGAAAGTTGCCCCTCAAAAATACAATCTTTTCTGTAACAAAGTTTTATATCTGGATCATTTCATTTAAGATCTTGGAATTTCTCCAGACCCATCCAAGAGAGAGGCTGTTTCAAGTTGGAAGTGCAGACATTTTTGGGTTTTGCTGCCTACTACAGGAGATTCGTGCGGTCCTTCTCAGAGATTGCAAAGCCCCTCACGAAGTTAACCGAGAAAAATCAACTCTTTTTATGGACTCCTGATTGCGAGCAGGCTTTCCAAAAAATAAAATCAAGTTTGACAAGTGCTCCAACACTTACGTTATCAGAAGAAAGTGATGTGTTTGTTTTAGACACCGACGCCAGTAAATTTGCCTGCGGGGCTGTGCTTTCAAAGCTCGTAGATGGGATAGAGCAGCCAATAGAATTTTTAGCAGGACGTTTTCGAAGCCAAAGGTAAATTATTGTGTAACGAGAAAAAAACTCCTTGCTGTGATAAAAGCCGTTAAGCACTTTAAACCATATTTGTTGGGCCGTCACTTCACTTTGCGAACTGATCATTCATCTCTACAGTGGCTGATGAATTTTAAGGAACCTGAAGGTCAGTTAGCTCGATGGTTGGAGCAGTTAGCTGAGTACAACTTCACTGTTCTCCATCGTCGTGGAAAGAATCATGGAAATGCAGATGCTTTGTCAAGGAGACCTTGTTTTCAGCTACCATGTCGACACTGTGAAAACAAAGAAGAACGTGATTTTGCCCTGGTCTCCAATATTGCAGTGGTAGATGACATAGGAAAGATTCAAGATACCGACGATCAAATAAAGATTGTCAAAGATTGGGTAAGACAAAATCAAAGACCTGAAAAGAGAACAATAAGCCAATCCGATCTTGCATTAAAGTCGTACTGGGCTATTTTTGAAACCTTATGTCTTCGTAACGAAATTCTCTGCCGAAAACACATTCAACGTACCGATGTGGTCTATCAAACTATCGTACCAAAGCAGCTCCACCATCAAATTCTTTCAATGGTTCACGATAGCCCTTCTGGAGCACATTTTGGCACTGCTAAAACCCTGAAAAAACTTCAAAGATCATTTTATTGCATTGGATGTTCAGAAGATGTGCGAATATGGTGTAAGTGCTGCAAGATTTGTCAAGCTAGAAAACGACCGAGCCCTCGGCGGGTGGCTCCATTACAATTGTACAATGTCGGTGCTCCTTTCGAACGTATTGCAGTGGATATCTTAGGACCACTTCCTCGAACTGATGTTGGAAAAAGATACATAATGTGCTGCATTGACTACTTTTAAAAATGGCCTGAATGTTTTGCGATTCCAGATCAAACCAGTGAAACCGTCGTAGACAGCCTTATAAATGACTTCTTTTCCCGTCATGGTATGCCGATGCAAATCCACAGCGATCAAGGTTGCAACTTTGAATCGGAACTATTTTTCAAGACTATGGAACGCATGGGAATCGAGAAAACAAGAACAACATGGCATGGTTGAATGGTTTAACCGTACCATTCTAGATTACCTGGCCAAGTTTTGCGAGCAACATCAACGTGATTGGGATGAGCATTTGCCACTTTTGATGCTGGCCTATCGAACAGCAGTTCATGATGTTACTGGTGAAACTCCTGCTATGCTGATATATGGTCGAGAGCTTCGTCTTCCAGCTGAAAATCTCTTGGCACCTCATCAACAGCAGAACGACGATACCAACGAGTTCTTAAAAAAGATTCGCAACCGGCTGACGGAAACGCACAACATTATTCGCTACAGGCTTGAAGGTTCTAGCCGCCAAATGAAACATCGTCACGACCTACTTAGCACAAATAAAACTCTGGACCCTGGGACGTGTTGGTATTGCTTTATAATCCGACAAGAAAAAAAGGTAAAAGTCCAAAGCTACAATCTGATTGGGATGGTCCATATAAAATTCTACAAAGACTTTCTGATGTTGTCATCGCATCCAAAACGGAAGGACTAAAAAAATCGTTCATTTTAACCGCTTGAAGCAGTTTCATCAGCTTAATTAGGAGCCTTAAGCGTAAGAGGGGGTAATGTGACGAAATACGATAGCTCAGACAAAAAGATTTACTTGACAGCCGGAATGACAATTGAAGAGAAACGTCAGACTGGTTGTGGATAGCAAGCAGCGTGGTTCGACTAGGTTAAGTAAATTTTGTAAATTAAATATTGAATAGAATTTGTTGTTAATTCTTAACAATATTAAGGTATTGAATAGATTGTAAATTTGTATTATACATATTGTAAATAGAATAAGAAAAAGTGTATTTAAGCAGTTGGAATAGAAAGAATAAAATTAGATCCAATTTGTGAGCAAAAACCTCAACATTGTTTTCTCATCTTTTGGCAGACACCTATGGCACTCGTGCCCTGTCCATTAATTAATCCAAGAAGACAGTATCCTACCTCTCCCAGTTAGATTACATAATCAATTATAAAGAGCATTCTTACATGGCGATCCTGCCCGGATCTTGACTTGAAAAATCAAGTTAAAAATAGAAAATATCTACATGGCGATCCTGCCAACCTGTTACGTTCACCAATAAATGAAAACAAACAGGAAGCGGACCAACCTTAACGGCCCGCCTCCACGGGCCATGGACGATGGTCGCACTATGAACATGTCTAAAAAAAATCCCATGGAGTCCAAAAAATCCATGTCCATGCAGCATTATGTCGAAAAAAATAACGTTTTGAACAAGACATGGAGGGCTGTTCAAGGCTTGGCCATGAGATAACGTTTCATGTGCGTGTGAGTTTTTTTTCTGGTTTTTCTTGAATGTGTAAGTGAATTTTGTTGTAAAAGATAGAAGTAGTTGTGAAAGGCTAATGAACGACTTGACATGATTTGCCCAGTGAGTACAAATGCACTGTTTGTTGATTGCATTGTGGTTGTGATGTGGGACATCTGAATGGCCTGTGGAGTCGGGGTGTAAGTAAATACTAATGATTTTTCCACCAAATATACTCGCGATTTTTTAAGTTGAAGAAGTAATTAATCTTGTTTCTGATAATGATGATGATTATTATCCAGCAAGAGTAACTGAACATTAAGATGAGTTTAGTTCAACAAATTCTCAAATTATTATATTATACTTACAAGAAAAAAGTAATGAAAATTCTATAACACTTTTTGTAAATTAACGGTAATTATATATATATTTAACTGAAATTGTATAGGTACAACCAAAAAAAAGTAAAAGAAATTAGATGGAAATCAACGTTGGTGACCAAACAAAAAAAAAAAAATTAATTTAGTACAACTGTAGTTGATACTAATCATGACAATAGCAACAATTTTAATAATCTTAGTAATCAGAATTCATAACTATTTTAAAAATTATGTTAAAAAAAAAGTAAAGCAAGAAATAATAGCCGTGTTTTTTGTGCCTTTATCCCCGCTTCCATATCTGCTAAAAAATAATTTCCATGTAAAATACAACAACAATTTTGAATTGTTGTTGTATTAAACATGAGAATTATTTTTAAGCAGATATGGAAGGGGAGATAAAGGCACAAAAAAACACGGCTAATATCGTATAAAATAAATAATCCTTCTAAAATTACAAAGTAGAAGAAATAAAAACACAAACAAAAAATTATAAATTTATAAATATTGTAAATTGTAAATTAAACAAAAATGCAAAATAGTAGAAGTTATTATAGAAACGAGTATAAGCAAACAAAAAAATCTCTGGTTTTAAAATTGAGTCTGTCAAGGAAACTGTACCAATTTTCTTGGCAAATTTCGAAGAGCTCAATGCATTTTTAACACGAAAGATCATACATGATGCTCTGAAGAATACCATAAAAACATTAACTGCAGAAATTATACTATCTCATGAGCTAGAGAAAAATAAAAGTCAAATGATGTTCATGAGAAAAGGGAAGAATAGCCGATTTAACTACAGTAGAAGACGCACAAAATATAACATACAAAGACATTTCCAACAAGCAAATCAAACAAGATACAGACCCAATTTTTAAACCAACGACATCAAATTCAAATGCCAATGCATTGACAGTCACATTTTAAAATCCATGTTGGTGAACAATGATAATAATAAAAGCCAAAGTGATTGCGACTCCAAGGAGCGGATCATGGCAATAACAAGGGGTATGGCAAACAATATTAATTGCTACTAAGAATAATAATATAGAGGAGTACTACACATCTCAGCAGAAGACTAGCTACCTTCATATGTGGGATTGTACATCCATTACTGACGTCAGAAAAATGAAAAATTTAATATTTAAAATAGCGATTTGTAATAAAAGAAAAAATACTAGTATTGAAATACATGAAAATAAAATTATTGTGAGATGCAGCGATAATCCAGCGCAACACGTTTCGACTCTGGAGAAGTTAAGTTAGTATCAGAATTGAAAGAGTGCCCTTAAAAGAAATAGCGCTTAGTTAAGAAGATTTAATATTTAAATACGTAGAAAAAGAAAAATTAAAAGATATTTATAGTAGGTTGCAACCTGATGAAAAACACTCGCCCATGAATATATTAATATATAAACCCCCAAAAAGAATAAATAATAATAAAGAAAATTGAATATCATTAAAGATTACCACAACACACCGCATGGAGGACATTTAGGTATACGAAAAACAGCTACTAAACTTAAACCAAAATACGTTTGGAAGAATATGAGACAAATGATTAAGAAATTTGTAAACGCTTGTGAACTATGTACTAAAAACAAACAAAGAGAAAATGACCATAACAGACACAACGAATACTAGTTTCGAAACTATACAAATAGATACATAAGGTCCTCTAAGGATATCAAATGGATACGTAGAAGTTATTGACAATGCAATGTGAACTAACCAAATATGTTGTTGCACACCCTATCGAAAGTAGAGACGCCAAAACCATAGCCAAAACACTGATAGAACAATTCATTCTGAAATATGGCTGTTTTAAAATTCTCGAATCAGAATACGGAACTGAATTTAAAAATGATTTAATGCAATATATTTGTGAAATGTTGAAAATCAAACCAACCTATTCGGCACCATATCATCATCAAAGCATAGGTTCTTTAGAAAGAAACCATAGAAATTTGAATGAATTTCTTTTAAACTTTACTGAAGATCATGAATGGGACACCTGGGTTCCCTATTACACATTCTCATACAACACAACACCACTAATTACCAGGGATGGGATTTTGTTGACCTAAAAATTAATAAAAAGGCAAAATAAAACCCCCGAATAGGCAAAAAAACGCATTTATTCAATAAATAAATAAAAACACTAAAATGAAAATTTAATTATAATAGGTTTGATCCACCATGAGTTCTTTTTTAAATTTTCAGGCAACAACCGCCTGCGATTGTCCCTTAAAAGAGCCTTAAAAGAGCTGAAGGACCGCTCTACATCCACAGAAACGAGTGGGGCCCAATTGAAACACTCAACATCACCAACTTCAATATTTTTAGGGAGCTCACGGCTTGCGTCCCCTTTGATAATGCAATTTATTTGCTCCAGTGTCTCAAGTCCCTTATTGGCAGAAAAAACGGATTTGAATTTTTCTATAACATCTTTTGCGACTGTCCCTTTTGCTGATTTCAAGTCACTCTTGATTTTTTCGAAAATCTTGTGTTTTCTTAATTTAAAAAAAAATTAATTAGGTACTGTCAGAAAAAAACCATCGTTTCAAATCAACTCTTTTGTGCAAGCGTTCTAGAAGGCATTCAATGCTAGGAATAGCACACGAACAATTTACATATGTAGATCTAATTACTCGATTTTTATTTTTTGTTGGGCTAATTATTATTGAATCATTAATATTGAATCATCATTGTTATTGAATCATTGTTCATTGAGTAAATTTGCAGCACGTCAAATCAGCAGAACGTCAAATGTGTTTGTTTAAGATCTATAGTGTCATAGGAGTGCGCAAAAAAAAGGCAAAGTCAGCAAAATCCTATCCCTGCTAATTACACACCATACGAATTAATTTTTGAAAAACTATATCATACATTCCAAGAGATATAATAAATTCAAACAATAAAGTGTATAATCTAGAAAACTATGTTAATGAACTCAAGATTAGACTTAAACATGCAATAACAAAAACAACTACAATTATTGAAAATGTTAAAAAGAAAAGAAAATTAGATTACGACAAAAGTTCGAATGTTTCAAATTTTAAATTAGGTGATTTAGTATTTGTAAGATTAGAAAGTAAAAGAAAATTATAAAGCCCTTAACATTGACCATATAAGATAATTGAAACAGGGGCGAGAGTCTATTCAGAATAGACTTAAAGTCGAATAGACTTATAGTCTATCATCGGTATTGCGAATTTCTATTAGAATCAATTTTTTTCTACTGAATAGAATTTTTTTTCGATCAAGAATTTCTGATCGACTTTTGTGTAGATTTTTGTTTAAACCTATAATAAGAATGTATTTTAGTGGAAAAGAATATCTTCTGGTACTATATGAACTTTGATATCGTCATCCATTTTTGGTGTCCTTCCTTCAAGATGCTCAATCATCTTAACACGTGCTGCAATATAAAATTTGCTACCATAATACATTTTTTTTAAAGATTTTTATAAACTTATTTATTATACATTCTTTAGAAATGATGCATTTTTAAAATGCATCATAAAATGCACTTTTTTCCAAAAGTCTTAATATGTAATGCTGATGTATTTATTGATATTTATATGGATTTCCAACAATTTTATCAATATCCTTTCATTTGTTAAAAGCTGCAATGTCATATTTGGTACAAAGGAGCTTTACATTCAACTGCGAAATGATTTTTCAAGCTGTTATAGCTATTAATTAGGCTTTTAGAGAAAGTGCATTTTGAAGATGTACAAATCATTACTGCACCCTTAAAGGAGTCTGTGAAGCTACCACGTTATCATAAATATATATACACCATAATAATATTATACAAATGTTTGTCTGCATATTTTCATCCAATGTCTAAATATCAAAGGACCGGAGGTCATTTTTGCAATTAGTCGCGGTATAAAATATTATTTTTTTGAAGAAAAACTATTTATTTCATCAAAAAATCGTCAAATTTTCGTCAAACTATATTTATTTTCTAAAACTCTTGGGAAGATTTGACATTTCAGTCTAAAGCTCTAGTCGAGAGCTTTTAATATTCTATTTTCGAAAATCGATTCTATTCAAAAAGTCTACTGAGCAAGGTGATACTAATTTCAAATTTGATAGAATCGAAAAAATTCGAATAGACTTAAGTCGAATAGACTCTCGCAATAAGCCCCACAAATAATGTAAATTCAGTAATAAATATAAATGGAGAACATAAAAAACTCCACAATAATAGCCTTTAAGAAATATAACTGTGGTGAATATGCCCATTTATGCAAACAACGACATCTTTTATTCTTCTATAACAGAATAAATTAGTAATGAGTTCAGCGCCATATATGGACAAAAGATTAACTAATATTATCCAATACCTAAACCACTCTATCATTATCTAATACCTAAACCATTCGCATCGTTTTCCAATACCCAAACCATGGAACTGCTATAATTTGTAATTGGTCGAAAGCTTTTTAGCTACTTGTGGAGGAGAAATGCATTCCAGCACATTCCAGAAGATTCTAGTAACTTTTCCTTGGATATAAATACACCGCCACCAGTCCGAAGACCTGAGTTTGATTTTGAAAGTGAACGAATAAACGTCGGTGTAAAATAGTGAATTAATAGTTGTGCTTGTTCATAATAAAAGTAAAGTATTCAAAGTGAAATAAAGGTGTTTTATTTTTGTAAAGTAATTGTTGTTCAGTTTGAATAAAAGAAATAAGTTTTATTGGCAACCCCTTAGCAAAATATTACATTGGTGTCAGTAAAGTGGAATAAAACTTATTTAATCTGTGCATTCAGATAATTAATAGTGAAAATTGATAAAGTGTAAAGTGTGCTTGTGAAAAGTGACATATAAAAATATTACAATAGAAACAAAATGGGTAAAATTGTGAATGCATTAAATTATGTTGAACTTAAAGCAGAACTAAACAGACGAGGTCTTCCTACTGCTGGAACGAAAAATGATCTCATTATCCGTCTGCAGGAAGATTTAAAGTTAGAATGCACTAGGCGTTACTGCACTGCAGCGGAACTGCGATTCAAAATAATTTGTATGAAATTTAATGAAGTTCAGTTGCCGCTTAGTGCGATATAGCTCATACAATTTCATACAAATAATGTTTTGCCGCGTCGTGAAGTGTAGTTCCGCTGCAGTTGTGTGCGGTCGAACCTTTAAGGGAACACGGTGAAAATCCAGACACGTTTCTATTTGAAATTGAAATGTCGGAAGAGCAAGTAAGTACAAGCTTAGACATGACCATTATGATGGCTCAGCTGCTTGCGCAGTTTGAAGAACAACGAAATGAGCAGAAGAATGAACAAAACAATCTTCTTGAGCGGTTAGAAGAACAACGCAGTGAACAAAAGAATCTTAGAGGAACAGCGAAGTGAACAAAAGAATCTGCTCGAAAAACAAGAAAAGAATCTTCTCGAACGGTTCGAAGAACAGAAACACATCCTCGAAGGTAAACTAGATTTATTCGAGAACAAGTTTATTGCCCTTGACGAACGTGTTGAAAAACAGTTTTCGTCAGTGGAAGCAAAATTCGAGAAGATCGAAGATAACATTGAAAGCATTACCAAGGAACTGGACAGAGTTCGCAAAATAAAGTTTCGAGAAAGTTCTGGCGACTGTCTAAAGAAAAAGGAAATGCATCCACCAACCTTTGATGGACAAACTTCTTCGTCAATCTACAAGAAGCAGTTTGAGGCAGCCGCATCGACAAATGGCTGGGATGACGAAGACAAGTTTATTGCCCTGACGCTTGCCCTTAGAGGTTCTGCTGCTGAATTATTGCAAACCATAACAGCAGACCAAAACGGCAACTTCAGTGCTCTTGTTCAGGCCATTGACAAACGCTTTGGTGATGGCCATATGCAAGAAGTCTTCCGCGTTCAACTCAATACCAGAGTCCAGAAAAGAGGAAAAAGTCTGCAACAGCTCCAAGCAGACATTGAACGGTTGGCGCATCTAGCATACCCGACTGTAGGAGATGAAATTACCAAACAGTTAGCAACAGATGCTTTTGTCCGTGCAGTGTCTGACCTAAATCTCCAGCGAGCAATTCGAACTGCTGGAAAACGCACGCTTTCTGAAGCATTATAGCCTTCGCGCTCACTATGGAAGCATCAGAATAGGCTTCTATAGGAATTCATCGGGTTAGAGAACTTGAAGTTGAGGAATGTTCTTGTCAGAGAGCTGAATTCCAAAGAAGGTAGCGAGAAGGACCTGCTCGATGCTGGAATTGCAACAAAACGGGACATCTCCAGCGCCAATGCAGATTGCCACCGAAAAGAGTCAGCTGTCAACATTGTGGAACAAGAAATAATACCCGCGAACAGGTAAGCAATAACATCAACGTTCCTGCTCGTCCTGGTATCGATGGGCCTAGAAGCACAATCCATGCAAGTCTCGCAGACTAAACGAAACAATAAAAGTCTGACAGTGGACGCAAAATTAAATGGCAAGAAACACGTGGCTACAATTGACACCGGTGCCACAGCCTTCATTGTAAGAAAAGACTTGGTCAAGATGACATGGCTACATAACACCAATAGCTACCTTCTGAAAACTGCGACAGGTGAGGCGGCAAGAGTATATGGAGAAGTTCGTCTGAAGATCTGTTTCGCAGAACTAGAGTTTTCGCACCTATTTTTGGTAGCAGACATATGTGATGAGTGCATAATTGGAATCGACTTTATGAAGGAGCACGGAGTGATTCTTGATATCGATAAACAAGTGCTGAATTACCAAAATGTAGAGATTCCTATGGTTTATGGCAACGAAAACTCATCAACTCGTCTGGTATTCACCGAGCGCTCGTAAACTGCTCTTAACTTTATGAGCTTCTTAACTTGAAAATTATTTGTGCTATACTCCACCATAAGTACTTTTCGATGTCCGAAAAAGAGAGAGGTTCTCTCTCTATCAGGCTTACCCAAACTGTGAAATCAAACTGTTTTCGAAAATGAGTGACAGCTGGCGCTAAGACAGATGTCAACAATTTACAAAAAAAAAAAAAGTCTACTAAAAACAGAAAATATATTTTAAATATTAAAATTTATTATACCTATAACAATATTATCAAATAATCGTGCAAAACACTCTGAGATCCAAGGTAGTATCCATATAATTAAAATAAATCCAAGGCGCACACACATTTGTGCCTACAGGAGCCAGAAATTCCGCAGATGTTGCTGTCTATCGACTACCCACCCACGATCATTGATAATACTTACTTACTTACTTACTTAGGTCCCCGGACATATTACGTCCGTGATGTTTCCCTTACGGGACATAGGGCCTCCACTACACCTTCGCGTCATCGTGTACGATTTCTTGAAATATATTTCAGCTCTCTCCAACTTTTCCCCAGTCGTGCCGATTCCTGATTGACCGTTCTTCGCCATGTACTTCTAGGCCGGCCCACTTGTCTTCCCTCCTGTGTGAGCGGGTTTCACTGCATGTGTCATTTGATGGAGATCCATGATCCTAAGAGAGAGTAAGCATACGTCGTCCGCGTAGTCCAGATGTTTGAGGTCAGATTGCAGAGTCCACTGAATTTCTCCACTTCCACTTGACAAAGCTGCGTGCAGTACGTCACTTATCACCAACAGGAACAGTATTGGTGACAGTATACAGCCTTGCCTAACTCCACTTTGGAATTCAGCTCCTCTGACAGCCTACCTTTGTGCAAAACGTGACACTTGGATCCATCATATGTAGCCTTGATAATAGCAATCAATTTATCTGTGATGCCCCTCCTGCGTAAAGCAAGTCAAATAAATTCTCTATTGACACTGTCGAACGCCATTTCAAAGTCGATGAACAGCAGGTGAAGTGGTGATCGATATTCAACGCACTGATCGATTATAAGCCGCAAGGTGATCTACACAGGAAGATCCAGTGCGGAAACTTGCTTGTTCGGCGTCGAGTGTGTTTTCGAGGTGGTCTTTAATTCGGTCCAATACTATCCTTGCTATTATCTTGGCTACTGCAGGCAGAACGCATATTCCTCTCCAGTTTTCGCACTGTGTGAGATCTCCTTTCCTTGTGAGCTTGACAATCATACATTTTTTTCCACTCCTCAGGAAAGCTCTTTGTTTCCCAAGCTCTCTTAATAAGTGGCTGCAGTAGCTCGCTCGATGTTGTTGGGGCTGCTCCTAAGAGCTCTGCAGGAATACCGTCAAGTCCAACCGCTTTGTTGTTCTTCAGTGCTTTGATGGCGGTGATAATTTCTTCTTTACTGGGGGGTACGGTGCGTATTCGGGAAATTGTTACTTCGGGTAGCTCAGTGGGAATAGGGTTCACTTCACTGGCGAAAACGCAGTTTAAAACAGCAGAAAAGTGTTCCCTCCACCTTATGAGCTGATCCTCATCCAAAATTAGCAGGCATCCGTTTGTATCTTTAACCAGGTTTTGTTTAGGGCTCTGGACACCAGTGAGCTCTTTGGTAATTCTGTAGACGGTCCTACTGTCACACCTACTAGCGGCTTCTTCTGCTTCTGTAGCCAATGCGTTGATGTAGTTACGCTTATCACGTCGCACACTACAGTGAACTTCCCTCATCTTCATGCGGTACGTAGACTCAAGCTCGTTTCTTCCTGCTGCTGGGGTAGCTGCGATGCGAGCTTTAAGGTGTTTCCTTTCTTCGATCCTTGCCCAAGTTTCGTCGGAAAGCTAAGCACTATTTATTCCTTGCGCCCGGCCGACTATACTATATAACACACAAATGATTTTCGATAGATGTGGTTTCCGTGCTGCTGATTGCGTTCAATCCTTGTGAAAGGTGGTCCCCTAGTTGTTGGCGCACTGCGGGATCCTTTAGTCTATCTGTATTAAACTTGGGCATTCGAGTGTTTCCTTGGGATCTCCGAACTGCAGCTGTACGCAATCTTACGGTAGCAACCTTTAGATGGTGGTCCCGGGCCATTCCCATGTCTGCAGCTCTTCTGTTACGGACGTCCTGGAGACTGCTTCTAGAACGCCGGCTGATCGCGAAGTATTCAATTTGGTTGGAAGTTGCTTGTCTGTCAGTCGACAACCAACTGACTTTGTGGCACGTCTTATGCTCGAATATGGTCCCTCCAATAACAAGGCCGTTGGCGTTGCAGAAGTCGACAAATCGTTCGCCATTGTCGTTTCGGTTACCAACACCATGTTTTCCCATGACATGCCTTAGCCCAGTGTTGTCATTGCCAACCTTGGCATTTAAGTCTCCCATCACCATAGTTATATCACCTCGTGGAACGCTATCATAAGCAGCACTCAGCCGGTTATAAAAGGCCTCCTTCTCCTCGTCAGAAGAGAGCAAAGTTGGGGCGTAACACTGTATGATGGTGACGCGACGTACTCTAGTCCGGAACCTGGCTTTCAGATCCTGTCACCTTTAAGCTTTTGAGAGCTGTTTTGGAAAGCAGCAATCCAACGCCAGCTTCCCGAGCGCTTCCAGGTGTTTTTCCGGAATAGAATAGTACAGTGTTACGGGTTGGTGACTTAAACTTCCCCGAGCCCAGCCATCTAACTTCACTTGTCTTTAAGATGTCCATCCTATACCGCATGAATTCCTTCTCTAGTTGCAGGAATCTGGCATTCTGAGGACCTTCTTTTCCATCGTCAAGAAGCGTCTTCACATTCCAGAAACCAATCTTTCCGGGTACAATAGCCAAAAGTCGTCAACGAGTTATCATTAATTATCCGAGGCGTAGTGTTGGTTTCGGTAGCGGGTTGATTTCAATTACGGAGGATGCTAACCTCCGTTACCTATCCTTGAAAGCTAGGCCTTTTCGCACTTGTAATTTTGGCCTATTTATGTATATTGGGATACACAAATAGTTGCCCGGGGACCACCACGAGGAGGTAAAACAAGCACTTCATCGTGACTGATTGTTGCGCTACTGGCCCAGACCAAGTTCTGAGCAATTAATAGTTGCCCGATCAGACACGATGCAGGTCGCCCAAATGGGAATTTACAAATAGTATCGGTATCAAGTTCAAAACATTCCAAACTATCCGAATCAACGAGGAGTACATGGATTTCCCTTATAGTATCAAAATAAGCTTGGCCAACCATGGCAACATGAAAAGCGTAGACCCGGAGTGCAAACCATATATTCCCAGAATTACTGAAGATAGGAGTGTGTCATCAGTACGATATTGAGAATAAATATATGTACAAATGTGTTGTCTGTGGAACAAAGTAAGTAAATAATAATGATTTGACTTAAGTTCCTTAAATTTTTGTATTTATTTATAAATTTCCAATCCCACATGATCGTCGTTGATCATATAAGTCTGTTGGCTCTTCTAAATTCACTTAAACTTACTATTTTGGTTGGCAAGGATGGATTCCAGGTCTGCATGGATGTGCAGCAATTTAAGCCAAATGAACTTTCTGTGAAAGTGGTAGACAATGCTGTGGTTGTCGAAGGCAACACGAAGAACGAGAAGATGTCCATGGGTACATCTCCCGACATTTTGTCCGTCGTTACGCACTTCCGAAGAACTAAGACTCTTATAAAGTGGTCTCAACTCTGTCATCGGATGGTGTTTTGACAGTAAGCATTCCAAAAACCTGCCATCGAGGACAAATCAAATGAGGTCATTCAAATTCAACAAATGGGACCAGCTCACTTAAACGTGAAGAATAACAAGCAGGAGCAGCAGCAAAGACTGCCAATGTTGAAAAGACGCAGTATGGAGAAGTTAAAACTTAACTGACTCGAAAACTTGGAGAAAAACGCATTTAAGTGAATTTCGTTGAGACGGTCTGTGTGTCCTGATGTACATCGAGCTAGAGCCTAAATTGTTGGACGGATTCGCTTCAAATTTATTGTGAAGCATTTTTATTTTGTTCTCTAGAGGACGAATTCGAACTTTTTTAGGTTTTAGCTCATCTAGGACTAGAACGGGTAGCTGTCATACAACAATTCGGATTTTATCAAGTTTCTCAAAAACGACTCTAACGCTTTTGATTAAACCTTGCAAATGTAATCTCAAGACCAGTTCTAATAAAGGCTCTCCCAAACCAATGCGAAATATTCGTTGCGGGGAAGAAACATTCGTCAGTCATAATTAAACTAAAGGCTCTCCCAAACCAATGCGAAACATTCGTTGCGGCGAAGAAACATTCGCATGTCAAAATTTATTTACATGGTGATATGAGAGTGCCGATACCAACGCGGTGGAGAAACATGAATTAATTTTGACTGACGAATGTTTCTTCTCCGCAACGAATGTTTCACATTGGTTTGGGAGAGCCTTGATTCATACGTTTCTCCGCCGCGTTGGTGTGGGCACTCTCATTATATCACCATGCAGCGTTGCCGTTTGGTCACTAAAGGGGCCAAATGGCCCCTTTTTTGCGTTCAATCTCCGTGGCCACGACTTTTTCAGAAATTGTCCAATCGGCGCCTTTTTACGATTTCACTCTTAGGGCTAGTTTGTTCACAGCTGATTATCTTTAATCCATGATAAGTGGAGCTGGGAAATCCTCAAATGTTTTTGTTGTTCAAATTTTATTTAAAAAATTCAAAGTATGAGTTGCTAATCATGGATTTCACTAATCAGCTAATTTTGGTTGATTAGCGTTAGTTAATTAAAGCCTATGAAAGTCACATACCAAATTTAACCCACTGTGAAAAAACTGGCCCTTAATTTGATAATTTTAGTTAAGATATTCTAAAAAAATCCAATTAAAAAAAAAAAATTATCACAAAGTTTCTTTTCACAAAACGCTGTCGCTTAGCTTCGAAATTTTAATTAGAAACGCATTATAATAGCAGGAAGGGACAACACTACAATTAATTTTTGAGTTATATTTGGAAAACTTTATAGTTATCTAGTTCTGTTTTGGTTCAAGATGTTCCTTTTGTTTGTGTGAAAAGTATCGAATTAAAAATTCTAAAAAAAACATGAAGATGTTGTTGAAGCCTAATAACATTTCCTGAAATCTATTAATTGAATTATTTAACTTTATAACAATATTTAAATTTTTGCGTCACAAAACATTCATATTTATGTTTAAAATTAAGCTTTAATATTAATAATTATGAAAGTTCTTAAGTATTTTCGTGACCTTTATTTCTATAATTTTGTTAATAGTTTAAGCGGGCGATTATGTACTAAAACTATTCTTTATTAGAGTATAAAAAGCTTAAAATAAAATTCTAAGTTAAACCACCATAAGTGGCACATCTCGCCTTCTTATTTCGTTCGTCGGACATTTTTTTTTACGAAAAAATCAAAGAAAAAATATTTTTTTTTTAATTTTTACTCTTTTCCAAATTTTTGTTTGTATTAAATCAAAAAATATTAAAATTGCTTTTTTTAACATGTCTTTATTATTTTTCCGTTAATGATATATAAATTTTAAGCCCGTAACTATATTTTTTCATCATTTTTAATTCATTAAGGGCCAATTTTTCAATAGTCCGATAAGAAGTTAGTTAGTATTTAATCCTCAGATAGAGCAAATATCTACTTTTCAATGGGCAGATATAACTTATTCCTAGGAATAGTAACAGTAAATTTATCTGCTCATTGAGAATTCAGCTAAATTTATTCATAGGAATAATTATTTTCAAAGTCAAACATTACTGTTTGTAAACATTGCTTTGAAATAAACGTTAAATAAAATTAAAATTACATTAAAAATGTTCGATACACAAAAACAAAAACATTACAAACAATTAATTTTATTCTTCGAATAAATAACTGACTATTTAATTGACTATTGAAAAATCGGCTCTAAATCATGTTTAATTGTCAGCCGAGAGAAAAAGAGAAATTAGTATTTTTTATGAAAAGAACGAAATTTATGTTTTGACAATAACAATGTCCACAAAAAATATACATACAAACTAGTGTTCTCGTGAGTCAAATGTATACTTATTTTGTAGTCAGTGAACATTGGGATATTGGGAATGAATGGGGTCTACAACCCCGCATTACTCACTGGCTATACATATCGGTTATTAGACCAATTCTCACCTATGGGGTGGCAGTATGGTGGGCTGCTTGGATAAAGCGATTAACCGCAATAAACTAAGTAAAGTCCAAAGATCAACTTCTATGTGCATAAGTGGAGCACTTCGCTCTACTCCCTCCGCTGCGCTGGACACTCTTCTCTATCTGACACCCCTAGATATATTCAGTAATCAAACGGCAGCATGTACGGCAATCCGTCTTAAAGCCTCCTCACAGTGGTTCAATAATGATATAGGCCACTCAATTATTCTGAACTCACACGGTTCACTCCCAGGTATCATCCCACAATTCCGCTTCGACAAGAACTTTCAGGTTGTCATACCTTCCCGATCCACATGGGAGGATGTGACATTCTTGGAAGACGATTCGATTCACTTTTATACGGACGGTTCAAAAATCGATGATGGGGTTGGTGGAGGCGTGTACTCCGACAGACTAAATCTTAGTCTCTCATTTCGTCATCCTGACCATTGTAGCGTGTTCCAGGTGGAACTTTTGGCGATAAAGGAAGTTTTATAGTGGCTCAAAGAAAACGTGGTATCGACCTCTGATATCCGTACCTTCTCAGATAGCCAAGCTGCTTTGAAATCTCTGTATATACAGTGCGGTTCACTTGTTTAAGGCTTAACTACATAGGCCTACTTTTGTACAAATGTACAAAAGTGAGAAATAAATATCTATTCTGAAGACTCCTGCTTGCAAAAAAAAAACAATGGAAAATTGTGCATGGTGGTTTAATATATGTGTCAGAACAATGTTTGTTTGGTTTCTTGCAAGCATGTTTCTTTAGCGAGCATTTTAATTTCTCACTTTTGTACAAAAGTAGGTCTATGTAGTTAAGGCTTTAGATGCACCAATTTTTTCTTTTTTAAATTTATTTTTTTCATTCGTATATGTATTATTAATAACACCATTGCATTTATGAGAAATATTATTTAGTTTTCAATGAAAAAAATCACAAATGCATGCTTGGTGAGAGACAGTTAACGGTTTTTGTCTCTTTTTCTTGTCGGTCATGTAAAAACAACACAATTTTGTTGGTGCACATGATTAGACGCATAGGTGAATTTAGTTAGTAATTTTCTGTTGCGCGGACTTGAAATAATTTCAAACCTTAAGCTATGAGAATTATTTGTCTTTTATTTTAAGCAAAAAATGGGCAAAAAAACCGTTAGAAATGGAAGAGAGGAAAAATGGACGGCTTCCAGTCGTAAGGCGTTTCAATGCGGAATATTGCGAGGAAAATAGGAAGAAGTGAACATGCAGTTCGAAATTATTTAACCAATACTGTCTCTTATGGAAATAACCAAAAAGGAACGACCAAAACAGCTTTGACACCCCAAGAAGAAAGAAAAATAATAAGAATGGCATCGAATTCGGCTCACTCCACGAGCAAAATCAAAGAATTGGCGAGGGTTACTGCCTGTAAATTTACAGTTCGTCGGGCTATTTTAAGTGCTCAGCACCTGCAATTAAAAAAGCTACAAAAAAAGCCACCACTTAATACAGCCAGGAAGATATAGCGCTAGCAATCCGCGCGCGTTCATATGAAATGGCCCCCAACACCAATACTCCCCCTTGTCGCGAATGATACCGGTTTAAATGCAATTCTTCTTTTCGGAGATCGGGGAAATAGTAGTTGTACCCATCTGGCCATCGATATTGAATTTGTTTTCATCTGAAAAGACTACTTTACGCCAATTTGAATCGCTTCCAACTTATATATCTTATTTCAAATGAAGGCGCGTGAATTCCAAGCGCTGCTGCTTCGTGGCTGTGTTAAGTGGTGGCTTTTTTTGTAGTTTTTTTAATTGCAGGTACAGTGAGCACTGAAAATAGCCCGACGAACTGCAGATTTACAGGCAGTAACCCTCGCCAATTCCTTGATTTTGCTCGTGGAGTGAGCCGAATTCGATGCCATTCTTATTATTTTTCTTTTTTCTTGGGGTGTCAAAGCTGTTTCGGTCCTTCCTTTTTGGTTGTTTTCATAAGAGGCAGTATTTTATAAATAATTTCGAACTGCATGTTCACTTTTTCCTTTTTTTTGTCGCAATATTCCGCATTGAAACGCCTTCCGACTGGTAGGCGGCCATTTTTCCTCTTTCTTCCATTTCTAACTGTTTTTTGTTTGCCACTTTTTGCTTAAAATAATAAAATAAAAGACAAACACTTCTCACAGCTTAAGGTTTAAAATTATTTCAAGTCCGCGCATCAGAAAATTACTAACTAACTAAATTCACCTATGCGTCTAATCATGTAAACCAACAAAATTGTGTTGTTTTTACATGACCCAGAAGAAAAAGAGAAAATTACCGTTAAATGTCTTTCACCAAGCATGGATTTGTGATAGGCCTTATTATACACGTAATCGTAGATTCATTGCAAAAACTAAAAATGAGGACTTTGATGCTAGTGATTTGTTTTATGAAAATGTTAAGTCGGGTTTTTTAAATAATTTACCGGAAAT
The DNA here is from genome assembly GCA_949320155.1 of Melangyna quadrimaculata. NCBI lineage: Eukaryota > Metazoa > Arthropoda > Insecta > Diptera > Syrphidae > Melangyna > Melangyna quadrimaculata. The sequence goes on from OX439483.1 coordinate 372,685,622, forward strand.
ACAAATTGTCAAGCCAACTTTAGAAAGTGTTACGCGGAACAAAGAGATTAATGGAAATTTAGAAACTTCTGCGGAAATTGTTATTACAGATGAATCAAAACTATCAGTGAGTGATGAAAGGGAAAATTCTTCATCAGAATACAAAACTGCTGGTAGTGATGATTCAGAAGCAAGCTCGGGGAGTGATATTGAAATAAACTCAGAGCCTGTTATGCAGGATAATTAAAGAACACCGAATAGGTATGATTGGTAAAATTGTAACAATCATTAAGGTTGCCTAGTCCATTTTAGGATGTTGTTTAAAATGTATGTTTTTAAAAATTGTTAAACTTACTTACTTACTTAGGTCCTCGGACCTATTACGTCCGTGATGTTTCCCTTACGGGACATAGGGCCTCCACTACACCTACGCGCCATCGTGTACGATTTCTTGAAATATATTTCAGCTCTCTCCAACTTTTCCCCAGTCGTGCCGATTCCTGTTCGACCGTTCTTCGCCATGTACTTCTAGGCCGGCCCACTTGTCTTCCCTCCTGTGTGAGCGGGTTCCACTGCATTGCTTGAGATGCAATGCACCGATCGCCTTTTCGAAGCGTATGGCCAATCCACTGCCACTTTCTTCTTCGTATAATGGAGTCTATGGGCTCCTGACCCGTTCTCGCATGAAGTTCGGCATTGGAGATACGGTTGGGCCAGAAAATCCTCAAGATGTTTCGTAGACATCTATTAACGAAGGTTTGCAGCTTTCTAGTGACAATTTCAGTGACTTTCCAAGTGCTGCAGCCGTAAAGCAGAACGGATTCAACATTTGGAGCGGAACAGTCGTAGCTTGGTCTTTAAGCTAAAAGAGTTGTTTCTCCATATTTTGGACAGCATTCCGAACGCAGCCTTTGCTTTTCTGATTCGGCTGTTTACGTCCAGTTCAGTTCCGCCACCCGTAGAGATAATACTCCCAAGATATTGGAAATCCTCTACCATCTCTACCAGTTGTCCAGAAATATTTACTTGGATTGATGAGGAAGTTCCAAGGCTGATCCTTTTAGTTTTTGCCGAGTTGATCTTAAGCCCTACGATTTCTGCTTCTCTCTCCACCCTTGTTGTCATTTGATGGAGATCCATGATCCTATGAGAGAGTAAGCATACGTCGTCCGCGTAGTCCAGATGTTTGAGGTGAGATTGCAGAGTCCACTGAATTCCTCCATTTCCATTTGACAAAGCTGCGTCCAGTACGTCACTTATCACCAACAGAAACAGTATTGGTGACAGTATACAGCCTTGCCTTACTCCTCTTTGGATTTCAAACTCCTCTGACAGCCTACCTTTGTGCAAAACGTGACACCTGGATCCATCATATGTAGCCTTGATAATAGCAATCAATTTATCTGGGATGCCCCTCCTGTGCAAAGCAAGCCAAATAAATTCTCTATTGACACTGTCGAACGCCTTTTCAAAATCGATGAACAGCAGGTGAAGTGGTGATCGATATTCAACGCACTGTTCGATGATGATCCTCAAGGTGTTGATGTGATCAACACAGGAAGATCCAGTGCGGAAACCTGCTTGTTCGGCGTCGAGTGTGTCTTCGAGGTGGTCTTTAATTCGGTCCAATATTATCCTTGCTATTATCTTGGCTACTGCAGGCAGAACGCATATTCCTCTCCAGTTTTCGCACTGTGTAAGATCTCCTTTCTTTGGGAGCTTGACAATCATTCCTTTTTTCCACTCTTCAGGAAAGCTCTCTGCTTCCCAAGCTCTCTTAAAAAGTGGGTGCAGTAGCTCGCTCGATGTCGTTGGGGCTGCTCCTAAGAGCTCTGCAGGAATACCGTCAAGTCCAACCGCTTTGTTGTTCTTCAGTGCTTTGATGGCGGTGATAATTTCTTCTTTACTGGGGGGTACGGTGCGTATTCGGGAAATTGTTACTTCGGGTAGCTCAGTGGGAATAGGGTTCACTTCACTTGCGAAAACGCGGTTTAAAACCGCAGAAAAGTGTTCCCTCCACCTTATGAGCTGGTCCTCATCCGAAATTAGCAGGGATCCGTTTGTGTCTTTAACCAGGTGTTGTTTAGAGCTCTGGACACCAGTGAGCTCTTTGGTAATTCTGTAGACGGTCCTACTGTCACACCTACTAGCGGCTTCTTCTGCTTCTGTAGCCAGTGCGTTGATGTAGTTACGCTTATCACGTCGCACACTACGGTGAACTTCCCTCATCTTCATGCGGTACGTAGACTCAAGCTCGTTTCTCCCTGTTGCTGGGGTAGCTGCGATGCGAGCTTTAAGGTGTTTCCTTTCTTCGATCCTTGCCCAAGTTTCGTCGGAAAGCCAAGCACTATTTCTTCCTTGCGCCCGGCCGACTATACTTTCAGCACCGGATATGAACACATTTTTCACAGCACACCAATGATTTTCGATGGATGTGGTTTCCGTGCTGCTGATTGCGTTCAATCCTTGTGAAAGGTGGTCCCCTAGTTGTTGGCGCACTGCAGGATCCTTTAGTCTATCTGTATTAAACTTGGGCATTCGAGTGTTTCCTTGGGATCTCCGAACTGCAGCTGTACGCAATCTTACGGTAGCAACCATCAGATGGTGGTCCCGGGCCATTCCCATGTCAGCACCTCTTCTGTTACGGACGTCCTGGAGACTGCTTCTAAAACGCCGGCTGATCGCGAAGTGGTCAATTTGGTTGGATGATTGAAAATTGTTAAAGATTAATTTAATTAAAATGAAAAAGCGTGTAATGTTATACATGGCCTCACTGATTATATGTTAAATATGGCAACACTGATTAATATGTCAGTTCAGTTGTGCATCATTCTTTGATTTGTAAAGACGCAATTATCCATCTAAATAAAGAATTAACATTATTAATCTTTAGTGATAAAAGTTTGTTATTAATATTTTGCTAAATATTATAATCGAGGCAACCAAAATGCATTGTATTAAAAAGAAACTTCCACATTAAGACACTTTCTAATTTTTTTTATTGATTTATGTTTGCGAAATTGTGTGAATGCCATTTTTTATTCGTTTATAAAAATGATACTTTATGTGCCGTTTTCACTGGGCCAAATGAGGTTATTTCCTTGCAAATTTCCAAATGAGATCCAAATTAACTCAATTCCCATACAAAATCACATTCGAAATGATGTAATTTCAACCTCATTTGCACGAAATTATGTTGGAAATTAGGTGAATGCATTCAGCGGGAATCAGTTTCAAAAGCTCTTAAAAGCTTTTGTATGAAAATATCAATACACTATACTCAACAACATAAAACAGAAAGAGAAAACAACGAAAATAAACGGCTAACTGCCATTCAAAATTCAAAATGAAATGAGATGTCAAATGAAATTAGCAAATTTGATAATGAAAACACTTTTTTGCCAATTTCCTTAATTACCTCATTTTCGGCTCTAATGAAAACGTAGTATTAATTTGGCGTGTGTGTGTGTGAAAATTTGTGTGTTGATTTTTTTTTTGTTGAAACGAAAGTGAAATGTGAAAAAGGTAAAAACAATCGATTATTTTTTGTTGAATCGACATCGACATAATTTTCTTGAACACACCATTTTTCATCTCTCGTTGCAGTTGCCAAACAGTCCCCTTTCACACAAGGAAACTGAGTTGCCGGCGATTTTTATTTTTTTGTCGAGAAGGGCGTAAAAGGAAGACAAAAAATCTCCCCCCATACCCTTATCGCCTACGAACTAGCCAGTTTCTGGCAACTCAGTTCCTTGTGTGAAAGCCGTCTAAGTTAACCTATCCGGTTCATGTCGTTCACACGGATAGTCGAGTATTCGAGATAACATATATCAGTGCAACGTGAACGTGGCCATTCGTACTTTTCAGATTTGACAGCTGCAATCAAAGGTATGCATTTATAAGAAGATGTAAAGGCGTCATAAATGGTAACATATAAATGGCAGATACAAACGCACACATTAACTCTTTTTATGATTCTTCATCCATGTTACACTACTTGTTAAGCTGGCTTTAGACTTTCGGTGTTATCATCGGTGTACGTTGTTCGTTGTTATTTGTACGCGAAACAACGACAATTTAAATGATTAATCCGAACAACGAACTAAGAACGAATGAAGAACGTGCAAATTCAAATTAGGTTTGAAATGTCGGTGTTCGTTGTTACCCGAACAACGTGTGTTTAAGTGCGAGAACTATTTAAATGAACATTGTTTTGGGGTGTTGTGTAATATGTAGGGACATTTTCGAAGTTCTTTTAATCAATGAATGGCACAAGAAGCCTAGGTATATAAATAAACAGTTTTGTAAATAGGTTTTAGCTTTCTAATGTAAATGCTTTCTTCGTTGTTCGTTGTTGAGAGAAGAACGAACAGCGAACAACGTTCACCGAATGAAGAACGAAAGTCTAAAGCCAGCTTGTTTGTAGTTTGTTTCATATGCAAGATTACAGGTAAACGCACACAAATGTATTCCAGATAAGCCTTTCTCCCTTCAAGCTAAATCACGGACCCGAATTTCTCGGTTCACTTTGGAATCACTTGGGAATCAAAAAAAAAACTGAGTGTCTCACACACATTAACAAATTTTCTGTGTACGCATGTAAAAAGAAGAACAAGAATCGAGAGAATTTGTTTATGCACGGAGAAATAGTTAGAGTACAGTCATTTTGTTTTAATTTCCACCACTTTTTTTTTTTAGTTCAGTTTTGTAGGTAGCTTGGCGAAACCATTGCTTTTTATCTTTTTTTCTTATGAAAACTTTAAGAAATTTCCAATCAAAAATACAAGTTTACTGTGTTTTATATGTATATGTTTCGTTGTGGAAATATATAATGTACCTTTTATAATTGATAAATAAAAATAAAGTCTTGAAATGAACAAAATCCTGTTTTTTTTTTGTATGCAATGTAGAAACTCGACTAGATGGGGAAGATTCATTCATTTTTGTTGGTCCGTTTTGGATTCCATTTAAGCTCCGTTTTCTTGGAGTATGGTGAATTGGAATACTCTCTCTCTCCCTCACAATACATCCACATAATGGCTCCGTGGTGATTCTAATAGCCTTTTCACACCAAACCCAAAACCGGGTTTTCGGCTATTTGTTTACGAAAACTTGAATTGCGTTCACACCGAAAATTTACAAGTTTTCATTTGACATTTCACTTGTTTTGCTTGAACACAATGGTTTCGAGGAAGGGCCGCGCCGCTTTGAAAATTTTCAGTCCCATAGAAAAGGGAAAAATCAAATGTTTTATGTACAATTAAAAGACAATTTATTCATATTGGAATTTAATAATGGAAATACTATCAATCCTGATTCGTTATAATTAATTTATTTCTTAACCGGTCGATTTCACGTAGTAGTTAAGATGCGCGACACTGCGTCGCGCTCTCTTGTGTTCCAGCTGAAGAAATATTTTTTCCTGGCAGCAACCCGTCAGCTATTTATATGACATTTAATTGAGGACTGAATGTTTCACAAGGTGTGTTTGCTTAGTTCATCCTACAAATCCAACATGTTTTGGACAGGCTTTATTTAAAACTTGTGTATTATCAAAACTTATGGTTTAGCATAAATTTATGGAAAAACTTGTGTTTTCGATCTAGGTTTTCAGCCAAAACCGATATTTTCGCGAAAACCGGGTTTTGGGTTTGGTGTGAAAAGGCTATAATTTCCATACTAATTTGGTCTGATTTGGTATCGTTTTGGATCCGGTTTTGGGTCCGTTTATGAACTGGTTTCGGATCCAAAACGGACTCGCTTGCTTGAAGGGCTCTAGGCTGTTCCCTTCAAGCAAGCGAGTCCGTTTTGGATCCGAAACCAGTTCATAAACGGACCCAAAACAGGATCCAAAACGATTCCAAATCGGATCAAATTAGTATGGAAATTAGAATCACCACGGAGTCATTATGTATTGTGAGAGAGAGAGAGTATTCCAATTCACCATACTCCGGGAAAACGGAGCCTAAATGGAATCCAAATCGGACCAACAAAAATGAATGAATCGATGCATACCCAAATGTATTGCATTAAAAAGAAACTTCCCCATCTAGTGGAGTTTCTACATTGCATACAAAAAAAAAACAAACAGAATTTTGTTCATTTCAAGACTTAATTTTTATTTATCAATTATAAAAGGTACAATATATATTTTCACAACTAAACATATACATATACAGCCGTATTCATTAGAATCCGCTGAATAGTTATGCACTGCACGTTGCATAAATTGTTATGCATAAAATATTTTTCAACCCATTATAGTTATAATGAGCTTGTGTCAAAATTAGTACCATAAAGGAGGAATCTAGTACGTTTAACTTTCACAACTGACAAAGGAGACCCAATGTGTGTGCTGTGTGAAAAATCAATAGAAGTAATTCTGATGGCGATTGGATTCTTTTTGGTTCCTTATTAATTTCTTTTAATATTATTATAATTATTCAGTAACTTTGTTATTTGTTTGTGTTCGCAAATAAAATTAAAAATATTTGAAAGAAAAAATACGTCGTTTTTGATTTATTTCATGAATTGTTCCATTCACTGACATCGTGATGTTTTTGTTGAGGAGAAAAATAAAAGGGTGGTGCTTATTTTGTAATGCTAAAAATTCATTTGTATTTTCCCATGAAAGTGATATAGGTGAATCTTTGTATAATTTTATTTTAATCGCGCATGTCGTCGAGCATTTGCAAAAGTTGTAAGATTTGATGGAAAATCTTTAAATTTTGCACATTTATTAAGCAGGTTCTATAAAATAAAGTGTACAAAACAATGTTCTTTGTTTTTTAAAACAATATCCCAACAAAAATTTACAGTAAATGAACAACACCAACATTATTAATTGTTGTATTAAATTTTATAAAATATTTTGAAAGTGAGATATCAACACCTCAAAGATTGCAAAAATAAGCGCTCCCCTAACATCTATCTACATTATTGCTATGTGTGAGTCAAAGTGACATTCCGATACTAAACAACCCTTATGTTGGCTCTATACAACCTCCAAACGCGTTTAGCTTATGTTGCTTCTATTCAACGTTGCATAAGTTTATGAATAAGGTTTTTGCGTTCAGAGGCATTATAAAGAATGCATAGCGCTATGCACTCGCTATAATTCGTTTATGCATAAGGCTGATAATAAACAGTAAACTTGTATTTTTGATTGGAAATTTCTTAGAGTTTTCAGAAGAAAAAAAGATAAAAAAGCAATGGCCTTAGCCGCGCTACCTACAAAACTGAACTAAAAAAAAGTGGTGGAAATTAAAACAAAATGACTGTACGCTCTCTATTTCTCCGTGCATAAAAAAATTCTCTCGATTCTTGTTCTTCTTTTTACATGCGTACACAGAAAATTTGTTAATGTGTGCGAGACACTCAGGTTTTTTGGAGTCCCAAGTGATTCCAAAGTGAACCGAGAAATTCGGGTCCGTGATTTTGCTTGAAGGGCTCTATGCGTTTCCCTTCAAGCATGCGAACTCGTTTTCGGCCCGCAAACGTATCAAACAACGAATGGAAGGCTTCGCATTCGGATCCAAATACGGACCGAAAAACTGCGTTTTGCGGCTCAAATTAGTATGGAAATTAGAATCTCCACGGAGCCCTTATGTGAATGTATTGTGAGAGAAAGAGTTTTTCAATTCACCATACACGGAAAACCGAAACCAAATGGAATCTAAAACGGTTCCAAACAAAATGAAGGAATTGAGGCATACCCAACCGAAATGTATTAAAAAAAACTTCCCATCTAGTCCAAAATAGAACAAACAATTTTTTTTCAAGTTTTTTTTATTTATTATTCATAAAAGGTTTTCTAAGGACTATTTCGCACTAATAAACATGACGTTTTTCCACAAATATAAATTTACATTTAATAAATAGAAACTTGCATTTCTGATTGGAAATTTTTCAAAGTTTTAACAAGAAAAAAAGAGATAAAAAAGCAACCGTCTTCGCCACGCTACCTACAAAACTGAACTAAAAAAAAAGTGGTGGAAATTAAGGCAAAATGATTGTCTATACCATAGAGAAAATAAAATAATATAGTATACTTACTCTATGGTCTATACTCTCTATTTCTCGGTGCTTAAAAAAAATACTCTAGAAAATTTGTTTTTGTGTGTGAGACACTCATATTTTTTGGATTCCCAAGTGAACCGAGAAATTTGGGTCCGTGATTTTGCTTGAAGGGTTTACGTGCGCAAATCCTTGTAGGTATAGGTTTACATGCATATAAAGTTACTTACTACTACTACTGGCCGCATTCAGAAACCTATGCGATAGCCTATCTAAGATAGGTTCGTAACCATATAGGTTTCTGAACAGCCAACTGTTTTTGACATTTGGCTTTTGGATACAAACGTATACCTAAATTTTTCCGATAGCTTGGATAGCTATCCAAGAGCAACAGCTGTTTTGTCATGAGCTGTTTTTTTACACGGGATTACAGGTTTCTGAATACGGCCAGTGGCACTTGGCACATGGAGTCACGGCACCTAGCAGCCAGCGCGTGAAACTAACAAACGAGATAGATTTCTTTTCCATTTGACGTTCAATGCATTTCACATAAGAGAAAAACAAAAACAGCTCGTAGAAACATTATTTTAACAAATTAATTTTATATGAACAGTTGTTTGTATTATAATTGCAATAGAATAAATAAACATGCTTGTTTGCAAAACGTAAAATATATCGAAACTTATTACTAATTTGCTTTATTTTGCAGATGAAGTATGTAAACAAACGTCCTTTTTTGTTGTTGTTTTTCAAAATGGATGCAAGGCATCAGTCAGAACGATATTATGTGCGTAGGTACGTAGTAGTTTAGGGGGCTAGAGTTTCTTGTGGATTTTAATAAAACATTAATTTTCCTTTTTATTATAAGTAAAGAATGAAGTAGAAATGTTAAAGGTCCACTTTAGTGATCGTAAGAAAAAAAGATAATAGGTACCAGGAAATTATGTGTTGCACCAATAATTGCGGTTTTCTATTTTTCGATTAATTTCGTTCACTTTTGCTTTTTGCTTTGTATTAGGTACGCGCAGGTTAATATAAAGTTAATATAAATTATAGGGGCATCATTTGATTTCTCCGTGTTCGTTTGTTTTATCCTACCTCGTAAGTTTCTTTCTAAGAATAATTTTTTAACGTAATTTCGGGCAAAAAAAAACTTTTATCCTCCATTTAAAAAAGGTTAGCACTCTTTTAAAGTAAACTCTTCTTAAAAATAGAAATAATTAAGAGTGATCGAGCTTGACCTTCATTCATACCTTGCCTCTTTTGTAAACCAAGAAACAAATGTGTAAATAGCCAATTGAAAAATATTTTTTTAACAATTTTTTCACAAGAAGATTTTTATTCAATTACGAACAAACATATTTTTTTAATAATCGTGACTACGCCACTGCCTTTCTCAATTTCTAATCGAGTACTTTTGTTGTTGTTTCTGGTTGTAAAGGTGGTTTGTTTACATTTTTCATTTACAAAGCAAAGCATTTTAGCTATATATTTTAATATATTTTCGGGTTGATTTATAAGCTTACACATTTTTTGGTTCTATTTAAATCATAATATGGATACCCGTTGATATAAAATAATTTGGTATAACTAATTTTCACCAGGCGCTTTTTTCGTTTTCTCTTATGGGAAAAACATTGAACGTTAAATCGAAAATAAATCTATCGCCTTTTGAAGCTTAAGCGCTTGAGATGCAGGTGGCGTGGAAAGCAACTTACCAGGTGTCAATGGGGATTTTTACCGAATTGTCAAACTCAAAACTGACAGCCAAAATTTTGGGTTAATGACATTTGTGCGTTCTTTTTCTTCTAACTAGTTCACCTTCATCGTTCTTTTAATAAGAAAAAGTAACTTTGAGTTTTCATTTTGGGGTTAGATTGTGTTTGCTTTTCGTCTTCCGATTTGGAATTGTTTTCAATTTTATAATAATTAATTATAAATTTAATTGTTTTATTATTGAATTTGATATTTGGAATTGTTTTCTGAATAATTCACTTTTCATTGAAATTTTATTCATCCGCTTGGGTCAATTTTTTAATAAAGAAATGTGTGGCTCATAAAAAATTAACAAAAAAAGCAAAAACAAATTACAATTGTTTTGTATTGCGATTCAATTTCATGCAAAAATGAAGTTGATAGTTATTTAATTTGTAGGAACCATGCATTTTTGGTAGTGAATTATTTATCAATAAATTTAACGCAATCAAAATTTTGTATTTTGTTTATTATTTCTTATTTTTTCGATTTTTTTTCAACCCCTTCCCATTTTATTAACTTTGATCGTTCTTAAAAAAAATAACTTTTTTAATTTTGACATTTCCACTTATGTTTTTGACCATAGTTACTAAAAAGAATTACTAAAAAGAACACATTTCTTTATTAAAAAATTGACCCAAGCGGATGAATAAAATTTCGATGAAAGTGAACTATTCACAAAACAATTCCAAATATCGAATTCAATAATAAAACAATTAAATTTATAATTAATTATTATAAAATTGGAAACAATTCCAAATCGGAAGACGAAAAGCAAACACAATCTAACCCCAAAATGAAAACTCAAAGTAACTTTTTCTTATTAAAAGAACGATGAAGGTGAACTAGTTAGAAAAAAAAGAACGCACAAATGTCATTAACCCAAAATTTTGGCTGTGAGTTTTGAGTTTGACAATTCGGTAAAAATCCCCATACAAAGGTGACATCTGACACCATTGCTGACACTTCTTTTATGTTTACTACTTTTTTTTATCATATAATGAATTTTACAATGCAGAGCCAGAAAGTTTGTCGGTTCATTAAACTTAGATCGCTTCAAAGATCCACAAAAAGATACAGTTCCAATAATGTCCGACGTGTTGTTGTTACCGGTCTTGGGGCAGTAACACCACTTGGAAGAAATGTCAGTGACTCTTGGCAAAGAATTCTCAAAGGGGAAGCAGCTATATCAAATTTAGGAGAAGCCTACAAAGGAATACCGTGTCAAGTTGCAGCACAAATCAACAAAGATGAATTGCAACTAGATAAATCTTTCACTAAAAGTGACCTGAAGATTATGAGTCCAGCCACAATATTATCTCTTCTTGCTGCTCAAGAAGCGCTGGCGGATGCAAAACTACTTGATGTCACCGACGAAGAAGAAAAGAACAGAACCGGTGTTTGTGTTGGAATGGGCATGTTCGATTTACCAGAAGTGTACAACTCCTATGCATCACTTACCAAGGGATACAATCGAGTAAGTCCGTATTTCATTCCCAGACTATTGCCTAGTATGGCATGTGGGCACATTAGCATGCGATTTGGTCTAAGGGGTCCCAATCATTCTGTGTCCACTGCTTGTGCCACAGGGGCACATGCCATTGGAGACGCTTTTCGTTTTATAAAACACGGAGATGCTGATGTTATGGTAGCTGGCAGTGGAGAATCCTGTATAGATCCGCTTGCAATAGCTGGATTTTGTCGCCTAAGAGCACTTTGTACATCATTTAACGACGATCCAAGTCGTGCTTCAAGACCATTCGACGAGAAAAGAGACGGTTTTGTTATGGGTGAAGGCGCTGCTATATTGATATTGGAAGAACTTGAACATGCCAAATCAAGAAATGCCACAATCGTAGCCGAAATACTTGGCTATGGTCTATCAGGTGATGCATATCACATTACATCACCCAGTGAAGACGGTACTGGAGCTTTTCTTGCCATGACAAGAGCAATAGCAGATGCTAAAATTGATCCGAACTTAGTTGGTTATATTAACGCACATGCTACTTCCACTCCAACCGGAGATAAAATAGAAGCAAGAGCAATCAATAGGACTTTCAACGAACACACTAAAAATATTGCAGTTTCCTCTACCAAAGGAGCTCATGGTCATCTATTAGGTTCATCAGGTAATCTCGAGGGACTCTTTGTTGTTAAGGCATGTGAAACTGGAATACTGCCTCCTTCAATAAATGTGGATAAAGTTGGCGAGGGCATTGATTTGAATATTGTCACAAAGTCAGAAAAATGGAATTCCGAAAGAAGAATTGCTCTAAAGAATTCATTTGGATTTGGTGGCACTAATGCATGCCTCTGTATATCTAGCTTTGTATAGTTAAATATATTTTTTTGTGAACTGTTAACAAAAGTACTATTGAAATTGTTGTTTTAATAAGAAATAAAAATACATATTTGTAGAAAAAATTTAATTTTCTCAGTTTTTAAAAGTTGTGTAACGTATTATTCATTTTAAAAACAAACATATTAGAGTAAGAGCCCAGGGCCGCCAGACATACGTCATTTTATAAAAGCTAAGAATTTTTCTGCGAACAGATACTATGGCAGCTAAGAACAAATCTATACTAAGAATCTTCAATTCGGGTGCAATTAAGAGGTAGCGAGTGTTAAGGTTGCATACAAATGTTGCAACATTGCGTTAGTTTATCAAAGCTGAATTTTTGATATGTCTTAGGGGATGGTGTCATTAACTTTATTGGACACTTGCCAGACATCTATAGTGGGGCCTAACGTGAGCCAGACACTTAAAATATGTCAAACTAATCGTTCCATTTACGTTGTAGTTTTAAAGCTAATATTTATGTTTTATGGGCAACTGTTTAAAAATAATTCCCCATCAGCTATACATCTACAGTGGGGCGTATTCATCAGTCAGACATTTAAAAGCATCTAAAATAAGCGAAAAAATCCCGTTTTAGAAACAAAGAATTATTATTTTGACAATTTTAAGGTGATATAAGGCCCCGCTGTAGGTGTCTTGCTAATTAAACAATATTGTAGAATATTTGCCCACAGAAAACAAAATCTTGATTTGATTCTGTTATGTAAATGGCACGATTAGTTGGACAGATTTTAAGTCTCTGGCTCACGTTTGGTCCCACTGTAGATGTCTGGAAAGTGTAAAATAAATTAAATGACAAGATCCCCTAACACATACCAAAAATTCAGCTTTGATAAAATAACGCAATGTTGCAACATTTGTGTGCAACTTTAACACTCGCTACCTCTTAATTGCACCCGAATTGAAGATTCTTAGTATACATTTGTTCTTAGCTACCATAATATTTGTTCGCAGAAAAAATCTTAGCTTTGATAAAATGACGTATGTTTGGCGGCCCTGGGCTCTTAGTCTATTGTATTTAAATTTTTCAGTGAAAACGAATACATGTTAAAAGCTGAAATTTTACTTCGAAATACATTAGTAATGGGACTCTAACGCCCATGCAATTCGATCGAAAGTGAATTGAAATCACCTTTCAATTTCACGTGAAATGAAATAGCATGTTCTACATTTCGATCGATTTCGAAATTGCTTCGAACTGTCAAATATGAAGGGTCAACCATTTTTATTTTGTTTCTGATGTGAAATTACTGCGCTTTGAGCATGCAATATTATTGTCAATTTTAGGAGAAAAAAGGAAGCAGAATTCCAAGGAAAAAGTATAAGACAAATTTTGCGCGACAAATCAAATACAATAAATTTACCTGACATATAGGCCTAAATTGGCGAGATCTTTTATTCTGTTAATCTGCTATTCTGTTATGAATTTCTATACAAAAGTTTGAGCTGTCAAAAAATCTTTTATGAAATATAATTTTGGTATTCGGCATGCCAAACTGTTATGAAATCTGTTAAGAAATCTGCTATGAGTGCTGTCAAAAGTTCGAAACTCTCAACAAATCTTTTACGAACCGCATTTTTGGTATTCAGCATGCCACAATCAGTTATGGAATCTTTTATGAATCATAAAAGACACATTTTTGTGGCTTTTATCATAAAAGATTTCAATTAACGGGGTAAAAATTGGTATTTATCTTTTATTTCGTCAATAAAATGTTCATACAGGGGGACAAATATAATAAGAATACATATTTATTTAGGTACACAAATTATTTTTGCACAAAACACGAATTTATTTTTTTACACGAAAGCAAAACACACTTTTGATGCAAGAAAGATTAAGTAGTTATAGTAAATTTGATGATCCCGATTTGCAAAAATTTAATTATTAATTAATTGATTAACTAAATTCCAGAATCCATAGAAAAAATGACCACCAATCCAGGTTTCTTTCAGTGACGAAACAGTTTGTTTACCTACAGCAGACAAGCTCATTTTTGATAGCTGATAGATAGCAGATTTTGATAGGTAGTTCCAAAATTGTTGAGTACCTACCTAACTACGTGTTTTTGGAACTACAAGAAATACGCTTTTCATGATTATGTTCGAGTTAAAATTATTTTGATTTATTTTAAGTAAACCCCCCTAAGCCATTCGCTGAAAAAACAGCCAAAACTCGTAGGTAGTTAGGTAGGTACTCAACAATTTTGGAACTACCTATCAATATCTATAATAGGCATGTATAGGTATTGGTACCTATAGTTACTTTCTATTTCATACAGAAAAGAAAATCATCGTTAATGAAAAAGTACCTATAGAATTAGAATTATTTTTGTTGTCTTTTTTTAAATTATTTTAACTGAATAAATAATACTCAAGGTGTAACTTAAGTCTTTTTAAATGCAGCCTAAATGCAGGGCACTCCTTAAAAAGAATAGAACAAAAAGAATTAAGTCTTAATTATCGCAATTTTGCATACAAGTTGAAACTGTGGATACCCAAATAAAAGAGAATGCTGTTGGTGGGCTAACTGCATGTCCCAAAAAAGTAATTATTAATTAAAAATAGAAATAAATACAAATTAAAAAAACTAACACGATGAAAAAGCATTATAAAAAAGAGACAAACGAATGCAAATGTTTTAAAATTTTAATAAAATTTGGTTAAATTTTTTTTGTCATAAAAAATTTGGGACGTATACAAACCAAAAAAAAAGACAAACGTAGACAAACGATTTTCTATCGAACTGCGTTTTTAGAATTTTCGAGCGTTATAGTTGGTGGGCTAACTACATGTCCAAAAAAAGTAATAATTAATTAAAAATAAAAATAAATACAAATCCAAAAAATTAACACGATGAAAAAGCATTATAAAAAAGAGACAAACGAATGCAAATGTTTTAAAATTTTAATAAAATTTGGTTAAAAAAAAAATTATTGTCAAAAAAATTTGGGACGTATACAAACGAAAAAAAAGACAAACATAGACAAACGATTTTCTATCGAACTGCGTTTTTGGATTTTTCGAGCGTTACAGTTGGTGGGCCAACTACATGCTCCATATAATTAATATATAATTAATTAAAAATAGAAATAAATACAAATTAAAAAAATTAATACGATAAAAAATCATTATAAAAAATAGACAAACGAATGCATATGTTTTAAAATTTTAATAAAATTTGGTTAAAAAAATTTTTGTTGTCAAAAAAAATTTGTGACGTATACAAACGAAAAAAAAAGAAGACAAACGATTTTTTATCGAACTGCGTTTTTGGATTTTTCAAGCGTTAAAGTTGGTGGGCCAACTACATGCTCCATATAGTTAATATATAATTAATTAAAAATAGAAATAAATACGAATTAAAAAAAATTAATACGATAAAAAATCATTTTAAAAAATAGACAAACGAATGCATATGTTTTAAAATTTTAATAAAATTTGGTTAAAAAAAAATTTGTTGTCAAAATAATTTGGGACGTATACAAACGAAAAAAAAAAAAGACAAACATACTAAACGATTTTCTATCAAACTGCGTTTTTAGATTTTTCAAGCGTTATAGTTGGTTGGCCAACTACATGTCCCAAAAAAAGTAATAATTAATTAAAAATAGAAATAAATACAAATTTAAAAAACTAACACGATGAAAAATCATTATAAAAAAGAGACAAACGAATGCATGTTTTAAAATTTTAATAAAATTTGGTTAAAAAAAATTTTGTTGTCGAAAAAAAAATAGGACGTATACAAACGAAAAAAAAAGACAAACATAGACAAACGATTATCTATCGAACTGCATTTCCAGGTTGTTCGAGCGTTATAGTTGGTGGGCCAACTACATGTCCGAAAAAAAGTAATAATTAATTAAAAATAGAAATAAATACAAATTTAAAAAACTAACACGATGAAAAATCATTATAAAAAAGAGACAAACGAATGCATGTTTTAAAATTTTAATAAAATTTGGTTAAAAAAATTGTTTTTGTCAAACAAATTTGGGACGTATACAAACGAAAAAAAAAAGACAAACATAGACAAACGATTATCTATCGAACTGCATTTCCAGATTTTTCGAGCGTTATAGTTGGTGGGTCAAACTCTGTAAATTTATTTGAAGTGGCTATATAAAAAAAAAACGGTGAGTGTACAAACGAATCTAAAACTTGTACAAACGTAGACAAGCGATGTACATACGATTGCAATTAACAGTTTTGCTCAACTCAATAGTTGGTGGGCCAACTACATGCAAGCGAAATGTTCTGATAAATAAAGTAAATTCTTGACTTTTTGTTTCAGTTTTCAAAGTGAAGTGGACAAAAGACTCACACTCGGTGTGAGATTTGTCTCCACTTGAGAAACCCCTCGCAAAATACGGATGTTCCTCTATGCACTCAGGAATACCTTCTCGTGTCGTATGTCCTTATGTTTCCCCCTAAAAAAAACAACAAATAAATACTAAAAAACGACGACAAAAATAAGTTGTTCTTACATTTAGCACGAAGACGAAGAAATACACAAGCTTACAGCAACTGTACCAATTTCACAGACAAATAACAGAACATAAACTAAGTGATTTGAATGCGTTCAGAAAATGGAATAAACCGAAATACAGAACATCCATTTCCATTTTCGAAATTTCAATTCACGATAACGAACTGTGGAGCACCCAAATTCACATTCGCCATGTGAATTCTCAATAAGTGAAATGCAAAACATGGGCGTAAGGCCCAGTTTTTCAGTGAAGAGTTTAAAGTTAAACTCGAGTTACCTCACCAAACCCCAAGGTTTCAAATCTCGAGTTGTACTTAATTATTTGAAAATTTTTTGGCTATGTATTAGACCGAGAGCCCGCAGCTATTTTTGGGTGTGAGCGATAGCGAAAATTCCTTCTGTTTTAAGATAGGTCCATAATATTCATATGCAAATATGAAAGTCTTGCATGTTGGGGTTAGGGCCTTTCTGTGTCTGTATTGAATATTATTCTTTTTGTTAAAGCTCACGTACCAAGTGTAAAAACTTCAAAATTGTATTTATTTAAAGAACTGAGGCCCCAAAATATGAGTATGGGGCTCCAGACATTTTCTGTGGGGCCAAATGTCTGCAAGACCAAGACGCACTCAAAGATTGAAGCTAGGACCTCTTAGCCATTTCTAGGGTACTCAGCTCTTTTATTTAATATGATTTTGACAGCATTTTAAATGCAGTATTGCATACAAAGGCCCCAACCCCGATTGCAAAAAAAAAAAAAACATTTATATCACTTACCGTTTAAAAAATTAAGTTCTCGATATTTTAATACGTTCACCCTAACAAAATTCTTAAATTAAATTTCCTTTTTTCATTATGGCTTATAACACAAGTTCAATTTGATTATTGAATACATATATATATTATTGAAAATATATACAATAACCTTTAAAGGGTGGCAACCATTTCCCTCTAGACAACCCATGTAAAAACTGTCTATTTGGACATTATAATAAGAAACTGTTTATCCCTCACCTGGTAAAGAAATGAGGCTAGGTCGTCATATGGCGGGCTCCAGAATATAAGAGCCTAGTAACTAACAGCCCTTTTCTCGTGAACCGTAGATTCGATTCCCTTTCGCACTGTTTCCATTGTGCTATCCGTCGGGTGAACTGCATTATTCCAAGCCAATTTGACATTCACATAAACAACTGTTCCCTATTCATGTGAAAATCTTAAGAAGTTTCAACAAATTGTTTTGGTTGATTATTTTATTAAAACAAAATAGAAATAAATAGAATGAGTCCGTTCACGTGAAAAAGAGAATAACACTCCGTATTACCGAAATTGCAGAATAGTTACAAGAAAATTCCCCCCCCCCCCCCCCATGAATAGCAGAAAAGGGCAAGGCTTCCTGCCCTATGTTCTTCAATTGTGCGGAAATATTGCATGAGATTTTTGACAAGTAGGTGGGATATGTTCCGTTGTTTTATTACATGTTATACACATAGGTAGTTTTTCCTCTTTTAATAAATGCTGATGGGTAAAGACGGTGTGTCATAGACGAAGACGGGCCAAGGCGGTGTTGAGTGATGCAGAATGGAGTCTGTCTGTGTTTATACTGGAGTAATAAGAAAGAATGCAATGCAATCAAGACACCTCTTTAGGATCAGATTGTTAACGAATCAAGGTCAAGCTTAGTGTAGATGTTAAAAAAATATAAACTAGCTTCGCGGTCCGGGAATTTATTTCGAAGGTGACTGCAAAGGCCGTGTTGAGGCTAGATTTGGTGCATTACCTTTAATTTTGTTTTCTACTTAATCTGCCAAAATATCAAATAAAAATAAAACCAATAGCCTCATTTCCAAAAGTGCTTTTATGAAATTAAAACAAGGCTGAATAAGCCCATTCCTTTAATCTGAATTTACTCTACAGTTGGTTGAATTTCACCCCATAGCCTTTCGCGTACTCAAACAATTTGAAGTTTTTCACAAAAGAGAGCGCCGACTCGAGAGTAAAAAAGGCCCCATTCTGTAAATTTATGTCAAAATCTGTCGACAGAAATTCATGGTTCAGCGAAATGTAAAGAAATCCAATCTAGCAGAAAATACAAAATTGAAAATATTGAAGAAACCAAAGTGAAAATAAAATTTCTCGAAGGGGTAGGAAAAGAGCTCTTGAAAAAAAGAAAATTAAAAAAAAAAACTTTAAAACGCTCCGCGGCACTTTATAAAACAAAACCCACCATTAAAAAGACACTGTGTGTTTGTTTTGAAGCAACACTCAATAAAAAAAATACTTCATTGCACATTTGTAAAGTGTCTTAATCTTTATTTGGAAAACTTCGTAAAAATTTACACGAAATAAAATATTATATTATGTATATTTAATTGTTTGTTTTTTTTTTTTTATATATTTATGTTTTCATTTTATTTTTCATGCTTATGCTTAACTGCGTGAACACAAGTTCGAAATAGATAAAACTATTATTTCGTCCACAAAATAAGTGTGTTTATTTTTTCTTCTAGATGTGAGTTATTTTTTTTTTCAAGTGTATAATTTACATTTTTTATATTATATAATTAAGAGCTTAAAAATATATTTTTTTAATTATAATATAATATATAACTAAGTTCTTTTTATTACACCTACTCTAAAACAACTACACTTATAAAACACTATAAATATTTATAAATTTGTGTTTGCATGTTTATATGTGTGTGTGTGTGTGTTTAATCTTATTTTTTTTTTTTTAATTTTCATTATTGCTAAACAACTTTCAAAATGTATCCCACCCATATCGCTTTGAAGCATTGAAATAATAATATTGATAGTGACTAATTACATAAATATACATATATATTTATATATTTATTTAAATAAAAAGGCCTTTTTATTTTTTTAATATTGAACTATTATTATTAAAAACACCAATAGAAAATTCATATTTTTTTTCAGAAAAAGAAATTGTACGAATTTACCTACGTATTATGGGGTACTTTGTTTAATAATTTTTGTTTTTTATTTAACTGGGAAAAGTTTTTTTATTTAACTTTGTGTGTTTATGACTGTGTTTTTTAAAGACTTTAAAATCTTTATACGTATTTTAAAAATTGCAGATAGCTTCACTGTTAAACAACTGATTTAATGCATACATGCGTTAGAAGGTAATATATACTTTACATTCATATAATTATATTTGTAATTTAAATGTTTTTTTTTTTTCATATAAATATAATCACATTAAAAGAGGAAGTTTCCAAGTTGATTTCTTAGTATAAAAATATTTGTTATTTAAAGATTGTTGTTTAAATTTATTTTGAAAGTGTATGAAAGTGAGAAGGGGGATATAAGAAAAAACAAAAGTTGGTTGAGTTTTTTTGTTGAATAGTCGTAAACAAAAGGATTTTTTTTATTTTAATTGACAAGAGATATTTTTATTTAAATAAAAAAAATATTGCAATAAATTAAGTGACGAACAAAAAAAAAGTGAAAAATAGGATACAAGGTTCTAAAGATTATGTCCCAAATTACTTTTGAAGTAAATAGAAAAGGGTACATATTAAATTGCATCTAGTTGAAAATTATTAATTTTTTTAACAAACGTAAATGGAATAATTTTTGAGAAATTCTTAACATTGTTATTTAATGTTTTATTTTGTTTTTTCTTTTTTTTACATACATAAATACATATATGACTATGGCAGAAAAAAACTAAGTTTGTTGATATTTTTTATAATTAAATACGTTAATTGTGGCGCTTCGAAACATCACTGTTTTGTTTCTACAATTTGCAGAATCTAGCAGGTGATCACTTGAATAAAAAAACAAAAACTAACTTCTATGAATTGATACTTTCAATCTCAATAATTAACTCGAATGGAGTTCATGCACGAGTTATAATTTTGATTGAGGGTATAAAACAATAGTTATGTGGATATACCTTTCAATTAAGAAGCGCATCCATTGTATACGGATAGGGCTGTTGATGCTCTGTCGATATAGGTCAGTCTAGTATCACAACCTGTGGATCAATTGGTCTGGGTACCATTGGTTTGATGGGTAAGTTTCGCCATGGTTTACGGGCAGCTCGTCGAAGTTCCACTACGGATAACACTTTTCTAGCTTTTCTATTAATTTAAATGAAAGAATTGAAAAATTAAATTAAAATTAAAATAAATAAGAAATATTTTTCTACGATGCGATTGTTACAGTTTAAAAATCATAAAAAACATAAACCTTTAGTTCCCCGAAAGCTGTAAAAAAAAAAAAACAGAAAGACTTTCGAATTCGATATCTCTAGCACCTATACAATCGTATTTGTGTATTTGGGTTGTACAATATTCCCATAATTTGCTGTCGGCTCTTGGTAAAGCTTAATGTTGAACGAATTTGCAACCAGTGAATTAATTTCTTTTTTTTACATGTTGGGTTTCGATTGGATTTAGTAAGAATGCTACGTTGTTTAAATCAGTTTTTGATGTGTAACATCTTTGTTCTCCTGTATGAAACATGTTCTTGGCAGGGGTAATTTAAAAAAAATGGTGACTTCCGCAAGAGACTCCAACGTCAACGTGGTTTTTTCTTAACCGATTTCAAAGAAATTGACACAGGTTGTAGCTGAAATAATATTGGGCCCTATTGCGGTTGTCGATCGTCGATCGATAATCGCTAACGAGCACTCAACGATCGACAAATTGTGAAATCGATATTGTGGTTGTCGATTGCGGTCGACAATTATCGAAAATCCGATCGCTCGGTGTCGACCGCATTTTTGTGATCGACGGGGTCTATTCAACAAGTTAAAAATTGTGTAGGGATCAAAATGTGAGTGTTTTTATTTACAAAAATGTTTTTTTTTTTATAATTAAAAAATATTTAATTATTATTCTTAATGCAGTGCGAAACAAGTTTCAATGAAAAAACAGATAAAAGACATCAATGCACCCAATAACTCCTGGGAATACATTTCTGTTTGGCGTATTTTACTTTCGTTTATTTTCGACATCAGTGTGTTTCTTTTACACTTAGCACTTCTTTTAAGATTTAGAATACAGAAGATTGAGCCAATCATTTCCCACACTTAACTGATATGATGCTTGGACACAGAGTCGTAACGCGGTACACAATTTAAGGATGTTGGGAATCGATGATTTTCTTAGTCTCAGCTTAAGTTTCCCATCAATTTGAGAAAGTAATTATGGAATGGATAATCAAAAATAGTAAACAAAGCTACAAAAAATAAATAAATGAAAAGAAAAAAAAAAACTAAAGAATCAAGTAAATCCGTACAATTTATCAAGGGGTTAGATAAATCTTATATTTCGCCGTTTTCTGATGGCCTCTTAAGTTCCATTTCTTGTATTTTCTTCTGAATCTTTTTCACTTAACCACGCTTTGATTGTATTAATTTTTTGTTTTAAGTTATATTTTTTTAAAAATAAATTATTTTAGTGCAAACTTCACGAAAAGAAATAAGTAAACAATCCAGTCTGAACAAATCAATCTGTCAAACGTCAAGGTATGAATTCACAATTTATAATTTTTCATTCACAATGTATACTTTTTCATTCACAATAACTCATATACTAGTCGATCAAGTTACCCAATACCGATTGAGAAATCAGTCGATGGTGATGATCGTTGAAAGTGCGATCGCTGATAGACAACCGCAATAGGGCCCATTATTTTGTTTTTTATAATGTAAAAATAGAGCAGGGTTAAGCATTCCACATTCGAATATTGCGGCTAAAAAAAAGTCTTGACAGTACACGTCCGAAATGGGGCTCGAGGGTAAACTGATGTGCATTCTTGGATGTACGAGTATAACGGTTGAATATTTTTAGGGAAATAGAAAATTGTTTATAAAAATAACGGTAAAATAACGCATGACAGGAGACATTGCGACGGTGTTCAAGAGATACAAATGCCTCCATGGTATTTATCTCCTATCATTTTCATAGCTCTTCTTTGTATTCTATCCAACTGACTCAAGTGGGTTATTAGAGCACCTGCCTAAACATGAGAAAAGTGAAAAACAACTGACTGTCGTGACTATTTTTGACTTCTTGTTGTTGAGTTCTTGACCAAATTGTTAAATTATTATAGTTGTTTGACTTCACATAAAAAAAAGACATTCAAAAATAGAAAAATTTGAACAAAAAAATGTGTTTTGATTTTTTTGTTTACATTTTCTTTTGTGACGTCAAAAAAAAAGTCTGAAGAGTCAGTCAAATGTGAACAGTGTCATAAGAGTCGTTCAAAAATATCTCAACTTCGTTGTTATTTGACCGATTTCTGAAAAACGAATACACGTTGCAGCTGAAATTGAATTTTTGAGGAAAACAATATTTTTAAATTAGAACCGTTCGTCGAATTATTTCCGAAAGTAATACCGTTTACATTTTTAGAATCACCAATAAATCGGACAGAATTCATATTCACGCATAATTCACTACAAAATTCGTTTTTTAAAACACACCCCTTTGCTCTTTTTTTTAGATTCAAATAAAAAAAAAGATTCAAATAAATGCTAAGGGTGTTCTCAGAAATCTTTCAACGTCGAAATAATCCTGGACTTCACTTTCGCCTTATTAGCAGACCTCGTAACTTACAAATTTCAATTTAACCCATTTTTAATTTTTTTGTAGTTTTGCAGTTTGGACATTTACACAGTCATATCTTCGAAGACTGCGGATAAAGCATTCCTCAATAGAACAGGCAGCTGTCTGACAGATGTAATTGTCAAACAAAATTGTTATTTACTTTTCGAGTTTGGTGGATAAGCAAGAAATACTTTTTATTAAAAACAATTAGGAATAGTATTTATTTAACTACACAATTTAATTTAATTTGTGCTGTTTTTTAAATATTTTTTTGTTTGTTTCCAAAGTAAAAGCACAAAAGGCCACGATGTTTGTTAAAAAATATCAACTTGCAAGTGACAGCAGCTGATTTTGACAGTTGTCACAAACCTTTTCTAAGTTGTTCTACCTAAAAAGTAAGAAAAGAAACTCCTGTTCTATTCTGTTCCAAACTGTTCGGAACAGCCTCACTGAACAGCCAATCAGAACAGTTTGGAACTGAAAATTC
This sequence comes from Melangyna quadrimaculata, assembly GCA_949320155.1. Classification (NCBI taxonomy): domain Eukaryota; kingdom Metazoa; phylum Arthropoda; class Insecta; order Diptera; family Syrphidae; genus Melangyna; species Melangyna quadrimaculata. The sequence continues at coordinate 372,709,294 of OX439483.1, forward strand.
TCATTGAACAGTAAAAACTTGTACTTTTCTGTTCTAAACTCTTCCAAACTGTTCGGAACAACGTCGCTAAATAAAGCTTTTGTGATTTAAAGTAAAAAAAAACATCAACTATATTTTTTTTAATTCTTGAAGTCAATATATGTGGAATAAAATTAATTTTAAGTCGATAGCATTATTTGTTCTCGAGATATTTTAGACAGATGATATTTTACAACTTTTTTTAAATCACTGTAGTAAAAAATAAACGCTTATTCAATTTGATGAAAACCCTTTCGGCACGTTATGACGTTATAGCCTCCAAAATCAAATTCATACGAAGTCGATACCTATGCTCGTACTCGAGATATGTTAAACGAAACAAAAAGGGTCTCAAACGTACGAAGAAACGTACACACACATATCTTTTTAGAAACGATGGATTCGGATTCGAACCATCTCAAAACGTGGAGAAATATCAAAATGTTCAATTCAACAAATTGACAATAACTTCCTATGGGAAGTTAATAAAAATCATTTAAAAAGTTCTTGTACACTATTGCTATTTGTTAGTATCATTTGAATCAATAAAAACAGAAAATAAAACCAATTTTATTGGTAGAAGTATTTATAATAGTTGTTTTTGTTAACTATAGAACCGATTAACATATCTATTTTGTTAATAAACTTCAATTATTATATTATGTATATTATATTGTTAAATTTGACAACCATAATAGCTAACAGCGTACCTACCCAAACACACCTAACTTAGAATTAATTTGATTTTATCATGGCCAAATTTTGTTTTTATTGCATAGATATTACAGAACTACTTACTTGCTTGAGTCGGTGGCTCTAAAATATACATCATCTGGAGCATCCATCCAACTGATCACTTGTTTTCGGCCAGACCCTGTTCTTGACATTTGTGTGATTTTTGGTTTTCCATTTAACTGTTTATATAAAATTTTAATCTATTTATTTCATCAATTCCAATAATTGGTATAAATAATAAACTCACGTGGTGTCTAGCTAATGGCTGCCCAGAAGCAGCCATCATTGCAGCAAACTGTTCAGGACTAGGACAATGCGATGGCATTGGATCCTTATTTGGCCGTTTTGGTGGAGGCCCTTGTATAATTGTAACTAATTGGAACAAAAAAATAATAATTTATTCTTAATAAAAAATAAAATTTTAACAAATCCTTACCATTCGCGCCATTCATTTCTTCAATTGGTCGCTTCCGTAATATTGCAGGTGGTATAATTATAACATCCTTTTCAATTTCAATTACTTTATTCGGAATACGTTCATAAAGCAATGATCCATCGGGGGCTTTTGGAGGCTTTGGAAATGCAACCACATCAGGTTTCGGCAATTTATCTTTGGGCGTCAATATCAGCCACTCGTGTGGCCCGGGGCCAGGAGATCCTAAACGATTAGCAATTTTTGTCACACTTATTCTATCATGCTTCTTAGCCAATAAAATGTTCTTTATATCCAAATGAGATTTTCCAGTCAAACGCAAATTAACTGTAAATAAATTAATGTAGAAAATGAAACAGTTGTTTGCTTAAGAAAAAAAAAAAAATATTAATTTATTTAATTAACTTACATTCATGCTTAATCAGCAGCGTATTTATTGCAAATGATGTCTGCCGGGCAGCTTTTTTAGTTTTGATAAACTTTCTACATAAAATTCGAGCTAATCGCGTCATAGCATTTGTGTGGAGATAAAAAGCAGTGCGAGTTTTCATTATGGGACGCGGCGATCCAGAACTGATGGCAATACCATGCGCTTGAGCATAATGTCGCGCTAAATGAGTTTTCAGTTTGAATTCTTTGCCACAGCTCACAATTGAACATCTTAAAATCGATAAGCTAAGATGTGTATATGTTACTTAATCAAAACAAAAATTAGGGCTCGCATTACCTGTGACACTGACGACTAGAAAGATCATTGACTTTCTCATCATCCACTATAACAGTTTCAGGGATAATAACTGGTGTGGGTGCAATGGGTCCTAGAGGTGTTGTAGTAGGTGTGGGTTGTTTTTTCTTAACCTCTGTATCACTTCCTTCAGCTAATCTCGTTGCATTTTTTAAACCTCCGTATTTCTTCCAGTAGTTGTAACAGTTCTGACACAATCGACATGTCATGTGAGAAGGACCCCAAGGATACCACTGCAACGTTATAAATGCATTTGCTTTTTATTATAAAACTTACTTCATTCGATTTGTATGATGTTATGCATACATAAATTGTAGACTCAAATTAGTGGTAAAGTTAGTGTTATTAGTTTAAAAATTCGTTCAGTACAAGTTTATCTCCATGGTACTTTTAACGTTTGGATTGATTATCGTTCAATAATAACCATTTCTCTGTTCCCATATTGGAAAAGTTTCATCCATACTACCTTGCGTCAAATGTGGTAGCTCTGATTTTTTGCTGAGTTGTTAAGGATTTTACCTTTTAAAGAAATTTAGTTTTCGACCTCGAACCCCGACCGCTTCAGGGTAAAAATAAAAAAAAAAAACGTGAAATTTTCCCGCTTTTTCAGTAATTGGAGATTTCCCAAAAAAACTAATATTAAATTTGTTTCAACTTGATCCCAGACCATCTCTGTAGACAAAACCGATTACAAAATTTAGCGACAGAGAAATTTTATAAATTAGCGCGAACATTTAGCGTTTCTACTTGCGATATAGGTACTATATGGTAAGTTATGGATTCGTAGAAAAAAAATCGAACTTAATTCTGTCTGTCCTCGCCTTCTCAAACGGCTGGAGGGATTTTCTTCAAACTTAGTACATAGTGTACTTCTTTGGGCGCGTTGAGAGTGAAATTTCAAGGTTGAATTTTTGTGAAACGAAAAAATGTAACGCCACATGTGCAACGCTGAGATCATTGATTAGCTAAGTGTTGGGAGGTAGAGTTAAAGTAAAAAATTTTATTGATAGGCTAATATATTTTGTAGTGTAATAAATTTGAATTTTTTTATAATCTATATTATTGTAGGAGATAAGAGGGAAAATCTTTTTTCTAATTTCGTTAATTAGAATGCTAGTTTTGAAATTTTTTTGGTGGATAGATAATGAAATTCTAAGAATCTAACTAGTTTAAGATTTTTATATATCTCCTACTGGTATGGAGATATAAATTATTTTTAAAAAAATTTCTCAAAATAGGCTAATTTCAAAAAATTGAATTAAAAAAGGAGAGGCCGCTACAAATTTGAGTTATATATGGTTGCAAAATACATAAAACCAAATTAAAGTTGTCATATAAAAATTTTTGACTTTGCAGATATTTGTAGTGTAGGAATTTTTGGAAATTGAACATTTTTAAAAAGTCACTTTTACCTCATTTTTATTTTTATAAAATCAAGGAGTTGGCTTAAATTATTGAAAATTATAAAACGTATTACTATTTATATTTCTGATTTTTTGATACCAATATTATTTTTTAGTGCACCGTTAACTGGAGAAAGTAAGCTTTTGCAAAACAGCAAATAACTTTATTCGTTATGAATCATTGTCTTTGGTTTTTATATTTATCGCATCAAAAAATAAGTGCTATCATTTGTATGTATAACACGTATTTTTTAAACTGCCACGCTTTACTCTTACCTCTAATAAAAAACAGTTAAAAATACAACAAAAAACGAACAAAATGCATGTGCTTGGTCGTTTGCCGCGACTCGGCTTCAGTGAGGATTGTATCTATGAGGGTAGGTAATATGTTATGTTCATTTAGTGGTTAGAGGTAATGTAGGTACTTCAGTGTTGATTTACGTTTTAAAACTTACATATTTACCTACATTATTATTTACCTAGATATGTAAATACCGATCTTGATATATGTAGGTACATACATTTTAATCGTTTGTCCGAAAAATCTTAATATTAAGTAAGTAACTATTAGATCTATACTGTCTATAACGTCACACATTTTTACTCCAATTCACAAAAACAAAAACAATGGCGCAAAATTTTAGACGATTTAGTACGATGTTAAATCATTTTTAGTATGATACTAGGTTGAAAATTGTGTTTTGTTAATTTTAAACGAGTTTAGCAACGTACTATCCCCTATTATTTTACTAAAGTTAAATTCACCAACTGGCTATTTTATCTTTTAAGTATCGTACTAAATCCATATGTGAAATTTACTCCAGGTATAGGGTGGACCCGAATGTTCCAGGTTTTAGTCCTGCTGGTACCCAACTTTTTGTGAAACGAACAAATGTGACGCCACATTTGCAACGCTGAGATCATTGATTATCTAAGTGGTGGGAGGTAGAGTGGGCGGTAGAGATTTTTATTGATAGGCGAATATATTTTATATTGCAATAAATTTGGCGCCTAACCTTTAGCACCTCATATATGGGATATTCGGAAAAAAGTATGCCATCTAAATGGTCAGTAAGTGGTCAAAAAAGGTCAACTAGTTTCAGAAATTGGTCAGCCATAGAAAATTTTTAATCAAGGGTTACATTTTTTCAAGGTCACCAACTATTTTTGGCACCTCATTCGCATAAAAAGTATACCATTCGAAAGGCCACCGGCTGGTGATAAAAGGTCAGCTAGTTTCAGTAATTGGTCAGCCATAGGTTTTTTTTAATGAATTATTAAAGTTTGTTTCAAGGTCACAGTATAAGACTTTTAGCACCTCATTTATAGAATTTAAAAAAAATTAGTATGCCATCTAAAAGGTTAGTAATTGGTCAAAAAAGGTCAGCTACTTTCAGTAATTGGTCAGCCATAGATTTTTTTTAATAATTTTTTTAAAAAAATTCAAGGTCAAAACAATTTTTAGCACCTCATTAATGGGATATTCGAAAAAAATATACACCATCTGAAAGGTTACCAAGACCGTATAAAAGGTCAACTAAATTCAGTAATTGGTCAGCCATAGTTTTTGTATTGAATTTTTAAAATTTATTTTTTCAAGGTCGTATAAGACTTTTAGCACCTCATTTATGGGATATTCGCAAAAAAGTTATTCCATTTGAAAGGCCACCGACTCCTGATAAAAGGTCAGCTAGTTTCAGTAATTGGTCAGCCATAGGTTTTTTTTTAATGAAATTTTAAAGATTGTTTCAAGGTTACAGTATAAGAGTCTTCATTAAAAAAAAACCTATGGCTGACCAATTACTGAAACTAGCTGACCTTTTATCACGAGTCAGTGGGCTTTCAAGTGTTATACTTTATTTGCGAATATCCCATAAATGAGGTGCCAAAAATAGTTGGTGACCTTGAAAAAATGTAACCCTTGATTAAAAATTGTCTATGGCTGACCAATTTCTGAAACTAGTTTACCTTTTTTGACCACTTACTGACCTTTTAGATGGCATACTTTTTTTCCGAATATCCCATATATGAGGTGCTAAAGGTTAGGAGCCAATAAATTTGTATTTTTTGATAATCTATATTATTGTAGCAGATAAAAGGGAAAATGTCCTTTTATGTCTCTTTTCTAATTTCGTTTATTAGAATGCTAGAGTTTTGAAATTTTTTTGGTGAATAGATAATGAAATTCTAAGAATCTTACTAGTTTAAGATTTGTATCTATCTGGTATCTACTGGTATGGAATATAAATTATTTTAAAAAATTTTTCTCAAAATAAGCTAATTTCAAAAAATTGAATCAAATCAGAGAGGCCGCTACAAATTTGAATTATATATGGTTGCAAAATACATAAAACCAAATTAAAGTTGTCATATACAAATTTTTGATTTTGCAGAGATTTGGAGTGTAATAAACTGATTTATATCTTTTAAATTTTCACCTTTTTTAACTTTAAATTTTAACCATTATTATTTAATTTTCAAGTTAACAACCCAAACCCATCGATCATTTTGATATAGAACACATAGCTGTGTCTTACGCATATAATCTTAACATCCCTATACATATAAAGATTTTTAGATAGCCAAAGAAGTTTCACTTCTGCCACGAGTACTGAGACACGCGCTCTTTTTTTTAATAATTTCCTTTTTCGGTACCGGCCATACAACTTTTAAAAAAAAAAAAGGAAAATTATGTTTGTCTCAAAAACGGGCCGAGGATTTTGTTGAAAAAATTCATAAAAATTAAATAAGCAAAAACTACTTTTTGATAATTAGTACAGCCATTTTTTTTTTGGTTATTGAATTTCTTGAAAAAAGTTAAGTTGAAATTTTTCATTTTTTTTATGGTAAAACTTCTAAAATGTATAAACATTATTGTGAACCAAAATTAAAAATAAAATGTTTGTAAATTAAAAAAAAAAAAACAAATTTTTTTTTTTTTTTTTTTGAAAACGACTTGGTCAATATTTTCAAAACTAGGCGTAAAATAATTTTATTTTATTTGGTAGAATAACGGTACCTTACATACAAATGTTGAAAATCCGTTAAGAAAATAAAACTTATTTTTCTCGAAAACGGAAAAAGGCGAAACATTTTATATACAAAAAAAATTAATTTTCAAGAAAACCGCTTTTTTCCATCAAACAAATCAGATGGAATACGTGATTTTGAGCTCTTACTTTCAAATCCATTTCAATAATAAATTTAGAGCCGTGTTTTTTGAGAAAGTGACTAGCAACTCAGTAAAAGTTTTACACGGAAAGCACAAGCAAAATTCTCTATAATAATTTGTTTTCTTATTGTTTTGTATGTAAACATTTTGCTGAGTTGGTATTCATTCTCTCAAAAAACACGGCTCGTAGTTTATAAAATAAAAATTGGTTCGTGTAGAACCAGGGCCTAGTAAGGACCAACTCGCAACCATTCCTATGTGCGCGTGTAGACAGGAATGGAAGTGACATACTATTTTATGCCGAATCCGAATGGCTAGACGAGAAGCACTTATTCATGACAAGTGATACTCTTGGACAATTTGTTAATTTCTCGCAAGAGGCAAAGAGTTTGTTGGACGAGGCTGGGGAGTGAACCCAGACCTTCAGCGTGGACAGTCCATCTCACTAACCATTACGCCACGGACTACTACATATTAATTTATAGTAATAATTTATTTTTTTTTTTTTTTTGATGTGTAAACATCTTAGCGCTAGGTATTAAGAAAAAACAAACTCTCGGTATGGGTAAACTTGAAAGAGGAAAGCCAGAATGTAACTCACTCCATTTTACCGGAACATGGGAAGCCATTAGATTTTTAACTAATGGATGCGAATGGTTCGTGCATTGAATAGAGTAAATTGAGTTAATGTGGTAAATGTCGGTAATGTGGTTGGGTATAGTAATACACCAACGACACCAACGAAGCCAACGGTTTGTGCATTAAATAGTGTCGGGAAAATTATCATTATCATATTATTGTACAAAATGCAGTTTTGTAAGGCATGGTGCAACAACTGTTATGATTTTAAGGTTTTTTTTTTGTTGAGCCTTTTTTGGTGCAGGTTTTGGTGACTTGAGACGGGACAGTGACGAAAACCTACGGCTTAAACCGTTCAAAGTTGGAACTTTAGCTTTTGGGGGATTTTTTTTTTAACTTTTTCACAAAAAAAAAAAAAAAAAAAACAACTTGTTTCCAACCAAAATTAACTGTTTACAAAAAAATATTAACTTTTTTACAAACAGAAATAATCTTTTTTACAAAAAAAAAAACTTTTTTACTAAAAACAAATAACTTTTTTACAAAGAAAATTAACTTTTCAACAAAAAAAAATCAACTTCTTTTTACAAAAAAAAAAAATACTTTTTTACAAAAAAAAAAAAAATTAACTTTTTTGCAAAAAGAAATTATCTTTTTTACAAAAAAATTAACTTTTTAACAAAAAAAAAATAACTATAACTATTGGATATAGTTCACATTCGATTTTCGCTGTAAAATTGATGTAAGCTGGACTGAACTTAATAAAAATTGCGTCTTGACAAGGCCCTCACTGTCAACTGAAGAGTCCAAGTGAGAACGCCGGGACGAAACGCCAATTTTTATGGACTAAAGGCCGTTAAAAGCTATATTGAATCAATAATTCAACAAGTCCAATTAAATAATGCTAAGTCTTCTACTTGGCTGATGTATTTCAGTAGTATATAGAATTTGTATTATAAAAAAACACTCATATGTTAACAATGCCAGGCCACGGGTAACAAAATTTCCAACAATTCTTGATTAGAAATTCTAATTGGGTTGGATATAGTTCACATTCGATTTTCGCTGTAAAATTGATGTAAGCTGGACTGAACTTAATAAAAATTGCGTCTTGACAAGGCCCTCACTGTCAACTGAAGAGTCCAAGTGAGAACGCCGGGACGAAACGCCAATTTTTATGGACTAAAGGCCGTTAAAAGCTATATTGAATCAATAATTCAACAAGTCCAATTAAATAATGCTAAGTCTTCTACTTGGCTGATGTATTTCAGTAGTATATAGAATTTGTATTATAAAAAACACTCATATGTTAACAATGCCAGGCCACGGGTAACAAAATTTCCAACAATTCTTGATTAGAAATTCTAATTGGGTTGGATATAGTTCACATTCGATTTTCGCTGTAAAATTGATGTAAGCTGGACTGAACTTAATAAAAATTGCGTCTTGACAAGGCCCTCACTGTCAACTGAAGAGTCCAAGTGAGAACGCCGGGACGAAACGCCAATTTTTATGGACTAAAGGCCGTTAAAAGCTATATTGAATCAATAATTCAACAAGTCCAATTAAATAATGCTAAGTCTTCTACTTGGCTGATGTATTTCAGTAGTATATAGAATTTGTATTATAAAAAACACTCATATGTTAACAATGCCAGGCCACGGGTAACAAAATTTCCAACAATTCTTGATTAGAAATTCTAATTGGGTTGGATATAGTTTACATTCGATTTTCGCTGTAAAATTGATGTAAGCTGGACTGAACTTAATAAAAATTGCGTCTTGACAAGGCCCTCACTGTCAACTGAAGAGTCCAAGTGAGAACGCCGGGACGAAACGCCAATTTTTATGGACTAAAGGCCGTTAAAAGCTATATTGAATCAATAATTCAACAAGTCCAATTAAATAATGCTAAGTCTTCTACTTGGCTGATGTATTTCAGTAGTATATAGAATTTGTATTATAAAAAACACTCATATATAACTTTAAATAGTGATGAGATGAGCTCCGGAAGCTCCTAAGCAAAAAATCGGAAAAATACAGGTGATGTGTCGAAAGGTATGCCTTGTATAGGCCTAATATTTGTAGGGTTGCCACTTTTCTAGAAGTAAGATAGTAAATTAAAATCGGAAAACAGCCTCCTGCACCTCAACGAAAAATCAAACAAATACGGGCAATGTGAGAATATAGGCCATAAATAGGTCTAAATTGGTTATGATTTTAAGAGTTGCCACATTCTCTAAAAGTACCTTTTTTTGAAAGTGGAGGATGAGGTTAGAAACAAAATTAAATACATATTTACGCTCAGCCCTCAATCACATGAAATAACATAACACGTTCGACGGGCGCCTTTGGCAACCTATCAGTTTACTATATACTGTATGCTATAGTATAAACTATATACTACACTGATGTTTACACATCATCCTCTTCAGTCCCGATACTCACACATTTTTTTTTAAAATAATATCATCATCGATATTTAAGAACCAATACCTATGTACTTGTACATCATCAATTTCTTGCTACGTTAAAGTTGTTAGCTACAAGAGCAAGTTTGTGCGATCCAGTCGTTTTTTTTTTTCTAAACTTTTGACTATAAAGCGCTCGGCGCTTAAGCCAACATCTTAAACAACTCAGAAAAAAATAGAAGTATCATATTTGATTAATTTAAATTAAAACAGAAAGCAGTAAGACTATTTTTGGATTAGGTTCCTTTCATTCATACTTATTCGATTTCCATTCCGTACGGCCCCGTATTCAATGGCATGGCGGTTGCCGCCTAGATCTCTAAAGAACTTTTCAGACGGCTCCGGGTTGTATCAGATTTGTATTTAAATATCTGACATCCGAAACTAGTGGCCTTCAACTCGAATGGAAAGTAAACCAATTAGAATTGCTCTAATCTCATTTTTCTCATCGCTTTACATTTGTCAGACGCTGCAGATTAAGAACCGAATACGTGGGAATTGAGTTTTAGGAACCTAACGATTTTGTTCTTTGAAGTACGGACATTGGTAATAAAATTCGATTTGCATATATCCGACAAAATGTACAGTTAATCTATAGGTAGAAAAGTTCTAAGCTTTTAAATATATGCCTTGATTTGTATTCAAATTCACAAACATGAATTAACCCACAATAATGATAGACTTACAAACAGAAAAGAAACATACCTGAGCTGACGCAACAATTGAGCATGATTCACATGGTTTTCCATTATTAGACAAGTCAGTTCCACCATTAGTTGTGGTTCCATTGAAAATTCCACCTTTGACAGGGTTCATCGCCGGATTACTCTTTGTGTACTGTGGAATGTAAACTTGCTTGAGCTTTAATTCGGCTTCCACAGCTTTCACTCTCTTTTGTTGCACATATCTATCTGTGGTTTTCCACATATAGTAATATTCTACAATCTGTTTTAGAGTTTTCCAAGGAAGCTAAAGCATACAAAAATACGAAATATATTTTTAAACAATACAAATTGATTTAAAACAAAAAAATGTTTGATTTTGTACTCACGAAATCCTGTCGAATATCATTGAAGTCTTTTCCGTATTTATCAAGTGCCTCTTCAAATAAATTAGCCTCAGATGCACTCCAGTCCTCTATTTCGTCTCTACAGAGCACCGGACCCGTGGAAGGAACTAATGAGCACATTGCATCTTCCATAGAATAATTGTGCTTATGAAGAATATCCATGGCATGAAACTATATAACAATATTAAAACCGAAATTTAGTAATTCTGTTTAAAATCGCAGCATAAAATTCATACTAAGGTGATATCCCTACTGGCAGCAGCCGCTGACATATGCAGGGAAGGCTGTTTAACCGAACTACTACAGTCTAGTGCGCGGGCAAATGTTCCAATAGACCGTGAAACAACCAGAAATTGATCTATTTTTCTATCAGTTAAATTGTGATTTGGCGTCCATATAAGTGTCTCAAGTTCTTCCAGCTTTCGCTCATCCAATTGTACATCTTTTAGTTTACCAGGGATTTCACTTTGATACCGACTTCCTACACGTATCTCACCTTTGTCAGCCAGCAGTGTTTTTTGATTGGGATCAAAGACCAAACAATAAAAAAATGTATCCTGAAATTATATGTGTAATCAAAATAAAAGTAAAAATCATAATTTTATAATAATTTTAATATTGAAGCACTTCACAAATATACAAAATTATTTTTCGTTGCTACAATGGAATGAAATTTACGACTCACGTCTTTATTAAGATAACTATTGAGCGATTCCGTTTCATTTAATAATGTAACAGAACATTTTCCTCTTATGTGTGTGGCGGGCAATGTTTCAACTTGTCGGGATAGAAATAATTCTCGATGTTTTATTTGGTGCCGTTGTTTCGATGACAGCGATTCATTATTTTTTTCCGATATTATATTTGCCGTCGATGTACCAATCGGACTATTTCGATCTTCATCCAATGATGCTGAAATGAACAAACAATACGAAATCAAACCTAGTCTTATGAAAAAAAACAAAATTTATATGATTGTGTTTGAGAATTAAACACAATATAGAATTAAAACAAAAATGTCAATTGTTCACAGCGGAAAAATGTAAGTATGTAAGCATGTGAACATAAATTTGAAGGTTTCAATTAAGTGTATGAAAATCAGCACAAACTAAAATGTCTACCTTTGACCCCAGCATTGACGCAAACATTTTGCCCTAAACTTAGATTACATTTCGGGTGGCAATGGTACAGTGGATATATAGTCTATTAAGAGCCAGTGTTGTGCCATGTAGACTATAAATGTAGACTACATGATTGTCTACATGTAGACATCCATGAGTAGACAATTCACAATTGTCGACATAAATTTGTCGACAATGTAGTCAATTCGTAAAACCATCATAATTCATAATTTTTCCTACCAACATTTATTAAACCAAGAACATAAATGTTAAAAAAAAGAACCAAGTTCTTCTATAATACAAAATAATGTGCAAAACAACAAGACAGTAGTGAAAAATCATTACATCTAAACCTAAACGCATACCTAGTTCTATGTTTTTAAAGGTTTTAGTTTAAAATATTTTAATTAGAGATATCGAAAAACTTTGAACTATGGGAGAAATTTGTTAAGATAACCTACTCACTAAAATTTGGAGGATCCACTCAATCAATTCAATGGTTTACTGGTCAAGTTTTAAAAATCTTCTAATTTTTTTAGGAATTATGTAAGTAATAAAATGAATAAATTCCACATTCCAGTAAACCTTGCAATTTTTGTTCAGTAATATAATCATTAACTAACAAATGTCTCACATAATTTGAAGTTATTTTTTTATTATCCGATTTCACTCCCTTTTGCAAAGATATAGGGGCGTATTCATAGTCATTTTAGAGCTGTGTCTAAGTTAAACATCTTAGTTGAATTTTCGGACGTTGATTGTATATTTTTAAGTTTATCATTTGAAGCTATTTGTGTAATATACCAAGTTAGTTATCTTATTATTAAACCACAATTTGTAATTAAAATCGGTCTGTATTCATTGAGCCAAAATTGTCTTCAACCGTCTGTGACTATGAATATGCCCCATTGTGTTTGTTCGATGTACTATAAACACGAACACCTCTAAAGTCAAAAGGTCATCAATCAACGTCAAAGTAACTAACCCATATAATTGATACCAAAATCTGGGGTTGGTGCGACTCCCCCTGAATGGAAAATCTCCAGTTTTAATTTTTTACTTTTATACAATGATATGAACTTCAAATCATATCACTCTACCGAATTTCATTTTACTACAGCAATTGGAAGTGCTTCATAACTGATAACGATTCTAATAGAGTTGGCTGGTACCACGCCCCAAAAGGAAGACCTCAACTTTTCGATTTTTCTTTTGTATATTCATTTGACTTCAAGACCTACCGTTCTACCGTATTTCATAATCCTACAGCATCCGAAGAGCTCTTTTTAATTGTAGAAGGGAATAAGTTCCAAACTTTCCAATATATTAATTTTGATGCAAATGTCATAAAAATCCATTTTGATAACAGAAAAAGCTATGTATGTGATTTTAAAAAGTATTAGTTGGAAGAAGGAAACAATTCCCAGTTTTATTTCCACCCAATAATAGGGCTATTCATGCGACGCACCCAGATAGACATGGTAAACCAGATAATTTTATCTCGTTAGAAATGAATTGTCAACATTTGTATGGGAAAAATATTCAGCAAAACAGATAATTTTATCTCATGTATTTGTTGCGCAAAGTGCAGAAATAAACCTGATAAACTGTGATAAGTCATTTGTAACGTATAATTTGATTATTTCCTACGTTTACGCAAGTATTTTTAAAAAGGGGTGTTCATGTAAACATCTTGCGGAACGTTATAATTTTCTGCAAAGCAAAAAATTGTCTTCCATGAATTCCCTTATTATAAATTATCCAACCACGTGCCTATCGGTTGTAGCAGAACTTTTTAAAATGATTTTGTTTGTGACATTCAAATTATTGTTGACATTGTCTACACATTGTCGACACATTGTCTACATTGTTTACATTGTCGACATTGTCGACCGATTGTCTACGTTGAAATGTAGACAATTAAAGTCGACACGTAGAGGAACAACAGTGCTAGAGCCCACAGCAAATTTTGGGAGTGGATTGATAACCAAAATATGAGTAAGAGGGTTTGTAGGTGCATACATAGTGGTATCAAAAACAACCGTCTGGCAGTTTTCTTTTTCAGTCTTTGGCGGGGATGGGGGTTCGAAAACAGCGATTTTCCATTTTATTTTGTCAGAGGTATTACCACTTCAATAAATTTATAAACTATATGCCGTGATGCTCTGTCATTTTCTTTAAGACAAAACGTCATACTCTTGGCAATCCGACCAAGTGGTGAAGTGGTAATACCACTGACAAAATAAACTGGAAAATCGGTGTTTTCAAACCCCCACCCCCGCCAAAGGCTGAAAAAGGAGACTGTCAGACGGTTGTTTTCGATACCACGATATATGCACCTACAAACCCTCATACTCATATTTTGGTTATCAATCCACTCCCAAAATTTGCTGTGGGCTCTTGGTCTAATATTGTTTGACTGCTAACCTGGACGTGTGGGGTCGAGCCCCAGTCTAAGTAGTATTCTTTTCTATATTCCCCAGTTTCAACTGGATTCCACAATTTTCTTCTGAGCTTATACAGCACAGTCCGAACAGTATCTGATCATGCTGTGAACGCAAACATATAAACGAATTCTAAGCGCTAAGTCAATGAGCTAAAAAAAGAAAAACTTTTTTGACAACATAATGTAATGATAGACAACATAATGTAATGATAGAAGTGAGTTATGCATGACCATCTTTACATGTACATCGCCAAGTTATCCTTCTAGTTATTTTGAAAACGAAGCCGGCGTTAATCAAACACAGCCCTACTGTCTATTAAAAACTTATTTGAGCACTCAGTTAAAATGATAGGTCCCGGAAGACAAAACTTAAATGCGGCAAGCGCTAAACACACATTTTTGCGTTGAGTCAAGTTTTTGGACAGGAAAGCATTGATTTTAACTATTAAATAGCTTTTAGAAGTTTTTAATATAAGGTTAAGTACGTTGGTCATAATTGCAACTAAATTTTGTGGAAATGTTTTTTGCATTCACAAAATAAGACCAAAAATGGATTGGGGTTTACTAGACCCCAGGGAAGTGATAGTATCTCTCCATGTATGAGAATGGTTTAAGTCCTTAAAACACCCGAAACATGACAAAACCCTTAATATTTATAGACTAATTTTTCATACAACTTAAAAGCTGGAGGCCAACTACAGTATGATGTCGTCAAATAGAAAAAGGTTGACAGTTTCAACAAATCTAAATAAATTGTGTGGAAGTTCCTTTCTAGTTTTTTCGAAAACAAAACAAATTACCAAACTGTCTAGTCTGTATTAAGAATTATATTTGTAATGTTTTTAATAGTTTTTGTTTGCCTATTTTACTTTGGCACTTATTTAAAAAAGTATGCGTGTCTCGATCAAAAGCATCCAATTCTACTTTCAAAAAATAAAAAAAGGAGCATTATAATTCCAGTACACGGGCAATTACTCTCTAGGTGCAAGAATTTAACCAAATTTCCCTGGAAAATATATAAATTGCAGCACATCAGTGCAGCTTATTTTATATATACGTCGATAGCCATCGACTAAAAACATGTGTCTAAGAAAGGCAACTAAAATTCTTACTGAAGAGTGAATTCTGTTGTCAGGGCGATACACATTTGCACTATAGGTGGCCAAAAACTTACAAATTGAAAATTTCAATAAATTTCACAAATTTCGACAAGCCGAGACAATCCACAAAAGTTTGCCCGACCACTGCCTAAGCTTTTTTTGATACACCATTTATAAAAACGTCGTGATTTAGGTATACTTATTCAAAAATGCAGCCGAAAAATTGCCCTTTTTACCTACCTGCCCTGAAAACCTTGGCATAGTTCAACAGTCGTGATGAGAAAAGGAAAATCTACGATCGCCTCCCGTAATAGTACAATTTTCGAATAGAATCAAATCTAGAACCGAGTTTGAATTATCTATTTTATTATAAACATAAATATTTCTTTTGAAGTTCGTATATATAATGAAAATCGAAAGAATTTTCACGATTTTGAGAACGATTTTGTGGCTTGCATGTTATTTCCATATTTCCTGCGACAGATTGCATCTTCTGGTCAATTACTTTTAAGGCTCATTTCTTATCTACATACAAAATCTACATACATAAGCAACGTTAAGAAAAATGTTACGTCAGTTTTAAGTTGTTTTTCAATAATCGTATAGAAAAATGCACCCACCAAGCTAACTAGCTTTACTGATCTTGAGAAGTTCATTGTTTAAAATCAAATTAATTTTGTTTATTTATGTTTTGAATGTTTGAATGAAACAACTACTTGAGTGGGCTACCTCCATTGAAAACACAGACACAGACTGCCACAAATGTAGACATTTTATTACGCAAGTAAATAAACTGATGATTATTTTGGTATAATATCAAACTTTACGGTAAGTAGGTTCCAATTTTAATTTCAAATTATTTGAAAAATAAAAAGAAATCAGCCAAATATTATCAACCACATGTGAAAGAATTCTGTTATCTTATAAAAAACGCACACAAAAAATGAATCATTTACTTAAAAAGGATAAACTTTTTTAATAAGAACCAACAATTATTTTTTTTTTAATATAATGTAAAAAAAATATTTTACGATGTCCCAAGTTTCAGTACTTTTACAACAAAAGAGCTAGTTGTTGTTGGTCGTATCTAAAAGTATTTTATAGTTGGCTGAGTTGGATTATATTGTCAAATTTCATCAATTTGTCGATACCACTAAAATTATTCGCCCAACCCAAAAAAAATTAAAAACTTACAAAAAATATAATGCATACGTTTATTTATGCATGTTTATCCATGCGCCGTAGGTGAGTTCATTATTCTGAATGAGATTTTCGTTTTTTAAGATATGAAGTCATTATAATCATCAAACGCCGCCGCCGCCGTTCTATTACTTATGTTCTCAGATATTCTAGTTTGGAACTTCAATTTTTCAACTTAGTTTGTAGCTATTATTTTAGTACTAGTTTTAGAACAGCATTCGATGTGAATAAATTGAAGGTTGATTCCCGTTTAAATATAATAAAAAAAAAAAGCGAAAATACTTTCTGCATCTTGTTCACAAATGCCAAACAACCAAATAAATCAACACATGCGACTTAACGTCAAGTCAAAAGAATTAAAAAATACATGTACATATAAACCTAAATTTATATTACTACAACAAAAACTAAAAAGAACAATTTAACAATAAATGAACAACATTAATCTACGTGCAAAATAAACTGACCACAAACTATGTGCAAATCTATTAAATTTTGTGTAATTTGGTATTGAAAGTTAGTAGGTACCTATGGACGGATCTAAAACAGCTTGTGCCGCTTGTTCTTCTCCAACTGGTGTTCGAAGCCAAGTCTTCTTTAGTTTCATCGCCAGTGGTGAATCTTCGGCTGTTGCCACTAATAATGATGAAAATTAAATTAATTTTTTTAATGCTGCCTCAGTTTTCTACGTACTTATACAAATTAACAAAACAAAATCGATTAAAAATATCACTTTTCATAAATCTGAAGAAAATTTTTCAATACATATAATTATGTAGACAGAAAATAATAACTTTTTTAATTCATATCGAAAATAAAATACGATTTAATGATAAAAGCCTTTTAGAAAAAAGCGAAAATGCGTGTAACAAATAGTCATAATGTATAATATCATTTTAAGATGTGTATTTATTACACACATACATACAGGACCGCCAGACATACGTTATTTTATCAAAGCTAAGATTTTTTCTGCGAACAGGTACTATGGTAGCTAAGAACAAATGGATACTGAGAATCTTCAATCCGGGTGCAATTAAGAGGTAGCGAGTGTTAAAGTTGCATACAAATGTTGCAACATTGCGTCATTTTATTAAAGCTGAATTTTTGGTATCGCTTAGGGGATGGTGTCATTAACTTTATTGGACACTTGCC
The DNA here is from genome assembly GCA_949320155.1 of Melangyna quadrimaculata. NCBI lineage: Eukaryota > Metazoa > Arthropoda > Insecta > Diptera > Syrphidae > Melangyna > Melangyna quadrimaculata. The sequence goes on from OX439483.1 coordinate 372,726,940, forward strand.
AGACATATACAGTGGGGGTCAAACGTGAGCCAGACACTTAAAATATGTCAAAATAATCGTGCCATTTACGTTGTAGTTTTAAAGCTAATAATTATATGTTTTATGAGCAAATGTTTAAAAATAATTCCGCATCAGCTATACATCTACAGTGGGGCGAATTCATCAGCCAGGCATTTGAAAACAGCTAAAATAAGCGAAAAAATCACGTTTTAGTAACAAATAATTATTATTTTGACAGTTTAAAGGTGATGTAAGGACCCGCTGTAGGTGTCTTGCTGATTGGAAAATGCTGTAGAATATTTGTCCACAGAAAACATAAAATCTTGATTTCATTCTGTTTTATAAATGGCACGATTAGTTTGACAGATTATAAGTGTCTGACTCACGTTAGGTCCCACTGTAGATGTCTGGAAAGTGTCAAATAAATTAAATGACACCATCCCCTAACACATATCAAAAATTCAGCTTCGATAAAATAACGCAATGTTGCAACATTTGTATGCAACTTTAAACTCGCTACCTCTTAATTGCACCCGGATTGAAGATTCTTAGTATTCATTTGTTCTTAGCTACCATAGTATCTGTTCGAAGAAAAAATCTCAGCTTTGTAAAATGACGGTCTGGCGGCCCTGGGCTCTTAGTCTAATATATTTATGTAGTTCAAGTTCAAGTTCAATGGATTTTATTTCATAATAAGTATAATACATAATTTATAAATTTTCCAATATTTAACATGGCATCTACGCCGTCTGTCAGTTGGCAAATGGTTATATACAATGGTCGAAGTCTCTAACATGAGTATGTAGTTTGCCGTACTATTCGGTAACCTTAAGGTTCTTTTCAAGAAGTATCTCAGAAGCTGCTCCACTGCATCGAACTCCTTATGGCCCCAAACTTGGGCGGCATAGCACATTATGGCTTTGGCTGTGGCTTGGAAAATGCGATACTTTGACTCATACTTGACATCTTTGCTCTGCATGACAGTCTTCCACGTTGCATTAAGCGCATTTTTAGATTTGGCTAATTTGTCTACCAAATGATTGTTCCAGTTGTGGTTTCTACATATCCGAACACCTAGGTAGTTGTATTCATTGACCACTTCAATACTTTGATCCCCGAGTTTCCATTTTTCTTTGCGACAGTTACGCCCTCCTCCGTTGCGAAAAATCATCACCTTTGACTTTTCTAGGTTCACCTGGAGCCTCCATTTACTGCAGTACTCATGTATTCTGTTGACCATTAGTTGGAGACTTTCAGGCGACTCTGCTAGAACCACGATATCGTTGGCAAACATTAGGACTTTGATTAAAAGATCCGATGAGACTCGTGCACCCCCCTGTAGGACCTCCTCTATGTCATCTATAAATAGAGCGAAGAGAAGAGGACTCAAATTACAGCCTTGCCTGAATCCTATTTCAACCTGGAATTGCTCAGACCTTTTGCTACCAAAGGTGACTGCAGAAGTTGTTCCATTATAAAAAGTATCCAAGATGTTAGCAAACTTTGTCGAAACTCCTTTGTTTAGTAGCTTCAGCATAAGTGCTTTCCTGTCAATCGTGTCGAATGCCGCTTTGAAATCGATGAAAAATGCATAGAGCTTCTTTTTGGAACTTATAAATATTTCGGCTATGTTTGTTAGCGTATAAATTTGGTCGATTGTAGAATAGTTCTTCCGAAAACCAGCTTGTGCCTCACTAAGTAAGTTATTGTTCTGAACCCAACCATAAAGCCGTTTGCAAAGCAGTTTGGAGAAGATTTTCCATGAGGAGTTCAGCAGCAATATTCCTCTATAATTTGCAGGATCCTCTTTGTCCTCTTTTTGAAAATTGGACAGATAATTGCTTCTTTGAAGTAATTTGGAACACAAGCTGAATCATATGCATAGTTTAAGGCATTTGTAAGGACTTCTATGTACAGATCAGTGCTAAATTTATAAAATTCTTGCGGTATACCATTTGATCCCGGAGACTTATTATTTTGCAGTTCATTCAATACTTGTTCAACCTCTGCACAAGAAAACGCTGCGTTCAGTTCGTCGTTTTGATATAGAGGCGTTGCAAATTGAAAAGTTGAAGAAAAGTGATCTTTTGTCAAGCCTTTGAAGTGGTCAGCTAAGTCTTCAGCATTAATTGAAGTTGTGAGTTGCTTACTAGCTTTTTTGTTTATAACACTTACAGCCTTCCAGAATGCTGATGCGTTTCTGCATTCCGCAAGGTCACGAGCAGCGATTTTCGAGTAAGTCTGGCGTTTGCATCTTAGTAGTTCTTTATATTGCTTGTTTACTGCCAGATATTGCTTTTTGAAATATGAATTCTCTGGGGAACTTCTGGAGAGCCCTAACCATGCAAAAGATTTCTCACGTGCTTGCAAACAGTCTTTATCGAACCATGTTTGACGATATCGAATACGAATATTTTTATTTAAATTTTGTTGGCATTGTCGTGGTATAGCATCATTCACAATGTTGTCCAATTGAGATAAGTTTAAATCTAATGGTACAGATGATGAGGTGTGGAGAAGGATAGCGGTATTCAAGAAATTCGCATAGCTATCGGCAAAAGCATTGTTCCACTTGTATTTTACTATTTTGTCTGTCTCTTCTTTCATCAACCTGCTATTAAGACTAATTGTTACTTGTATTGGTAGATGATCAGAATAAATTTGTGTTAAGACTTCGAAATCATCCATCAGAGTACTCCAGTCGCATGACACTATCGCATAATCGATTACTGAGTTTCCTAGTGGTCCCATAAAAGTGAAGTCTCCTAATTTGTCTCCATCAGTAGACCCATTACACATGCTTAGTCCAAAGGAGTTACATAAATCTATCACTTTTTTACCTTCTCTATTGATTTTATTGTCTCTTCTATGTTTCCTGTTCGTGCATTGAAGTCTCCAATGAGTATTATGTTATTTAATTCTTTACCAAACAAACTGTCTTCAATCCTAGTAAAATCATTCTCCCAGCTGGAACAGTTTAAGTATACAGGAATAAGGGTAAGTTCATATCGATCAATTTCGATTTCAATACAAAATATGTCTCCTAGTTGCTTAAATTTGCATTTGGCGCCTTTGAGGCTTTTTTTGAAACTCCACTTGCCCGCCCCTTTTGGTGTAGTTTACTAGCTGGAATCCATTTTAATTTATAGCCGATAAAACTGGTTTCCAAATGTTCAATATACTCTGCGGTTACATGTGTTTCGATTAAAATAAAAATTTCGTATTGATTAATAAAGTTTATAAAATCTACAATTTCAATCTTATTTTTCAAACCCCTAATGTTATAACTTAATATTCTTAATTTTAATAATTCATAATTCTGACAGACGGCTTAAAGTTAATTATTATAATTAGAATTGGAATGTGATATTTTGTAAGCACCTAAGTCCAAAGGTGCACAATTAATTCTGTATCCAGCTGTAGGTTTTGATGTTGATGAACCGCAGCTAACTTCATTTGACTTTTTTTGCTCCTTGTGACATTGTAACTTTTGACATCTCCAGAACGTGTATATTGTAAAATGTGTAAACAGATATTGTTAAAGAACTGTTCACCTAATTTATGTTTTACTTCCAATGTTTTAAGGCCATGGTCCTGATCAGCGACAAAACTTTTTTGTTCCTCATTCCATTCCACATTTATATCCTCAATTTTCAGTATATCGTCACGCAATGCGATACTTAGATGTGGTTGTTTGGCTCGAATTTGACTGCGCAGCTCGAGGAGCATGCTTCGCTTCTGTCGCAACTTCAGGGGATAATCTCGGCTTATAGATATGCCGGTGCCTTTAAGTTTTTTAGCATTCTTAAGAACTTTAAATGCATTTTGTTTGCATCTAAACTCCGACAAAACAGTAACAATATCGTTATTAGCAGCAATTTGTCTCAACTCATGTGTATTAATGATATCATTTGACTCGGATATGTTTTTGCAAATGTTTTCAGCTTGTTCAAGTGGTTTTAATGGGATTTTTTCAGTCGAATAATTAAGTTGCATTCGTTGGCAGACATCTTGAGCTGGTCTATTTCGGTTTGGAGAAGATTACACCTATTGCTCAGGGCATTTACAGAATCCTTCAATTGGACATTCTCCCTCCTTACCTCACTTAATTCGCCGCGCAAGTCCGATATGTCATCCTTAGTGCAACATTTTTAAGATTCAAGGAAAACAAATTATTCAACTCCTCAATAGTCATTGAGCCAACCAACGAAGTCATACTTCTTTCTTTTTTAGGGGTAGATTGGAGCACTTCGGGAGATGTTTCATACAAATTTCTCTTCTTTTTGTTCATTAAGTATTTTTAGGTATAAATGAACAGTTTGTGTTCCTTTCTACTAAATCATACTTAGATGTTATGAATAAAATGATCTTACGTAATCTGTAGCTCCTTAAAAAGACACTCAATCGAAAAAATACTATTTGAACTTATTTAATTTATTTAAAAAAAAAACTTTTTTTAGGAGATAAACAATTATTGATACTTTTTAACTCGGCCAGAGTTTTTCTCACATTTATGTATGTACATTTGTATTATTTTTTTATCAAAATATTTTATTGAAAATATTTTAATTTGCGTACCTTCATATTTGCTTTTAATTGTAATGCAACAGTTTTTTCTATCAATCATTTTGTTTATGCATTTGTTTAAATAATTAAGTTAGCCATGCAGTTCAAACATTTATAACGCAAACATATCTTTCATTCTTCGGAAAGCGATTTTTGTATTTTTTCTCTTCCAGAAATTAAATTTAAAAAGTAAATAGATCGACGAATGATGTTCGATTTCTTTAAACTGAGTACAGTATTTCTTTCTATTTCAAGACGTATTTAAGATGCTTTACAATTATTGTAGAAAATCGAATTAAGCCCGTGGCGTACTGGTTAGATAGTCGATGTCACATCCACATACCGAGCCTATTTAACCTTAAAACAAAAACATTTGTTGCAAGAAAACTTCTTAATAAAGCTTTGAAAGTTGATAACAAAAATGAGAAGAAATTCGGGTTCAGAGAATGTGTAAACGCTTACACCAACGAAGCCAACGGTTTGTGCATTAAATAGTGTCGGGAAAATTATCATTATCATATAATTGTACAAAATGCAGTTTTGCAAGGCATGGTGCAACAACTGTTATGATTTTAAGGTTTTTTTTTTAGCCTTTTTTGGTGCAGGTTTTGGTGACGTTGAGACCGTTCAAAGTTGGAACTTTAGCTTTTGGCGGATATTTTTTTTTTTTTTAACTTTTTCACAAAAAAAAACAACTTTTTTCCAACCAAAATTAACTGTTTTACAAAAAAATATTAACTTTTTTACAAAAAAAATAATCTTTTTTACAAAAAAAAAATTAACTTTTTAACAAAAAAAAAATAACTTACAAAATTTTTTTTTGCAAAAAATAGCAAAATTAACTTTTTTTACAAAATAAAACATGTTTGCAGAAAAGGTGCCTCCTGCACCTTAACGAAAATTCAAACAAATACGGGCAATATGTCAGAAGATAGGCCATAAATAGGTCTAAATTGGTTATGATTTTAAGAGTTGCCACATTCTCTAAAAGTACCTTTTTTTGAAAGTGGAGCGTGAGGTTAGAAACAAAATTAAATACATATTTACGCTCAGCCCTGAATCGCATGAAATAACATAACATGTTCGACGGGCGCCTTTGGCAACTAATCTGTATGCTATAGTATAAACTATATATTACCCTGATGTTCACACATCATCTCCTTGAGTCCCGGTACTCACACATTTTTTTGTACTGTCACTGGATAGTTTAAACTCCTAAAAATTAACATGGAAAATAATTATATGTGAGGAATTCTATTTTAACAGACATTTAATTTAAATAGTGAATTGCTATTTTTGTTCTATGAGTTAAAATAGAATTCCTCACATATAATTATTTGCCAATAGAATTAAAGGACCAAGTTTGTTTCAGTTTTGTTGAGTGTTTTTCGAAGAGCTGAATCTTTGGAAAAATTGTCGTATTGGAATGAAACAAAAAGTATTTTTATCGATATCGTCATCGCACAAACATAATAGAAATAACTAGGCGTATAAATTTTTAATTTCTTAAAGGTCTTCATTTTCTTGGAATTTTTTTTTAGTCAATCAAACGAATAGGTCAGCTTGCTTATTCGGCTGTAAGAAACTTTTTTTTAGATTCAATTTCAAATCAAAAAAGTATTTCTTTTTCGAATTACCCAGCTTATAATACCACATTCAATTTAAGGCAGTTTTGAAAAACTTGAATAAATTCTTTACAAGATATTTTGAAAACTTTAAAAGATAATGGGGCGTATTCATAGTCATTTTAGAGCTTGGTCTAAGTTAAACTTAGGTTAAGTTGCATTTTCGAACGTTGATTCTATTTTGTTAAGTTTATTTTATTTATTTACAAAAGAAGCTTATAAAATAAATTTACAAACTCTTGAAGAATTAAGGCATTAGGGTAACGAGACCATGTAATGCCGTTTAAATTAGGATTTAAATTATTTAAATTGTTTTATATTTCATTGTTTTTTCCGTGGAGTGTTGTAGATCGAATAATGTTCTTAATGGTTTCTAGATTTCTAGGGTCAAGAAGGTCAGCCAGTTGTTCTGATCGACTTGAAGTTTGTCTGGACTTTGGGCATTCTATTAGGATGTGCTGGACAATGAGAGCCACTTTACAGTCTACGCATTCCTCTGCTTCACTTCGGTTGTATATGTGCTTGGTGTTGAATAAGGTTTTTCCTACTCGGAAGCGAAATAGCGTTATACATTCTTTTCTCGTAAGCTCTGGGTGATATGGAATGTGGACTCTTTCGGACTGGTGGCTTCTTAGGAAACAATTGTTCCTACCCCATTGTTCTTTTAATTCACTGTTGTGGTTCTCCAGCCAAACTCTTCGAACTAGCTGGTGAAAATTTGGTGTTTCTATTATTAGCGGAAGGTTTTGTGCGTTTTTTGCTGCATTATCGGCTTCTTCATTTCCTTTGATTCCCATATGTCCTGGTACCCATGACAGTGAAATGTTTTCGTTCAGGTTAACTTTAAGCATTTTAAGAGATGGACATTTAATTGTTGGACTCTGAAGCCCATTCAGAACTCCTAAGTTGTCGGTACAAATAAGAGTTTTTTCGGACCAGTCACGGGATATTTGTATTGCTTTTTTAAGTCCAGCCAGCTCAGCAATATAATTTCCTGCAGGGACTGGAAGCAGGCCTTGGTGAAGGATAGTAGTACATCCTCAGGGCAAGAGTTCGGTGACTGAATATGAGGAGTAGTTTTCCGTTGATGATCCATCTGTGTATAAGATTCTATTTGGCTTGACAGAATTAATGTAATCCTTGTGCATCATCTGGAAAAAACTGGCTGGTTTAGAGTCTTTTTTATATTTTGCTAAGCTGGTATCGATTTGCAGATTATTTAAAGACCAGTGGGGTTTGTCTTTGTTATTGAAAAGGCTCTCCTCCGAGAACGAAGTGAGCGGCAAGATGAGTGAAATATTTTTAAGTGACGAAATGGTTTTTCTTTTTTTTTTGCGCGTTTTTTAGGGTGTTGCTTATTGCAGAGTGTAAGGGATGGTTTATATCTGTTATAGCCTTGGAACCTAAGGAGATAGCCCTTTTTTCACCGAAGTTGATGAAAGGAACGTACCCAGCTATTTGTGTAGTATACCAAGTGAATTATCTTATAAAAATATAAAACCAACAATTTGTAATTAAAATCGGTCTGTATTCATTGAGCCAAAATTGTCTTAAACTGTAGTTTAGTTAAACCTGGGTCTATCTGCGACTATGAATATGCACCAAGTTGTTTTACTTTTAACCATTAGTTCAATTAAAAGCTCAAGTGGTCTTAACTTAAGACACTGTCAGTCAAACCCTTCTGAAGCGCAAAATTTAATGGAAGTTTCCCGATATATTTTTTTTTTATTATATATTTAAGTTAAGGGAGAGAAGGGATAGATTCATAAAACTTTTCTTTAGAATAATTGCCCTCCCGCGGGATAATAAATCCCCTAATCGAATATGATTCTTTTCTTTCTAATACCTATCTAAATTTCCCTGCTTTCTTTTTGTTTTTTTTTACGCGAGACTTTGTACCTGTGAAATACAAAAAGTAATTTAAATTAACCACCAACAGCGAAAACATAGGAGATGAAAATAATCATCTACAAAATTTGAGATCTTTCTTCTCAATTTGAAACCGAATTAACCCCATGCAAACATAAGAATCGAAAAAAAAAACAAATATATTAATATACTTAATATACTTAATATAGGTTCATGATTGATTGAGCACTTGCACAAATGTCTGATCAACCCAACAAAGTTACAACGAGATTAAAACTTCATATCCATCGAAAAACTTTCAAAGGAGAATGGCCGAAGCGGTTTACATACTCGACAATAATGAAACATATTTTGATTTTTTATAAAAGAGGAGTCAATAAAAATCTATTGGTACAATTGTTTAGTGTATGTATATATTTAATTGTGTTTGACTTAAAAATGATAAATTAAAGAAATGAAGAAAATTGTTATGAATAAATACCAAATACAAAAGAATAACTGAATATGATATTATTATTTATATCAACACAAAAGTGTGCACTTGGATTTATAACTTTAGATCCCCCATTATGCGTAAACAAAAAACATCATGAAGTAATAAACGAAAAATGTGAACAAAAAAAAAATAAAGGTACACATAAAACAATGCACGTAAATAATTGGTGGGTATAGAAGTATAAATCCAAATCCGGATGTTGGTGTACATGCGAAGTCTTTGAATTGTGTTTGAGGGTTGAATATTGCATCAAAAATGGGATAGAAGTTGCTCCCATGGTGGTATTAGATGTGAAGGTGCCAACGCTTAAAACTTACATATATCCACACAAAGATATATCACACATATAGTTTGTCCATGCTGGGTGTGCGAATAAGCAATGTTAGATTTGGTTTTGGATGATGATGATGACGATGGTGTTGTTGTTGCTAATGATGCTGCTGCTATGGGTAACTGGGCTAGACTATGGTAAGTACTTAAAAGTGGGTAGTAGAATAAAAGACAACCCCTCCAAATAGGAAAGGGGTTCTCCCATCTTAACAAATCGATACCATGTTTCCTTTTTGTACTCAACTGTACAGTTTTCAGATTTGTACCTTTTCCAACAAACAAAAACTGTATGCGCAAACCAAGTAATGATAAGCCTACAATTTATTTTGTGCACAAACAATTAACTTTGTAATAATATTTCTTCAAAATGAAATTCGTTTACCAAACATATTGGTTATACTTTAAAAGTATATGTGAAACCATTAACCTGGATCATTATTTACCTTTTACACTAAGGGCCAGTTTTTCAGTGCAGGGTTTAAGTCAAACCCGAGTTAACTCTGGATTAACTGAGCAAATGCTTTTGATAGTTTTTCTTCCGTCCTTTATAAACATTTCTGCATTCATACCCCACTGAAAACCTACTTCTTGGCGTAACTATAGACAAATCTAATTCCAGAGTTCACTAACTGTGGTTTAACGCACCACTGTAAAACTGGGCCTAAGTACCATAAGAATTATCCAAAAAATATTTTCGTTTGTCTAAACTAACCAAACAAAACAACAATTGAAACATGTTGACGTTTGGTTAGTTAAAAAGTGTGGGCAGAATTCATGTTCAAGTATTAAAATACAGATTTTAATCAGGTAAGTATTGTTTAAAAAAAAAAAAACTAAAATATTTTATAGCCCTTGTCCTTGTGGTACTTAAAATATCTGCTGTTTAAACATTTTCCATTAGCTTGTAGAGTATTAACGAAAATTTGAGTAAAACACTTTGAAGTAACTGTCTTATGTGTAGGAAAATTAAAATTATCGGTGGCAATTGGCAACGTTAAGCGATTTCAATGAAATAGGTGGCATTACATAAGAGGTTGGGGTCGAAATACTCTATGTGGCAAAATACTGTATTCAAAATACTGTATGCCAAAATACTGTATGTCAAAATTCTGTATGTGTAAAATGCTGTATGAGCAAAATATTTTATGTCAAAATTTTGTATAGCGAAATTCTGGTTGGTCAAAAAACTGTTTTTCAAAATTCTGTACATCAAAATTCTGTAAAAATGCTGTAAAAAAAAATATCCTTTTGATAATGTAAAAAAGTGCGCGCGCACGAACGAATTTTTCTTTTACAGCATTTTTACAGAACTTTGAAATACAGATTATTTATTAGAGGTTTTATACTGACGGCATAACTTTCTTGCATAAATTTCTCGTAAAAAAAAAAAAACAGTATGGAAAATACAGTATTTTGCCGTACAGCATTTTACAAAACAGAATTCTGCAAGTCAGTATTTTATTCCTACAGTATTTTGACATACAGAATTTTGTATTTACAGTAAAATGACCAGGGCTGTGATTCTCATGCACTAAATAATCGAGGATATGCGTTAAAAATATGCCCTTAAAAATGTAAAATATGCACTAAAAAAAGGAAAATATGCACTTAAAACCATTATTTAATCTTATATTTTTCTCAGAAAAAAAAAAACATTAAACAAAACAAAAAAAAAAGAATTTTTATTCAGTTTTTAATTATTTAGATTTGAATTCAGTCTTTTTTTTTTTCACAAAAATAAAGATAACATTACAAAATACAAAAAAAAAACAATAAATCTCTTTCAAAAACGAAAAAAATGTTATTTAAACTTATATGCTATTTTTATATGTTTTGTTCACATAAATAAGGAAACTTTGTTTAAAGTTTTTAAAAAAAAAAACTTTGCTTATTTGGCCTTTGAAAACTATTTTACATAGAAAAAGAACGTCAACGGACGTAAGGGGAGCGTTTTTCAAACAACAAATTTCATCTGCACTATACAACCTCCAAACGCGTTTAGCTTATGTTGACCCTATTCAACGTTGCATAAGTTTATGAATAAGGTTTTTGAGTTCAGGGGCATTATAAAGAGTGCATGGCGCTATGCACTCGCTATAATTCGTTTATGCATAAGGCTGTAAGTATATAAAGTGGGGAGCAGGGGCAAGGGCGTAGCTACCGCGGTATCAGCCGTATCAATTATACGGGGCCCCCGTTAAATAACTGACAGCCAAAGATTGTTTCTGGAAGGACCCTTTGCAATATCGGCATGACTCGTTCTCTATTTGTTTCCATATTTGGTTGATTTTAGGGGCCGTACACACGAATGAACATTGTCAATATTATGCTGCATTTACACGAATGGCAGATTGCCATTTTTCTGCCAGTATACTAAGCTAAGTTCAGCCGCAAATCAAGTTTAAAAGTGTCGACGATCAGTGGTAATAAGTGGATTTGAAAATACTTTAAAAAAGAAATGGTCAACTCCAATTGTGGTAAAGTGTTGCACTGGTAACACCGCATTTGTGAAAAGTCGCAAGCTTTGTTGCGATTTTGTGCAGAAAATTGGGAAGCTTTATTGAACGGCTTTTATATAGGTAAATGGTCGAAATTCGACCACTGAGCGATACTAGTTACAATAATAATGCATACTGTATTCAAACCAAAAGTTCCTCTGAGTATTATTGTTGAATGTTGAAAATATTCTTCACTTTTTCCTCATTTAATTACGAATAAAATGATAACACCTTAAATATGGATTCATTCTAAAATATGTAGATTTAAAAAAAAATCGTTTAAGAAAAAAATATTATTGCTCTTGGACCTTTTTTTTTTTTTAATATAAATTGTTTTTCTAACGCAACAAATACATGTGAAAATCTCTTTAAAGGTTATCTGATGTATTATTTTAGTTTTTCACATTTTTTAACGTTCGTAGACCCAGATGGTTGCTGCTGTAGCCTTTTTAACTATAAACTGATGAACTCAAATAATTAAACTAGAACACAATGGGGCATATTCATAGTCAAACTATTAACCCGAATCTAACTAAACTGGAGTCTAAAGTCAACACCCAAGTTAGAAACAGTTGCTTTTCATAAAGAATTTGGCAGCTGTTTAGTTAAAAACAGGTAGAAGGTATATTCTACTGCAATTTACAATTGCCTGCTAATCAAAAAAAAGAGTGTGTGTAGCAGTGCATACACGCGTATGAAGTGAAACTTGTTTATCGTTGCAAAAAATATTTGCTGCAAGATGGCTTTAACATATAAAATCTAACAACCCTATTACGACTATCAAATATCAACACGATATTTGATAATATTTAATATTATCTATTATTAATATTAAATATTATCAACCAAATTGATGAATCGGTATTGGTGACTAATTATCAATATTAGGTTTGTTCAGTGAAAAGGATCTAGATTAGTACAGAACAGCACAAATTGTCAGAACAAGTTAGAACCTTTGAGTATATATAATATGGAGTGCTCGTTCCTATCCCTAAAGCATTGTAGTACTTGAGCCTGTGATAGGGGGCGTGATTTCAATATAGAGAGGGTATTTTCACAGCTGGCAGCTATGATGGTGTTGTTGTAAAAACCCTCTCTGATTGATTACCGCATAGATTTTACGCCCCCTATGATGGTTACGTTTTTGGAATGTAAACGAGCACTCCATATTATATATACTCAAAGGTTATAACAGAAAAATGCAGCACATGCACGAATGTGATTTACAGTTTCCGATTAGCTTTGAAGAAGTGCAAAATTAAATTTAATTTGGTTGGAATAAGTTAAGAATTATTATTTTTTTTTAAGAGATATGGATATTTGTTCAGATATTTCCGACATTTTTATAAGCGGATTGTCAGTGATAACATTGGGTACGTTCAGATGACTTAGGGGACTTGCAAATAAGGCAAAATTATAGATTGTGATGGCCAGCTGTCGAAAGTTCCCTTCATTTGAAACAATTTTTTGACAGCTGACCAATCACAGTCTAAAAATTTGCCTTACTTGCAAGTAAGTCCCCTAAGTCCTCTGAACCTACCCATTTTCACTAGCAAAAATCTAAACTTCAAACTTTTTGTTTTCATGCTCAGGTACCTATTCTGAAAAACTTAATTGAATACAAAGTGACAGAAGTTAGAACAGTTTAGAGCAAGGTTTTTACTCACGGAACACACAAATCTTGTACTTTTCTGATCTTTTCTGTTCTTTCTGTTCCGTAAAGATTTATTAAACAGACCTATTTTTGATGAACTGTGAATTTTAAGAATTATTGTGAATAAATTGTTCATCAAATTTTCACTTCCATCAGCTCCACCAATTAAGCAAGCTGTTTTTGTTGCATATAATTTGACTACTTTGTAAAGAAAATTGTTCTAAATAAATAGCAATATGTAAGAAGTACAAACTACTTGCATTTTTAATCCAAATAACAAAATAAAAGTAAGATGAAAATACTAGAAAATAGTCGTAGTAGACGTTTTCTTTTAATTTCTTTTAAATTAAAGAAGGATCGGAAGATCGAGTTGGATTAGGGTCGAATTTAAAACCCACATTTTTCGTCATTTGAGTTCCACGCCTAATTTAGAGTTGAGTTGGAATGGTATTGAGATAACATAAAAAGGAATGGCATTAATATTATTTATTTCACACCAAAAACAAATAAAATTGAATAATTTTAATTGTACTACGCATATCTATGAAAACAAATACTCGACTCAGTTTTTTGTCACAAATTTAGACTAGACTACGCTCGTGAAGTTGAGTTGAAGCTCATTTCAACTCAATACAGGTTTACAAAGGGTGGAAGACAGCTGGATGAGGTAAATACGATATGCGTTATTTAATGTTGGAAAAATGTTCCAAACAGCTATTTGGAAGAAATTCCACTATTTGTATGAAGTCGAATAACATCCACTAATCGAAATACCCCGCAAGGCTAAATGATATACACAGCCCATTTTTACGGTTCGTTTTGTCTTTTTGAATGTTCGTGAAAATCGTACGTACTTCTTTCATTACTTTTACGTTTATAGAATTTGGATTTGTTTTGTGGTAAGATAATTACTATTAATTGTTATTTAATAATTGATATTTACATCGAACCTTAAAACGAATTATTGTGTAATCAAGTTCATAAATATGAGAAACATGCCATGTTAATACGACCCACAAGTAGTATTAAGTGTGACGTACATGGTGACAAGTTTGCTATATTTATATCAAAAGTTTTCCATATTTCCATATTTAAATGATAAATGTAATTATCACCTTTGGTAGCATATTTACTACCGTGTGCACTTGCATTGATTGCAACGCGTTAATGTGATTAAAAAATATGAACTACCTTCCATGCAGTCGTGCAGTGTAAAAATAAAACAGTTGTGCAGTGTAAACGTCAAACATGCACCATGAAAACATGAACTGCCTTGCATGCAGCCGCGCAGTGTAAACATAAAACAGTTGCGCAGTGTTAACGTCAAAAATGCCGCATGTAAACCAATCAGTTAATTGTGAATGCACCATGATAAAAGTTTTCTGAACATCTAACTTTGCCAATGTTCGATTTCCCCTTTTTGTCACTTTTTTCTCCTACCAAAATTCAAATTGCACCCTGAATAAAGAAGTTTCACTTCAAAAAATTGGGCGCGATATTTCACTTCGCTGTTTTTTTTGTTTTATAAAACAAGGTAAGAATTAAAATTTATAAACATATATTACATAGGGTTAAGCTCTAGATTATCATTTAGACTTGGGTCTTAATTGTCTATGAATAACATAATATCCAGGTAAGCTTAGTAGAGACAAAATAAGAACTTATCAGACGACTATGAGGCCGGTTTATTTAGTCATGCTCCTATTGCAATTTAACAACGGCTGGCAAGACTTTCATATTTACATATAAAAAGTAAAGATCTTTCTTAAAATAGCAGTGAATTTTTGCAATCATTCACACCTAAAAAATGTGTGCGGGCTTTCGGTCTCAACGAAGTTGGCGAGCATCAACTTTAAAGATCATTTTAAAATTTATATAAATTTGGTTAGTATTTTTGGAAACAGAATTCCGAAATCGAACAAAAAAATATTAAAAACAAAATAAATCAACTTTAAAGAACAAACAACGAGGATTTTAAGAAAAAAATATTAATTTGTGGGTTGTCATGTTATAATAATAATAATGGTGAATATTATTTCATTTTATTTTTCCTTGCCCTATTTTGGAACAATTTAAAATCAACTTTTATTTTCAAAATAATTATGCATACACTTACATTGATGTTTGTCCGCCAATTGCACAAGGGGATTTGGCAAGTCTCTGCGTCTGTAGAAGCACATCACTTTTGCTTCTACATTTCCGGTTTGGTTTTTATTTAATTCTTCTATTCTACGTATAAGATAAGGAGTTGACGAAGATGTTTCAAAGTAAACGTAGTCTGAAAAATAAATAAAGTTTTTTGTGTTGATAAACAAAAATATTTCAACAATAAAATTAAATGGTTTGAGTATTATTTTGTATTTAATTATTCCAGTATTTGAATTTGAAGTTATTTATCCCTTTGTTCCCGGAGATATCATTTTTTTCCAATATTTGATTCAAAAGCTGAAATTTAGATAAAATAGTCATTCTTAAGAATGAAATAAATTTTTTTTTTTTGTTTATATGTCTTTTATTGTTGTTTCTAAAAGTGGTTTCACCACGTTACCAGTAGGAAGCTAAGACAACATTTTTTTTTACATTTTTGATTATATTTTTTATTTTAAACGTTATGATATGCTTCAAAACAATTTTTTTGTCATTCAAACATAGTCCAACCTCGCAGCAAGAACAGAACCACCTTGTACGGTGAGGCTCAGATGCTGTACTGCAATGTGCACACCGCCGCGATGAGCCATGTTTTGGCATATGATCACATTTGTCAAACCGTTTTTCGTATGGCACTTTGGTCTTGAAATGAGTTACTGGAGAACTTGGTCCTGGTTTTCTTTTTGTTGTTTTGACTGTCTTGCTTCCAACAAGTCCTGAGCTAACAGATAACCTGAACATTTTAAGGGACAATGTTGTCAAATCAGCTTTTCCATTGAATAATATGTACGAATTTAAGAGACACATATCCAGCAAATACCACATAATCCGATGCCACCATTTTTTTGATTTGCGGTCTATTTCATAAATTGATTTTAGCATATCCACCTTATCAACATAGCCCATGTGTTTGTTGTAATCACTTACAAGCTGTGGACAAGAAACCTCCTTCCTACGGCCATCTTTTTGCATACGCATTGCAGTTCCTGCAACTGATAGATCATGAAAGTTACTCAGAAAATGCACTGATTTCTTATCCTTCCATTTTAAAAAGGCTAGACCGTCCTTACTTACTCGCCAGTCAGATTGTCCTTGTTGCAAGCTTTTGTCATCTATTAGATCAGTGGGTGCATTTTTTCTTCCTCTACGAAAAGTTCCACAGGAGTAAATCATATCAGCTTGTAGGTCTTTTTGAAGTTTGATCGAATTGAAAAAATTATCAAAATAGATGCAATGTCCTTTTCCAACTAATGACCTGGAAAGGTCTTTCACCACACGTGAACCAAGACCTTCTTCGGTACCTGTCATGGTTTTCCCAGTGTAGATCTGAAACTGGCAGACATAACCTTTTTCGTCAGCTCTGATCCAAACCTTGTATCCACGTTTTATAGGCTTTAGGGGCATATATTGTCGAAAACAGCTACGTCCCTTGAATTTTATCATCGATTCATCTATGATTGAAATTTGGATGGCTTTAGTGAAGATAAAAACGTTTCTGAAAGCTTTGAAATAAGGGGGCGCAACTTATAAAGCTTATCATAATCTTGAGATGTTCTTTCTGGCTGTCGCAAATTGTCATTCAAATGAATATGCCCAAGAAGCCAGGCAAAACGATCCCTTGCCATGAGTGAACAAATATAATTATCTCTAAGTTGAGGCATAGATGACCAATAATCACAGTAACTAAGAAGCTTTTTGACGCCCATCATTAAATTTATTGCCAGGAATACTTTGACTTCTTCTGGATTAGTTGGAATGAAGCTGTTAGTATTTCCTCCAGCTTTTTGAACGACATACAAATTTGTTTGGAATGCAATATTTTCAATCAGTTCCATTGGAAATAAATGAAGAAATACATCGGTAGGGGTTTCTAAGTCATCTGAAATTGCGGGCCCTGTTTCTTCTTCAAATTCTTTTTTCATACCGAGCAAATAATTTCTTGACTTTGTCCAGATATGTTTGCTTAGACCTCTCCTTTTGTTGAAGAACAGACAAAGGAAGATCATCTTCGCTTGTCCATTGACCTTCAAGGTCTCCTTGAAGCTCGTCAACAAAAATTATTTCCATTGCGTTTATGTCAAATAGATTTCCAATATTTGCTTCAGGCTCTTGTGGTTCTTCACCACCACTTTCAGATTCGACATCCGATGGAATTCCTTCAAAAAGTACCTGGAATTCTTCCGAACTCATCGCCTCGAGGTCAATTATTGAAAATTGTTCTTTCTCTAATAATTAAAAAAAAAAAATGTTTATTTCCTACTGGTTTCACAGATGAACCACATCTAAAAAGCTTAATAAATGGGTCATATTTCATAAATTGACTTTTTATAACAAAAAAATAACATATTCTTGCCATTTATGAACATCACTTACCTCCCATGCTTAAAAAAAGTTATTTATTATAATTATTCACTGCACAAAAAAAAACACTCTGAATGACACGAAAGATCAAACTAAATGAACAAAAAATGACTTACAATGCATACAACCCAAACTGTTTTTTTTACGGTTAACAATTGAGTTACAGTTCGTAGAAAACCACTTGGTTTCATCGTGCAACCACTAGGGATATAGAGAAAAAATATTAAGTGTGTGGTCTCACTACGAAACCACTAGGAAGCAAAGGGTTATAAGTCTTAGAATTCATGTCGGATGTGTGATTTAAGTACTTCTAATACCTTTTAAAAAAATTGGCACGACTGGATCGCACAAAACTTGCTCTCGTAGCTAACAACTTTAACGTAGCTTGAAATAGACAACGTACATATTTATTGGTTCCATAAAATTATGATATCATTAAAAAAAAGTTTTAAAAACAATTTAAAATATAAATGATTACTATAAATTATTATTAATTAATTATTTTAATATCTAAAACAGATAGAGCTTAAAAAAAAGTATGCCATCTAATTTGCTTAATAAATATGAATTTATGAAAAAAAAAATTCAAAAATCGTTAGAGCGGTTTTTTTAAATAATTTTTTTATACAGGGTGTCCTGTAAAGGATGGTCCAAACTGAATATGGTGATAGGCAAGGTCATGACCTTTCAGAATTTGGTAACTTGTTCATACCGAATCATAACGGTTTCCGAGCAACGGCTATTTTTCGAAATTTAAAAAAAACTTTACTTTGAACCAGTTTTTTGCTCACCCTGACCATAATTGACTTTTGTTTTTTACACTAAAACTTTGGCTAATAGTTTGACTTATTTTACTGAATAAAAAAAACTACAAACTAAAATATAAACTTGAACTTTGACCAAACTTAATTTTTGACCTCAATCTTCTTAAGAACACCATGAATAAAATTCGTATGACACAATACAGGTTCTATCTTCCAAAAATATCCTGTTTTTCTGTAGTTTTTAAAAAGGTATAAAACTTGCTAAGGCGGTGCTCAGATATAGAAGTTATAACCGTTTAAATCCAATAAAACAGGTTAAAAATAAAACAAAAATAAAACATTTTTGTTCAAGTGTATCGATAAAATTTTCAAATATAACTCAGACAAAGCTGAATTTGGGTGGAGAGCTTCATTTTTATGTCTTACGCATTTTTTAAATTTCGATTTTGTAGGTAAAAAGGGGAAAAGTCCAGTATTTTTGAAAATGTATCGAAAAGCATCAGGTTTTTTAAGAACTGTCTTTGGAAAAACGGTAGCTATTAAAATTCCGCACAAAAAGGATCAACCACTTTTTTCGCCGGAGCAATTTGTCTCAAAATCCATTAGTCTAACAAAAAAATTATAGTTATCTATTCTTTGTAGAATATTATAAGCTACAATTTTTCCATAGATATATCTTAAAAAAAACTTAGTTTTCGAGAATTTTTTAAAAATACTGGACTTTTCCCCTTTCACCCTACAAAATCGAAAGTCCTTGCCCAAATTTAAGGTTTTTTTATTTAAAAAAATGAGTAAGACATCAAAGTGAAGCTCTCCACCAAAATTCAGCTTTGTCGGAGTTATATTTGAAAAGATATTTTAATTTTATCGATATACTTGAAAAAAAATGTTTTATTTTTGTTTTATTTTTGTTTTATTTTTAACCTGTTTTATTCTTCTACCTGAGTTTTGAACCTGTCGAGTTGTAGAAGCTGAGTAGGATCAATGGATCTCGAGCGAGTGCTCTAGATGAGTCCCGGAACCAAAGGGCGCTTTCCTTTCCCCTACCTCTCCCTTCTTTGTTTCCCAACCCTTCCCCTTCCTTCCATCCTTCCTTACCCAACTAACTAAATTCCTTATTCCTTGGGTCGGATCAAGGTGTTATACGTACTGTGCCGATGATCAGCCTGGCTGGGGGCCCAGTTTAAAATACTAGCTCAGTCGTTAACGGAGTATCTGGATACCTGGCGACCTCCGGATTAACTAGCCTTATCTGCATTTACGGATATCTGTGCAGATGGACCACGGGAATCAAATGAATTCTTTTTCTATTGTTGTTGGTGGTAAGCCCGGTTCTTCTTTAAAATCGGCCGGTAGTGCGACTGAAAACTCGTCTGCCGTTCCTCCTGCCGTTTCTGTCAGTGACGTGACCATGTTAACTCATGGTCAAGCCGCTGACAGTAAGAACAGCGAGAGTAGGATAGAAATATCAGTGGTGGAGGGATCGTGAAGCATGGCCCCTCTTCCACTACAGAGAGTAAACCTCTCTCAACTTCGAAACCAAAGTTCAGCGGTGGTGGGATCGTGAAGCATGGCCCCGCACCCGCTAAGGCGAGAAATCATCCCCAAACGTCGAAGTCGGTTTTCGGTGGTGGTAGGATTGTGAAGCATGGCCCTTCCACAACTAATGAGAGTAAACCTCTCAAAAAGGATCCCAGCGGGGGCAGGCAAAAACCTTCACCTTCTGGGACTGAGAGGATTCTGAAGATCTTTGGCAATACACCCAAGGGTGGAGGAAACTCTCAGCATGAAGCAAAGTTTAAGTGGGCTAGAAGCTTTATGGCAAAATACAACTTGGAGGCCAGCTGCGACTCCACGTCAAAGCGACAAAGGTCTGTAGAGGGTGTAACTCCAGAACCAAAACGTAGCAGTGCTCAACATCAGCGCTCCCCCTAAACCTCTTAATCCCAATAGTGGAGGCAAATCCTTCAGCGATGTGCGGAAGGTAAAATAGTGGTTGCGGTCATCGATAGGAGCGATATGGATGGCGCGATTTCACCTGGTCGTTGGCAGGAGGTCAAACTGAAGCTCTCGGCTAGCTTCTTGAGTTTAATAAGGGAAAACCCAGGACCTCCTCCTATCACTAGCGATGGTGGCTGGCATCAAGGCCATGTCAAACTTATCTTTTGTAAGGATCAGAGATTATGCGATCTATATAATCTGGCTATTAGCAAGTTAGGCGAAGTCTGGCCTGGTGCAAAGCTTGAGGTTGTTGCTAAGGAGGATATCCCTTGCAGACCAAGAGCACGCACTTGGATCCCGGCTGAACTCTCTTGTATAGATGAAATACTCCAGATGATCCAGCTTTCTAATCCATCCCTTCCTACTCACAACTGGAAAGTCGCGAAACTAGAGGAGCAAAGGAGTCTTTATAGAGGTGCAATTATTGTAATCAATAAGGAGTCCCTTGCTTCTCTGACGCAGACCAAAGGTGTGATTAGGTATGGGTTTGAGACCATTACCCTTAAGGTATATAAAAAAGATGAGGCTGACGCTGCTAGCGCACCTCCACACCCCCACGATGACGAAGTTGTGGTACAGGATCCCGGGGCATTGAATACCTTTCCATCTTTGGAAGTCGATGCTTTCGGGACTTCTTCGGCTGTCCCTGAATCATCTCTCCACGTCGACGGTTCATCTGAAATGGATACCAAAGACTACCTCAACATGATTCTTCTGGATGAGGATGAGCTTCTAAACTCGTCTTCTGATCCGGAAGATACAGACACTACGGTGGTGGAGGCTGATCTGCCTGATTGTAGCCAAAATGCTGCAGTTAGTTCAGATTAATCTGCAACACTCCATCAAAGCTTCGGCCTCCCTTCTTCTTTGTCTGTCCAGCAACGGGGAAGATATCGTTCTGATCCAAGAACCCTGGATTGTCAAATCCATTGTTCGGGGACTCAGGGCTCCTGAGTAATGTATATGACAGACAAAGGTGAACCTAGATCTTGCAAATTAGTAAAACGTGGCATTAATGTATTTTTACTACCTAATTACAGCGATCGTGATAATACGGCTGCGTCGGCATATCTCGGCCATGACCACCTTGGCCCGCTCCCAGGCAATACACTGGAGAAACTAATCGCTGATGCTGAAAGGCAAAAGATCAGCCTCGTTATTGGGAGTGACGTAAACGCCTACTATACAATATGGGGGAGTACCGATATCAACGATAGAGGTGAGTCTCTTTTCGATTTTATTCTAAGTACTAACCTTATTGTAATTAACGTCGGCAATGAACCTACATTCGTTAACCAGAAACCGACAGCAAGTATTAGATATAACTCTTGTCTCGGACAACATCCATCAATTAATACTGAACTGGAAGGTATATAAAGATCACACTTTCTCAGATCATAGATACATTCAGTTCAGTTTGAATGATGAACCTCAATGCCAACAAGTTTTCCGTAATTTTCGTAAAACTGACTGGTCCAAATATAAAGAAACACTAAAACGACTAGTTAAACCTGAACTATTAAATGTTCCATCCAACATTAACGATCTCGACAACAAAGTCAAAGATCTAACCTCCGCCCTTAACAAATCACTGTCTCTCTCCTGCCCCCGTATCTATTTTAGGGGTAAAAGGAAGCCACACTGGTGGAACCACGGGCTCAGGAAAAATGTAGAAAACTTTTTAATCGAGTTTTAATTTACTAGAGAATTGTCTGATTGGGACTCATATAAAGAATCCCTAAAGACATACAAAAAAGAATTGAGGAAGATTAAACGATCTTCTTGGAGAAATTTCTGTGGTAATATAGAAGAAACCTCCGAAGCTTCGAGATTGAGAAAAATCTTCTCAACAAATCCAGTGATGCCAAGCTGTCTGAAATTTGCAGATGGCTCCTGGACCAACTCATGCGAAGAATCGCTTAACCTGTTACTAGATACTCACTTTCCAGGTAGCTCACAAGTAGAAAATACCACAATCCTGCATAGGATTAACAGTAATATAACTTTTCCACAAGGTTTGATAACAAGGGAAAAATTACAATGGACACTCAACAGCTTCAAAACATATAAGTCTTCAGGACCAGATGGCATCATACTAGCTGAACTCCAAAAGAATGCAGATGTTATCCTGCCGATTCTGGAAATCATTTTCAATAGCTGCCTAAATCTGGTCCATATTCCACTGTTATGGAGAGAAGTGAAAGTTGTGTTCATACCTAAAGCTGGTAAATGCTCACACGTAAACCCAAAAGATCTCAGACCTAAAGCATATCATCATTCCTTCTAAAAACCTTTGAAAGAATGATTGATATCCACTTAAGATCAAGCATAGATACGAGACTTATCTAATGTTCAACATGCTTATTGTAAAGGGAAGTCGGTGGAAAAGGTGCTTTTAACAATGTCGACACATCTGCAATCACATCTGCGCTGTCAAATCTGAAGGTAAACGATTCGCTTGGTGAACTGATCAACCAAATGCTAACTAGTAGGATTATCAATTCCAAACTCGGCGGATTTCCTGCAAGAAGAGCGGTTAGTAGAGGCACCCCGCAAGGAGGTGTCTTGTCCCCCCTCCTTTGGAACATGGTAGTAAACGAACTACTAACTTCCCTGGAAGCGGAAAGTTACAGAGTGATTGCCTATGCGGACGATATTCCAATTGCCGTATCAGGTAAGCATCCTTTTGTCTTGAAGGAACTCTTGCAGAATGCTTTAAACAAGCTTATAAACTGGGCAGAGCGATGCGGTTTGGGCGTCAACCCTCACAAAACCGAACATGTCCTCTTTTCTAGGAAATATAAAATTCCTAATATAGATCCTCCCACTATTAAAGGTATTCCATTAACATTCTCTGACGAAGCAAAATATCAGGGTCTTATTTTAGATAAAAAGTTAAGCTGGAAACCTAATATACAAGAAAGAGTCAATAAGGCCACTGTAGCCCTTTTCTCCTGCAAAAAAGCCATTGGGAATAAATGGGGTCTAACAACCCCGCATTACTCACTGGCTATACATATCAGTAATTAGACCAATTCTCACCTATGGGGTGGCAGTATGGTGGACCGCTTTGGATAAAGCGATTAACCGCGATAAACTAAGTAAATCCCGAAGATTCTATGTGCATAAGTGGAGCAATTCGCTCTACTTCCTCCGCTGCACTGGACACTCTCTCATTCTAACACCCCCAGATATATTCAGTAAACAAACGGCAGCATGTACGGCAATCCGTCTTAAAGCCTCCTCACAGTGGATCAATAATGATATAGGCCACTCAATTATTCTGAACTTACACGGTTCACTCCCAGGTATCATCCCACAATTCCGCTTCGACAAGAACTTTCAGGTTGTCATACCTTCCTGATCTACATGGGAGGATGTGACATTCTTGGAAGACGAATCGATTCACTTTTATACGGACGGTTCAAAATCCGATGATGGGGTTGGTGGAGGCGTGTACTGAGACAGACTAAACCTTAGTCTCTCATTTCGTGTTCCTGACCATTGTAGCGTGTTCCAAGCGGAACTTTTGGCGATAAAGGAAATTTTATCGTGGCTCAAAGAAAACGTGGTATCGACCTCGGATATCTGTATCTTCTCAGATAGCCAAGCTGCTTTGAAATCTCTGGACTCTGTCTCTACAAACTCTAAAACGGCCATAAACTGTCGCTCATCTCTTACAGAGATGGCACAACCTTTGTTGGGTGCCAGGCCATAGGGACATTCTGGGAAATTGCAAAGCTGGCGAACTCGCCAAAAGTGGAACAACACTGCCTTTTCTACCAGACAAGGAAGATATCGGTATACCTATCGCTACTTGCAAACTTTTGCTGAAGCAAGATGCTATAAGGAGAACAAGCCTGAGGTGGAATAACATCACAACTTGCCTGGCAACTAAAAAGATCTGGCTAGTGTTGGACATAAGGAGCTCTAAGCGTTTGTTATCTTTTAGCAGATGGCAGATCAGCTCCATAATTGGTGTCATTAATGGACACTGCCTCGTAGGAAATCACGCAACGCGGTTTGGAGTATTCGCAAATGATTTTTGCAGAAGCTGTATGGATGAGAGGAAGAAGAATCTATTCTTCATCTTCTCTGTACATGTCCCGCCCTGTCTCAAAGACGTAAACTCCATCTTGGGGATTTCTTCTTCGATGATCCAACAGATCATCACAGAGAGGAAGAAGAATCTATTCTTCATCTTCTTTGTACATGTCCCGCCCTGTCTCAAAGACGTAAACTCCATCTTGGGGATTTCTTCTTCGATGATCCAACAGATCTAGCAAGATCGGACATTAACAGTCTCATGCGCTTTGTAAAAAGCTCCAATTGGTTTTAGCGAGTGAGGAGAAATTCTTAGATTCATGTGGTATCACAATGGACCAATTGAAGGTCTAAGTGTGTCGGCTTCTTTGCTGGCAGCCACTATAACCTAACCTAACCTGTTTTATTGGATTCAAACGGTTATAACTTTCTATCTGAGCACCACCTCAGCAAGTTTTATACCTTTTTAAAAACAACATAAAACGGCATATTTTTGAAAGACAAAACCAGTATTGTGTCATACGAATTTTATTCATGGAGCTCTTAAGAAGATTGAGGTCAAAAATGTTTGGTCAAAGTTCAAGTTTATTTATTTATCTAAGTCACTCTATTAGCCAAAGTTTTAGTGTAAAAATTGAAAAAAAAAAAACAAAAGTCAATCATGGACAGGGTGAGCAAAAAACTGGTTCAAAGTAAAGTTTTTTTTTTAAATTTCGAAAAATAGCCGTTACTTGAAAACCGTTATGATTCGGTATGAACAATTTACCAAATTATGATAGGTAATGACCTGGCCTTTCACCAGTTTCAGTTTGGACCATCCTTTACGGGACACCCTGTATATAAAAAATCTTGAACATTTTTAAAAAGAAAATTTGGTATGCCAACATTAAGTATTTAATAAAATACAATTTTTCACAAAATTAAAAAAAAAAATCATTACCCCGTTTTCAAGATATAGAATTTTCAAAAAAAAAAAAATTCAATGTTTTTTTAAAAATCCAAAAATTATTTTTTCGAAAAATTTTATATGCAAAATTGTTAAAATTTTAAACGACCTTTTGTATAAAAATTTTGGTTAAAAATCGTTAGAGCCGTTTTTGAAATAAATCAATTTTTGTATATTGGTTGTATGACAGGTACCGTTATTTTTTGAGCTAAAAAGAAAATTCAATTTCCCCTCTAGGGAATCACATAAGAACCTTAAGTCCAAAGTTTAAAAAAAATGGCTTCAGCCGTTTAGGCTGCAGGTCGAGGTACAGACAGACGGGTAGACAGACAGAATCGGAGACCCACTTTTTTCGCGTTCTCTATCATTGTAATGTTAGGGAAAATTATTTGCCCCTATTGCGATTGTCAATTACTGATTGATAGTTGATAAATATTGAAATTTTGCATTTTACAAGGCATGTTGTTCGAAATCTAATCAACAATTCATCGATTTTTGTCAATTTTCTTGTAATTAACGTCGGCCTGCATCAATCTCGATGACCAAAATTTTCAACGGTTGGCTTGTTTAATATCGAATTTCAGTATTTATTAACTATCAATATATGATTGACAATCGCAATAGGGGTGATTATCTCGAATTTTTTTTTTTTGCACGAATCATAAACTTCCCTATACGTATATCGCAAGTAAAGAAGCCCACACTAGTAACTTCCCATGAGTGCCTTAAAAAACCACATACATACTTGCTTTAAGAAATCGCTATGTATAGGTACTTAAGCTATTTATGATAATACAGTATTATTTTTTTTTTAGCTTATAGGTGTTACTTTTTTTCTTAACTCCTCTCAGTATGAAGGTATTAATTATCATGTAAGCTAATTATTTCAAAACAGACTATTGGCTAAAAAAAAAATAGAATAATTCAGGTTGTAAGGTATAAATAAGGTTGTGAAGAAAATAAAAAGGCAAATTAAATATATGTAATATGCCAAATTTTGATTTTGAAACGATTTTGAGTGTAAGAACTTTTCGAGTTGATACAATTATTGAATGTATTTTTTGGCAACATTTTGATTTTAATCTCAAAACTACACAACACATATATGGTATTGGTATTTTTTTTAGGAAAAATTTGAAATCGATATCATTGTTTTTTTTTTAAATTATATTTTTCCCCTAAAAAAAATGTCTATTGATTTTTTATGATTACCAGTTGTTGACTTAGGGGCCAGTTATAGCTATCATTGAAATTCATCATTGAAAAAGTTAGCTGTTGATTTTGAGACCCTTCGAAATTTTAATCATTGAATATTTTAATGCAGAAATATATGTAGCTTACGACTTCAAAATTATTTCTCTTCCAAAAAAAAATTCATTTTGACCCATATCTTCCCCAGAACGTAACTTTTAATTTTTTAAAGGTAAGGTAGTTAATTTTTTAAAGGTAAGGTAGTTCATCATTGAAAAATTAAAAGTCATTTTATGAGAAAAGTTGTGCAAAATGGAATTTTGTTTTAGGGGCCAGTTATAGCTATCATTGAAAACCATCATTGAAAAAGTTAACTGTTGATTTTGAGACCTTTCGAAAGTTTAATCATTGAATATTTTAATGCAGAAATATAGCTTACGACTTCAAAATTATTGCTCTTCCAAACAAAATTCATTTTTACCCATATCTTCCCCAGAACGTAACTTTTAATTTTTTCAATGATCATGGGTAAGGAAGTTCATCATTGAAAAATTAAAAGTCATTTTATGAGAAAAGTTGTGCAAAATTGAATTTTGTTTTACCTAGAAATAATTATTAAGTCAATCAGCTTTACTTTGGCATCAAAATAATCATTCATTTTATCTTCAAAATCTCTCAAAATTGACAATTAATATTTTCAATGATGGTTTTCAATGATAGCTATAACTGGCCCCTTATAGAAAAACAAATTTGGTTCGGAATCTTTATTTTGAAATATTTGAGACGGAAATTATTTTTCAACCGTTTAACTTAGTTAAAAAAAGTGCCCGTTGAATTTTTTTTAAATTTATACCAATTTTGTATTCCGTAATTATTTGTAAAATAAAATTAGTCTGAAGTGAATATCTTTTTTTGTTCTCGAGATAATTCGAGACAATCGACATTTTACCTTTTTAAATTGCTGTAGTAAAAAACGATTACTTGAATTTGTTAGAAAACCTTTTCAGCACGTTATGACAATATTATCTGTCCATATCTATATTCGTTCTCGAGATATGGTGGACAAAAAGTACCCCGAACGTACCTACATACACACATACAGACATCTTGCTAAAATCGTCGGATTCTGATTCTAGAGACCTCAAAACGTGAATATGTTTCAAAATTTTCAATTCGACAAATCGCACCAATTACTTTAACAATGGTGATTGGGGAAGTGATTAAAAAATAATCTTTCTGTCGACTTTTTTTTTTTTTAACTTAGTTAATGTAACTTATTTGATTCTTTGCTAAAACTAAAGTGCCAAAAAAAGCCGACGGAAAGATTATTTTTTGATCACTTCCAATCACCATTATTTTTATTTATTTAGTACAATAAATTACTTTAACTACCAACGGGAACTTAAAATTAACATTAGTTCTTGTTAAATTAAATCACGCTGATATTTATTTGTTAATGTGATTTTACTCCTTTTGCAATAATTTCTTTCTGGTTCTTGAAAAAAAATATTTATTTTCCAATTTTTATATCAAAATATGTATATAGTCAATGTTATTCTAAATTCCAATTTGTTATCATAGTTCTAAGATAGATTCATTTTCTTCTCAACTTTTGTTTTAATAAATTACCACACATTAAAGTTTAGGATAATTCCTTAAAGTACACAAAAGCTAAATCGTTCCCAGGTAGCTAGAAACCGAAGGTAGCTCGTTCTTGAAATCAGGTGACAATATATAGATAGGTACGCTCGACTGACTATACGAATTATGAATCAAAACAGTTGAGGCGATTCTCCATAATTTTATTTATTTATTTTATTTTTAATGTTTTTATTAAAAAAATCTACTGTGCTAAATCCAAATATTATGACACATGACTTAAGTGTAGATTTTAATTTTGACAGTCACCTTATAAAAAGTAAATTAATTTTTGTTTAGGATTAACTATATTTTCAGAACACTGATAAATATAAAAGAAAACCCCTGTTGATGAAACTTTCCATCAATGTTTTGTCAAAAATATCTTTTTAGACGATTCGCAGAATTTTTAGTATTTTTACACTAAATCTAAATATTCACCGTGGATATGTGTTGTGTGATATGTTAACTGTTCTACGGAAAATATAATCATCTCTTTAAAAGAACAACTTTTTAATAGTGGCTGTAGGGTCTTAGTTTTTTACTTATATTGGATTCAGCGTAAACAAATATTTTTAAGCCATGGAATATATTTCATATAATGTGATTTGGATAAGCTAGAGCGTGAAGGTAGGGTCGACACAATAAAAAAAAAACATATGGGAGGGGGTGATATTTTATCTTTAGATTAGATTAGATAAAGTTTAGTTCATAACATTGTACTCTTATTTTAAATTTGTTAAGTTAGTTTGCAAAATATAATGTAGCTCGTTTAAATTTAATTGTTTGTTTCAGTTATTTAATTATTTCGAAGTCCTTTGAAAATGTGTATTTGAAATATAACATATTTTGAGTTTTTAAATTAATTTCTTAATAAATGCAAGTTTAAGTTATGACAGTTTCTGAAGTTATAAGGTTGTATATTACGTGATTGTTCAGTCATTCTTGATTTATCCTGCACTGAAAAACTTCTTATTGACAAATCGCATCGCTTTGTCGCACCACTGTACGCGCTGCGTAACCCTGAGGCTACACGAGCCAGTACTGGCAAGCCAGTTGGCTTCATAGATTGACTGTCGAGTTCGTATACGAGAATATGCTGTGACGTAGGCGGCAGGCAATTTGTAAGCAAGTTGCTTTCAAGTATCTGCGGTCACGTTCGGCTTTTACTAGGACAGCCTATCTAGGTTTCTAAAAACACAATTTTATTGAATTTGCTTTGGCACTTCGATTTTTCTTAAACAATAAAATGACGTCGAATTCTGCATCAAGTCTTGCGATGGTCAACGCATAATACTGCCAATGCGTTGACGGATGCATTGACAGACTTTTCTGTCGCGTCAAATTAACATGGATTGATTTTCATCTAATTAAAAAAATTCCATTTTTTTAAATGATTTTTAAAAAAATTTGATTTCTTGGAGCTTTTTAATCCATCATCATTGAAGCCATCTTTTAATGGAATTTGACAGTTCATGGAATATTTTGTTCCAAAATGTCACCCAATGGCGATATCTTTAAGTTTTTCAATGCATCATCTCCGTAGCAATATTTCATTTTAATTTGAAAGTCTATGGCTTGACAAATCGGTAACAGAATGTTCCAAATGTCACCGAAATCCCCAAAACTATCATTATATATTATAAATATGCTTCCAAAAAATTAGGATTTTTAAGAGATTTTGTATATTTCATCATAATCATAGCCATCCTTCAACTATATTTGACAGTTGCCTATTTTGGAAATGTTAAAAATTCCTCTCATTAAAAGTTGTGGTAGAAAGAATATTTAGTTTTGCATTAAATTTCCAACAAATAGCTATCCATATAGCTTTATATACAAGTCTGAACGAGGCCACTGTCTTCGCTACTGGCTTCCCAACTGGCTTCGAAAATGGCAAGCCAGTTGACGAGCAAGTTGCTCAGGTTAGTATGTGTTAGTAAGAAAATTGAAATGTATTGTAACTTGTAAGCCAGTACTGGCTCGTGTAGCCTCAGGGTAAGGCTGCGCGTGCAGTGGTGCGACAAAGCGATGCGACAAGCGATTCGAAATGCGCTTGCAAAAGCGGTCAGAAGAGTTTGTGAGCGAGGTAATTGCGATAGGTATACGAGATACTCGCAACACTCATCAAATATCGCTTCACTGTACACACGTATATAAGAATAAATGTAAATATTTGTCTCGCACGCAAACGTTTCTCGTATCGCATCGCTTTGTCGCACTACTATACGCGCAGCCTAAGACTTGATAAGAGCATGGATTTTTTTTTTTGAATTTGAAAACTAATTTCTCAAAAGCTCTTTAATAATCCAACTTTATTTAAAAATAAAATAAAAGGTGGCTGTACTAAAAGGTAAAACACGGCATTGCAAGTTGTTTTTTTAATAATGTTTTTTTCCCGGTTTTAAGTTTTTTTTTTTAGAAAATACCCCTCCCCCTTAACTGGGGGGAACAGACCCTCCCTCCCATTTGATTTTGTTTGTCGAGACCCAACCTACACCCTTAAGCTTTTTTTCATACCATAGGTGTATCAACTTGTATATGTATACTAGGGTGTCCGTTATTTCCCAAACTCATTTTTTTTTGTATAGCACACCCCGTCAATGGAAAGTTTATGCCAAAAGAAAAAATTAGCGACCAAACAATTTTTTTCCAAGGTCATTAACCCGTGCCTCTAAGGTCTCTGGAACTATAGTTATTCTAATTTTTTTTTGGTTATTCTGATTGATTTATTGGTCCTTTGCATTTAAATTATGATTTATTTCATTTTTTCAAGTTAATAAATCCTTTAATATTATATATTTTCCTATTATTTTTTGCTCTCGATCTTCAGCAGTTTTTGTTGTTTTTTTTATTGATTATCATTAAGTAATTAAGTTTTTTTTTTTAAAAACTGCATTAAAAAAAAATAATGAAAACAAATAAGAAATAATTTATTTCGATTTTTCAAAATATTAAATATTTTTTTTTTTATTATTATTGGTAAGGCCCAGAGTGTTATATCGGTCGGTTTTTTGAAAAAAATATTTCACATAAGGAGGGTGTAGCCAAAACGGCTAAGATATGCCTTAAACAGATGTGCAGCTTTTTCCATGCAGCGAAATTAAATTACACAGGTTCTTATGGGAGCCGATTCACTCAAAGTCTGCATGCAGTGCAGCGCTGCACAATGTCTCTATTGCCTAAAACAGATGTGCAGCTTTTTCAATGCAGCGAAATTAAAATACACAGGTTCTTATGGGAGCCGATTCACTCAAAGTCTGCATGCAGCGCAGCGCTGCACGATGTCTCTATTTCTAAATTTGCTGCCTAGTTTCATTGCAGCCACAACTGAAAAACGAAAATTTCTAAATAATTGCTATTTGGCATTACTCATATTGACATCACCTGCCATTCTTTCAAAAAATTTGTTTGTGTTGGTGATTTTTGTTTAAGAATCCATGAAGCCGGCGTTGCCACCCTACCATCGTCCAACGAAGAAAATCTCATTCGAACACTATTGTGTGACATAGGCAACGCTGTGCTTTCATGTATTTGTTTGACATAACTATGCATCATGAATGTCAGAAACTATGCACGTGTTTCGTGTGCAGCTCTGCATGCAGAGATGCGTGCAGACTCGCTGCACATCTGTTTTAGCCATATTTCTTAATTTGCTGCCTAGTTTCATTGCAGCCACAACTGAAAAACGAAAATTTCTAAATAATTGCTATTTGGCATTACTTATATTGACATCACCTGCCATTCTTTCAAAAAATTTGTTTGTGTTGGTGATTTTTGTTTAAGAATCCATGAAGCCGGCGTTGCTACCCTACCATCGTCCAAAGAAGAAAATCTCATTCCAACACTATTGTGTGACATCGGCAACGCTGTGCTTTTATGTATTTGTTTGACATAACTATGCATCATGAATGTCAGAAACTATGCACATGTGTTTCGTGTGCAGCTCAGCATGCAGAGATGCGTGCAGACTCGCTGCACATCTGTTTTAGCCTATAATATCGCATAACAAGTATTTGTTTGACGTTGCGTAAAGACGGAGTAGAGCTTCCACTCGGATTTACTATTTCGAGGTTGAACCGAGTATTATTGAAATCTGATAAAAAGGCTGTTAGAGCTTAGCAGTTTAAGGATGCTTCATTCGAAAATGACAAGCAGCTGATAAATTTATTGAAACTGTTGCGTTTTTTCAAAATCTTCATGCTTTCCTCTGAGGTGTATTAAACCTAAAAAACCGCATTGTAAGCTAAACATAGATGATTAACCAGAATATTTCTTGAAAATTAATGTTGTCAAGGAAAGGAGATGGCCAAAAATGTATGGAGGATGTCATGTGTAATACAGGGACTGTTTTAAGTAAAAATCAGTGGCCTGATTAGGCAATACGAAGCGAATCGTTTTAGGTGGCGGAAATGAGATTTTGTATTACTGCTTTCGCTTTCGTCGCTGTCGTTTTACATTCGCCCTATTTTAGAAATCGAAAGCGAATGCGAAAAGACATTTCAATTTTTAACGCGAAAATTTCCGATATGTTTTTTTCTGGCGGATTGGTTTATCGACACGGTCGAAAGTGGTATTTGGTTGTTTTCATTAAAATAAACAAAAATATGAGTTTTACTATTTTATAAAAACAAAGTAAAGATATAAACAATAATATTTTTCTAGATAAACTTGCGGGATACAAAGTCAGCAACACACAAACCAGCAACAATTTTCCACGGTCATTGAATTTACAGGGGAAAATGAATAGGGATAGCCAAAGAACACTCATCAATGCGCCCACACGTCTCAACTTTGGGAAAATATCGCTGCAGTTTTATATGGTCACGGGACTCCTACACAAAATGCATGAAATGTTTTTTTTTTTTGTAAAATAAAAGAAAGCCCGAAGAACTTAAGTGAATGATAAGAAGATGAAGAAATTTAAATATTAAAATATTGAAATTACAAAAATTTGTGTCTTAGTAGGGTATAACAGACTGACTGAAGAGCCCACTGTTATGCCTTTGGCGAAACGCAATTATTTCTGGAGTTGAGGTCACTTGTACTTTTTAATTGAATCTTAAGTGAATGAGTTGATCAACAAAATAAACAAAAAAAGACTAGGAAGTTCAAGCGGTGAAGAAGAACTTTGCAAAAATTTTCTTTTAACTTACAGATTCGAGGATTTTTATATTTCCTTAACTTAGCGTTTAATAAAACGAATTAAAATACACTATTTCGAATTTAATTTCAAAGGCAAATACAACAAAACAAGTCGAAATCTCACAATCCATGGCTGCAATAAAAAAATATTTCCTGGAAACCAGCTGTCAATTATCTGAAAATCTTGGAAGTATAATTTACGACACGCTTCGTATTCAATAATTAATGAATACGAAGCGAGTCGAAAAGGAGATATCGAATTGAAAACGATTCTCTTCGTTTTCCCTAATCATGAGTTTAATTGTGTTCCACACAACTATTACACCACAGAATTACCAACAAATCATTCTTGAACAAAATTAAAAACAGACAATTTTCATTTCGATTTACATTTTTTTTAGGCGTACATATGTAACTAAACTAAATTGTAAAAGGAATGTTTTTTGTGAACTGTATAGCTAGCGCACCTAAATTTGGTGAACAATAACAAAACCAAGAGCTACATTCAATAAAAAACGCTCCTTATGAATTCAAAAATATATAATTTTTAGAGCTGCAATTTAATACGAGTTTTTTTTCGACGAATTTATTATACCCAAAGTTTGAAATTATGACTTTTACTGTTTGGATGAGGCAGAATTTGTTTTCAGTTTTGTTGAAAGATCAAATAAACGGCGCTTTAAAGTGTAGGTTTCTGTTTGACTTTAATTGAAATTGCATGCGTTAAGTCGTTGAGGCAACACAACCTAGCGGGAAAACCCTCTGTGGTTAAATTAAGGCTTTCAGTATCCAGTTAAAATCTTGAGATAATATAAAAGTGGAACAGGTATTCTGGACTTCATCGTAACAAATGTGAATCTATAATAAATACGTGGTTTTCAAACTTTTTTGTATGTCTTTCTCCGTAAGTACTCAACAGAACTTCATAAATTATATACCATCGCAAAGGTTTTGTCCAACAGATGTGCACTAAAGAAAAATTATGCGCTGAACTGGCCGAAGATAGGGCTTAGTGTAAAATAACAACTACCAGAAACGTGATTTAGAGCTACCAGTTTAAAATATCAACTACCAGAAAATATAACAACTACCACTCAAAACAGTCCCTGGTGTAAGGTATAATAAGCATATGACATCATCAAAAGAGTAACCCCGGAATCCATGGGGTATAGCTTAGGTGTTATGATCCATTTTGTAGAACAGAACGAGAACCAAATACGACTATTATTATTAGGCACGTTCACGAAACAGAGATATCGGAGATTTTGCTCCGCCAAAAGCTAAGCAAGCGAATCTAAAAAAATTTGTCCTCATTATTTTGACAGCCAAATTGAGATTTTTGCTGAAAAAAATCCTGTTAGGCAACTGAGATTGCTGAGGCCCTCCGATATCTCCCTTTCCTGAACACGCCTATTAGTATTATTTAATTTTTATTTATTTGTTTTATGTTAAGAAATAGAAGAGCGGGAGGTGAGCCTATGATAAGCTTTTACATCACGGCTGTTGGAAAAGAGAGAAAAAAAAAAACTAAAAGTGGTTTTTTACTTGCGATATAAATGTACTATATGGCAAGTTATGGATTCGTAAAAAAAACCGAACTCGAGATAATGGGCCCTATTGGGTTGTCGATCGTCGATCGATAACGAGCGGTCAACGATCGACAAATTGAGAAATCGGTATTGTGATTGTCGATTGCGTTCGACAATTATCGAAAATCCGATCGCTCGTTGTCGACCGCATTTTTGTAATCGACGGGGTTTATTCAACAAGTAATAAATTATGTAGAGAACAAAATGTGAGTGTTTTTATTTAAAAAAATGTTTGTTTATAAGTAAAATAGGTAGGTATATTTAATTATTTATTCTTAATGCAGGGCGAAACAAGTTTCAATCACAAAGCAGATAAAAGCCATCAATGCACCCAATAACTCCTGAGAATCCGAATTTTGCAAAGAAGTACATTTTTGATTGGCGTATTTCACTTTTGTTTGACCGCTTTCACACAAGACAACTGAGTTGCGAGAAACTAGCTAGCTTGTATGTACAATTTATCATCTAACTCCAATGGGTTGAATGAATTTCTTATATTGCGCCGTTTTCTGATGGCCTCTAAAATTCTATTTATTGTATCTTCTTTTGAATCTTGTTCACTTAACAACGCTTTGATGTATCCATTTCTTATTTTAGGTTATATTCTTATAAAAATAAATAATTTTATTGCAAACTTCACGAAACGAGATAAATAAAAAACAATCCAGTCTGAAAAAAAAAAATCAATCTGTCAAAGTCAAAGTATGAATAATTCTCAATTTATACTTTTTCATTCACAATAACTCAAATACTAGTCGATCAAGTAACGCAATACCGATTGATCGATAACCGCTATAGGGCCCAATAATTTTCCAACATTACGATGATAGAGAACGCGAAAAAATTGGGTCCCGCAATTCTGTCTCTGTCTTCGCCCGTACAGCCTAAACGACTGGAGGGCTTTTCTTCAAACTTGGTACACATATATTGTTTTTTGACTAATATTCCCAGACGTTTTTTTAATTTTTTTTAGGACCAAAAATAACGATACCTGCCATACAACTTTTTTTCGCCAAAAAGGAAAAAAAAAATATTTTTCTCAAAAATACGTCGGAGGATTTTGTTAATAAAAAACTAAACTTGGTCAATCAGCCCTATCACAAATTCCATCGTAATCGGAAATATTTTACGAATCTC
This sequence comes from Melangyna quadrimaculata, assembly GCA_949320155.1. Lineage (NCBI taxonomy): Eukaryota > Metazoa > Arthropoda > Insecta > Diptera > Syrphidae > Melangyna > Melangyna quadrimaculata. The sequence goes on from OX439483.1 coordinate 372,762,942, forward strand.
GAAAAAATCTATCACCAAATCCGTTTGTAGAAATTTTCCACTACGATGAATTCTGTGATCCGTTTTAAGTAAGAAGTTTCCGATTAAGATGGAATTCGTGATAGGGCTGAATATTTCCAAAATTAGGTGTAATATAGTTTTTTTATTATTTCGTAGAGTACTTGAAAAAATCATCTTTCTAAATTAAAAAATTAGGGTACCTTCCATACAAATGTTGAAAAACCGTTAAGAAAAAAATTATTTTTCGAGAAAACGGCTTCAAGAATTTTGATAAAAAGATGTGCGTTTACTATTTAAGGTATTGTGAATATTTTGATGAAAACAAATGTTACCAATAACGGTTAATAACGGTACCTGTCAGAACTGATTTTTTTGTTTTCAAATTTCTCGTTGACGGCTGCTCCGATTTCAACCAAAATTTTTATACAATAGCTCCTTCCAATTCAAATAATTTTGCATGTGCAAATTTTCAAAATTTTTGTATTTTTAAAAAATAATTGATTTTTTTTTTTTTGAAAATTCAGTATCTTGAAAACGGGCTAATGAATTTTTTTTTATTTTGTGTAAAATTGTATTTTATTAAATACTAAATTTTATATGTATATAAAATAAATTTTTAAGAAAACATCTACAACGATTTTTTATTTTTAAAAAATTCATATTTATCAAACAAATCAGATGGCATATTTGACTTTGAGCTCTTACTCTCATCAAAGCCATTAAAATACTTAATTTATATTAATAATTTATTTAATTTTTTTTAGTGCTATCATAATATTTTGGAACCAATTATAGGTACATATGTATTTACTTGTACATCTTCAATTTCTAGCTACGTTAAATATGTTAGTTACGATAGCAAGTTTGTGCGATCCAGTCGTGCCCATTTTTTAGTTTGCTTTGGATAGAAAATTCACTTCTCCGATTGTATTTTGATACTCCATGGTTTATCGATGTAACGATTACATAAATTTAAAGCATAAATTAAGCCTTCAAAACCACATACAAATTTTTTTAGTCGACTCGGGGGTTTTCTTGGTCATCTCCTCATACTGCCGGTAACAGCAATCTCAGTTGCCTGAACAGGATTCCTCAACAAAAATGTAAGTTTGGCTGTCAAAATACTGAGGATTTGCTTGCTCAGCTTTTGACGGAGCGAAATCTACGATATCTCTCTTTCCTGAACGCGCCTAAAGTCTAATTCTGAATGAGCTCTACTTTGAAATACCTATCATAATTCAATTAAACACAATTAAAGAAGTGAGTTTTTAATGTCCCATCTGATTATACACAAGAATTAAATTAAAAAAAACTCATGTTTTTCTTTTTTGGCTCATAGAAAATACCCCAAACATATTTTCTTTTTAATTGTTATGAGTTTTATATAAATATACATATGCGCCTACTCAATGAAAAATGAAACATTTTACTTGCTTCTGTTACCAATACAAAAATGTAACCTTTTAAGATAAAATTATATGAAATTAAAAACTATATTCTATATCACATATATCATATATGTATTCACCCTCACCACTAGTATCAGTAATTAAAATAATGACAATTTGTTTTCATATATCACAGCCAACTGCAATTTATTACCTACAAGTTTAAGCTTCACATACTAAATAGCAGTTCAATTGAAAGCTTCTGAGTGAGCGCTATAAAATTTTAAAACGTCAAAGCCTTACACCCTTTGGTTTACTTTAAATATTACAGACATAAAGGTAAATCAAAATAATTGCAGCCATTTCAATGTATCAAAAAAAAAAGCAATATCGTTGTATGGCAGCTACCAGTTCTAAATGAACTAGAATACAAAATTTCTCCACTAGGGATTCATATAAAAATGCTGTACAAATTTAAAGTTTATCGGACCTAACACAAATATACATACAACCTACTTGTACTTGCTTTAAACCAAGTAGAGAATGCTGTTCACCGTGTTTCCCTCTAAAATTTGTTTTAAGGCTACTTGGGAAATACCTACCTATGTATGTACAATGTAACTGATAAGAAACTCGAAGGTCAATCAAGAGACCCAAAATGAATTCTTATATTTTTCTCGTCGATTTTATGATTAATTACTATACTCAACATTACTACCAAAGTACAAACATAAATTTTTATCTTAATTTTTCCACTTTCAAGTAGCAAACAAAAATTAAAAGCTCCTAAATACCAAACATTTCATCACTCTTCACTATAAAATAGGTAATTCTCGTCGTTGACATCTAACCCACCTATCCCAAACGCATGAATAGCAAGTAGACAAAATATGACATACGTTATTTATTATAGTTATATGTATATATAAAATTTGACCACGTAATAGCTGCACATACACACCTCAAAGCAATTGAGGATTTTAGCTTAGCTAGTTGATCACCTTTTTATTTATCAATCAGCCTTCCTCTTCACTTTCTCAATTTTCAATGCCCATGGAACAGGTGCAATTTGAAATCCAAAAAAAGGAGAGCAAAGAAATGTTTCATTATCACCCATAAGCTTCACAAATACTACCAATGTTTTCCTGCTTCCTGATGATGACCTTAAACTTATTCTGATGGTCTGTTTTTATAATTTTTATTGGTACTGGTGGCCAGTTCGAAAAAGAGCGGTCGTCGTAGTCAGTGTACCCGTACCGCTGCTTCGAGGAGACACTCATCAATTTTTCTGCTTGTCCTATAATCTTCGCATTCGTGTACAAATCTTTTTTTCCGTATCCGAGAGTACATTGGCCTCAGATGCCTTTTCACATCGGTAATTTGTTCTTCGACGATGACGACAATGAAAAATAAAAAATACTAAAGAATCTACCTATCACACAGTTTTTTTTACCAATAATTTAAACACGAAAACAAGTTAAAAAAAAATATCACAAACTATTTATTGAATGTTTTCTTAATATTAAATAACATTCAATAGATCTAATAAGAACAAATTAAGAATTGTTAAATGCGGCGCCTGATCATAGAAATTAAGAAAAAATCCTTTTTAGCTGCACCAAAAGCAAAGTTTAGCGAAGGGGTAAAGGAAGGCATTCATTTTTTTTTTTTTGGGAAAGTTGAATTGATAAAGTTGGAAGAAGAATCGGGGGAATCGCTCACCTCCTACTCGATACATGTTTGTAGCCATTTTCACATTTAATTAACACACAATTTCACTTGTAATTTATAAATTCGATATTAGCGAACAGTTTTATTTAGTTTTTAACAATTTCCCGACATAGTATTTGCGTAAAAATAATATTGTTATGATTACAATCACACAAGACGCGTTTTTTTCGTCGCCATCTTAAAAAATTACTACTCAAAAAGTTTTTAGATTTTTTTTCTTGGTTATGTACGGTTGGTAGAACTGATTCTTATGTCTGGGTGTCAAACTGCATTATCATCTAAAATGATTTGAGTGCTACCAGAATGAATTTAATATAAGAATTTGGTAAAAAAAAAGTCTTGAAGTTTTCTATAGCCATTTCAAATTTGGGAGTCAAAACCGTGAAGTCTTAAAGGCCGTCCACACTAGCCCACTGCCCTTCAAGCAAAATCACGGACCCGAATTTCTCGGTTTACTTTGGAATCACTTGGGACTCCAAAAAACCTGAGTTTACAAATTTTCTGTGTACACATGTAAAAAGAAGAACAAGAATCAAAAGAATTTTTTTATGCACGGAGAAATAGAGAGAGAGTACAGTCATTTTGTTTTAATTCGCACCACTTTTTTTAGTTCAGTTTTGTAGGTAGCGCGGCGAAGACCATTGCTTTTTTACCTTTCTTTCTTGTGAAAACTTTAAGAAATTTCCAATAAAAAATACAAGTTTATTGTTTATTATATGTATATGTTTAGTTGTGAAAATATATATTGTACCTTTTATAATTGATAAATAAAAATAAAGTCTTGAAATGAACAAAATTCTGCTTGTCGACTAGATGGGGAAGTTTCTTTTTAATACAATACATTTGGGTATGCCTCGATTCATTCATTTTTGTTGGTCCGTTTTGGGTTCCATTTAGGCTCCGTTTTCTCGGAGTATGGTGAATTGGAATACTTTCTCTCTCTCACAATACATTCAAATAATGGCTCCGTGGTGATTCTAATTTCCATACTAATTTGATCCGATTTGGAACCGTTTTGGATCCGGTTTTGGGTCCATTTATGAACTGGTTTCGGATCCAAAACGGACTCGCTTGCTTGAAGGGTGTGTATTAATACATGTCAAAAAAGTGGGAACAAATTATGTAGAATAGTGTGGAAACAAAATATGAAAGCCCAGTCTACACAACCCGACATTCTATCCCACACGATTTGACATGTATTAATACATGAATAATTTTAGGAATGGTTCTATTTCTATTCCACATTCTATCACACTTTTTTTTAGGTTAAGGTAATGTATTAATACAAGCAAGTGTGGAAGCTAAATATGAAAAGTCACACAAATTTGGCAGTCGCGTGGAATTCTTTCCCACTTTCAATTTGACATGTATTAATACACTGTGGAGTAGTGTGGAAGGGCTATTAACTACAAAGACCTACTTTTGTACAAAAGTAGAAAAGTAAGAAATAAATATCTATGCTGAAGACACCTGCTTGCAAAAAAACTATTGAAAATTGTGTATGGTGGCTTAATTTATCTGTCAGAACAATTTTCGTATGTTTTTTTTGCAAGCAGGTTTCCTAGTACAAAAATGTTTGTGTATAGCAACTTGCTTGCCACCCTACAAACCAAAACTCAGTGCCCTGGAAACGTAGAACTACATAAATAACCGGTGAAATATGTACGTAATAGAAGTACTTCTTTTCCACTGAAAAATGATAGGGGCTCGGGAAAAAAATCAGTTATATACCTCCTATACATGCGAATACATGAAGCAGCTATCTCTTTCTAGCATGCGAAATGTAGTGAATTTCCCCTTCATTAAAGTACTGACAACTTACTTACTTACTTTTGATGGCGCTCACAGCCCAGGATGGGCGTCGGCCTCAACTAACAAGCCCCTCCAGCCAGCTCTGTCCCTAGCTTCCAGTTGCGCACACCGAGTGCTTTGATGTCGTCATTCACTTGATTGCGCCACCTGTTACGGGTTCTTCCTCTGCTGCGTACCCCATCGGGGTTGGATTCGAAGACTCGTCGGGCAGGTGCGTTGCTGTCCATACGCTCCACGCGCCCTAGCCATCTCAGCCGCTGTATTTTCAGCTTTTTGACCAGGTCAACGACGCTGTATAGCCCGTATAGCTCGTCGTTGAAGCTTCTCCTCCATACTCCTTCGATATATACCAGACCGAAAATCACCCGAAGAATCTTCTTTCAGTGTCCATGCTTCTGACCCATAAAGCAGGACCGGGATGATTAGGGTTTTGTATAAAGTCTCCTTGGTTCTCTGAGAGAGGGCCTTACTACTTAAATGCCTTCTTAGACCGAAGAAACAGCGGTTGGCAAGAGTAATTCTTCGCTTGATCTCTGCACTGATGTCATTCTGCGATGTAATAGTGGAGCCCAGGAAAGGAGTTTATGGAGTTCTGCGAAGATAATGGCTTAATCATACTAAATGGAAGAACTAAAGGGGACGAGGAAGGTAACTTCACATTTACCAATAACATTGGAAACTCGGTGAATGATATTTGTGCTATATCGCAAGAACTTCTAATGTGTGTGGAAGAATTCTGTGTAGAGGAAGAGATATGGTCGGATCACCTGCCCATAAAATTAATCCTTAGAAATATTTGTACCACAATCGGATCAATTAACTTTAACCTGTTACCCAAATTAGTGTGGAATGACCGGAAAAAGGTTGAGTATCAAAATAATCTGAATTGCAACTTGCTTAACTTAAAACTTCAGAAGGAAACAATTGAAATTACAGACCTAACAGAATTAATTAAGAGTTCAACAAAAGAACAGGTTAATATCTCAAAGCTTCTTAAACCAAAAAACAAATGGTACAATTATGAGTGCGAAGCAGCCAGAAAGAAAAGTTATAAATTACTCAACATTTTTCGAAAAACAGAAAACCAGCAGGCGAAAGAAAACTATTTAAAAGCTCAAAAAGAATACAAGTTAATATGCAGTAGGAATAAAACTGAGTACTACAGTCAACTTGACCTCAAAATTAGCAGAGTAAAAGACAGCAAGGAGTGGTGGAAATTGGCAAAAGAAATACGTAACTAAGATCAACAAATGTACCCTCAAATTCCCGCTTCTGAGTTTAGAGCATATTACAATTCACTTCTTAACCCAAATGAAACAGCAAATCCGATTATCTATGCACCAAACCTTATTGAAGACGAAGCATTGGATAGGGCTATAACCATAGATGACATTTTAATCATTCTGAAAAAAGTCAAACTAAATAAAGCACCAGGCGAAGACAGGATTACCTATGAATTTTTCATAAATGCAACAGAAGATTTCTTGGAACAACTTGCAATTGGCTTCAATAGGATTCTGAATGAGTGCAAAATAGAAGAAGCTTTCAACAAAACAATAATATTTCCTATTTTTAAAAAAGGGGATACAAATCAACCAAGCAATTACAGGGGCATATCCTTCATGAATTGTGTTGCAAAGATTATGATGGGAATCCTTAACGAAAGGCTGTGCGCATGGGTGGAAGAAAATGATATATTGACAGAATTTCAGGCGGGCTTTAGGAAAAAATACTCGACTATTGATAACATTTATAATCTAGCATCAATTGTCCATCTGAAGCTAGCAGAGAAAAAGAAAGTATATGCTTTTTTTGTTGATTTGAAAGCCGCGTTTGATAAAATTTCAAGAAAATTACTTATCTATAAACTACATAGAATGGGAGTTGCGACTAAATTTGTCAATTTGTTAGAAGCTATATACGCCAATACGCAATCTGCAGTCTGGACGGGAAAAGAACTCTCCGAATATTTTGATACACGCTTTGGAGTCAAGCAAGGATGCTTACTATCGCCTTTGCTCTTCGCACTGTATATAAATGATTTACACGAATCTTTAGAAGGAGGACTCTATATCGACTCGCTTAACATAAGGTTGCTTTTGTATGCAGAAACTTACTGCGAGCAATGGGGGTTGGAAGTGAACCTTTCCAAATCAGAGATAATGGTGTTTAGAAATGGAGGAAGGATATCTTGTCAAGAAAATTGGACTCTTAATGGAGAGAAAATACGAATAGTTTCTAACTAAACATACTTAGGAGTTGTACTATCACCGAAGATGTCATTTTCGAAGCATGTAGAGAAGAGAAATAGTGCAGCCAAGAACAGCATAAACTCAACGTGGCAGTGTTTTATATCTAAAAGAAACATCAATCTAGATGTTGTGACCCGAGAGCCACAACTATTCCCTTTCCCAAACCCTAAATAAATCATTCATTCAGAACCAATTCCCATTGAACAGTCACCCAACCAATGAACCATGAAATAAAACACCAACCAAGCATAATTTCGATTTCGTTCTTATTATAGAACAATGCTTCGCTTACGCACGCCACTATGACTCAAGCTATATGCGCGGCTCTATTGCAATGAATACAGAAACGCAAACAAACAACTGCAATGCAATAAAGTATGCCAAGTGCAATGTGCAATACGAAACCTGCGAACTGCGATCGATGATGAAACACCCAGAAGTACTTGAGTGGGTCACCATACGATCGGCATAAAGGTTTAAGAATGTTTTTATGTAACGATATATGAAGAATTATGACCACGGTGTGTGGCCTGGTTCTGGTGAACTCAAATTAGTGATATGGTTCTGGGGATGGTAAGCGACCTGGTTTTGGTGATGGTAAGAAATGAATGTTATGAATGAGAATGAGAACTTATAAATGGAGAACCAAATGGGAAGAAGACCAGAGTTGATTTCCAGATACTAAGAGATAAGGTCGCAGCCCTGCTATAGACAGCGGGCCTTAATCTTTTAAAAAGAAATAAATAAAGAATACAAAATAATAAAAAAAAAAAAAAAATAAACAAGACTTTTATTTATTTTATTTTACAAATTAACTCTCCGTCATCTGCTCTTCCCTTTCAAAGAAGGAAGCACGGCAGACCGTAACAAATGGTGGCAGCGGTGGGATGACTTAAAAATCCCCTACCAAAAACAAGACTCTGACTCTTGATGCGTTCTGGGGCTATACACCAGAAAAAGTAAAAAAAAAAAAAAAAAAAAAAAAACAGAGTGTTAAATTGTGCAAAATTTAAATTTTATTTGTTAAAATTGATGCGTATTGCTGGGGCTATACACCAGCAAAGTGAAAGTTATAGAAAAGTGAAAGTGTGAAAAATCCTATGACCATAAGACCTGGCGAATTCCTTCAAGAGGACGCGGAAAATAAAAATAAATAAAAAAAAAAAAAAAAAAAAATTTATATAGTATAAACTATACATATACATCCTCAAACATTTTACACTTGCATACTTTTTGCATAAATAAATAGATAAAAAAAATATTATACCTTTATAACCTATATTATTGTTCCCTTTTACTTGGATATTTGTCACCTTTTTGCTATATTTTGTGTTTTTTCGTTCTTGAGTGCGTTTTAACTCGGTCGTCTTTATCCACAAAAAAAAAAAAATATATATATTAACCTTTCAAAATTACGACCCGAAATCAATTTCAAAAATTTCATTTTTCGAGGAATTGCCTTTCCATTTTTGCGAAAAAATGAGCACGGAGTATAAAATAAGTCTTAACGACATAATTACGATCGTACCGGTATTCAACGGGAAACCGGGCGATCTAGCTAAATTTTTAGCATGCGGGGACATTTTGTTTAAGTCCGTTAAAACGGAACCAGAACAAAAACTGTTCTTGAACATAGTGAAAACTAGGCTCGAAGGTCCCGCTTATGAACTTATTCAGTTTAAAACAGTAGATAAGTGGGAGGATTTACATTTACTCCTGAAAAAGGAATATACAGTGGTAAAATCCAGATCCTCCGCTCAAAATGAGCTACTGGCTGCTCGTCAGCGGACAAAAGAATCAGTTAAGGAATTTGGCGATCGAATAAGTCAACTCCTCAACTCTCTTAACTCTGCAACGTATGCCAGCTCCACGGAAGTGGCGGTTGTCAATTTCCTATTTAAGGAAAACGACAAACTCGCAATCCAAGCCTTCGAAGATGGTCTAAGGAATCAAAACCTCAGATTCATGGTTCAAGCACATGGGGAGTTGGATTTAAAAAAATCCATCGCCTATGCCGAGGAACATTCAAACAGATTGGAACGAGCTGCCCCTTCCACATCTACTAACCAAGGCCGACAGTATACAAACTTCTCCCCTTCGTCTCGACCGACATGTCAGATTTGTAACAGGGTAGGACACTCTAGGGAAGCCTGTTACAGTAACCCTAATAGAAATTCCAATTCCTCGAACCCAAATATAAAGCGGGAATCGATCACGTGTGATTACTGCAAAAAGAATAATCACCATGAATCGGAATGTAGACTTAAACGGGCGCAGACAGGTCCGGGAACCTCGAACGCATCCAATCCGTTTAAGGCAAATAACTCCAATATAAATAACAAAAATAACTCCTCAACAAATGTACGACAGTACAACGTCCGACCAGAATACAGAAACTGGCAATCGGGCGAAGATTTTTATCCCTACCAACATGATTCGGGAAACGAATGTGTTCGGGAGGAAGATATCGGCCATCCCTCTCGACTGAATGTGAAGGCAGACTGTCAAAACTAGATACCAAAAGTATAACATTTTCGCTTTGCCCAGAATTCTACGAACCCGTAATACGAATTGAATTCCGGCCCTCTGACAAAAAATACTCTACCTTCCTAGTTGACACTGGGGCGGAAATTAGCCTGTTCAAAAACAGACCAAGGGCAAATGCGAACCTAAATAAAACCTGCTCTATACCTCTATCCACGATTTCGGGTGGCTCAGTCTTCACCATAGGAGAGATAACAGGTTCTTTTATAGTAAACGAAAAGGAGAATCTTTCGTTAAAACACCCTTTCCAGGTTTTAACGGAAAGAATTAACTTAACTTACGATGGCATTCTGGGGAACGATTTCCTCAGTAAACACAGATGTAAGGTTAATTATAAAAAAGGGATTCTTGAAATTAACGAGATGAGTTTGAGTGACGACTCAATGACAGAAAAAGGTATCCAAAAAGCTACCCCTCACGAGGCGGTGCCTACGGGCTATGACTTGGAAACAAAAGGAGAGGAAAAGGCGGAGGAGAACAGTTCTGTTCTAAAATCCAATGAAGCCAACCTCAACCAAGAATCCAATAAGCAAAAATTGGACACTGATTCTAGCAATGGGGAATCATCAACGTCTCCGTTAAAAGAAAAACCTTCCAATAAGACTGCACCAATAGATGGTGTAGCAAGTAGAATTAACAATAAGACTTCAGAAAACAAAAGCCAAAAAGGCGAGGAAACTGAAGCAAACATTAAAAACAAAAAGACTTCAGAAAACAAAAGCCAAAAAGGCAAGGAAACTGAAGCAAACATTAAAAACAAAAAGACTTCAGATAACGAAAGCCAAAAGGGCAAGGAAACTGGAGCAATAATTGAAACAAATTTAAAGGAGGATACATCCAAAAGTATCAATATTAAAAGTTCTATTAATACTATAATAACCCTTTCCCCCCGTAGTCAACAAATTATTGAGATCCCATTCACTGAACATGGTAATAGTCTCAAGGACATTGTTGTTCGGAAGAAACAAATCGTCCCAGGTGTTTACCTAGGTGAAACCATTGCTAGACCAGAAAACAATAAGATAAAAGTGCTAGCATTGAATACCCTAGAAACGGAAAAAACCATAGGGATACATAATATAAATTTAAATTGGGATAACTTAGATCAGTACGACCAAGCCGATACAAGTAATTTCCATTGCAAAATAAAAAAGCGTATGGAAAAATTAGAAACCATGTTAGTATTAGACCATTGTAACACCGAAGAGAAGGAATCGATCCTCAAGATTTGTAGGGAGTACAACGATCTGTTCTATTTAGAGGGAGACCACCTCACCAATACCGATTCCATTACACATAAAGTCGGTACTGACGAGAGTAAACCCCCCCTTTATATAAAACCCTATCGACTCCCAGAAAGCCAAAAGGAAGAAATCCATAAACAGGTGCAAGAAATGTTAGACGATGACATCTTGCGACCAAGCTCGAGCCCTTGGAACTCACCCTTGCTTCTCGTTCTGAAAAAACCTGGAAGTGATGGAAGCAAACGCTGGAGGGTGGTTGTAGATTTCAGGAAACTGAATGACTTAACCGTCGGAAATGCTTACCCATTACCAAATATTAGTGACATATTTGATCAATTGGGTAGAGCTAAATATTTCAGCACTTTGGATTTGGCTAAAGGATTTCACCAAATCTTGATGGACGAGAATGATCGATGCAAGACTGCATTTAGCACTCCTTTTGGCCATTATGAGTATAACCGAATGCCATTTGGTTTAAAAAATGCTTACAAGGGTTCGATTGCTTTGTCTATATGGACGACATAGTTCTTTATGGATACGACCTTAAAGATCATAACTCCAAGTTATTGAAAGTTCTCAATCAACTAAGTGTACATAATCTGAAGCTACAACCAGAAATGTGCAATTTTCTTAAACACGAACTCATGTATCTGGGACATCTTATTTCTGAAGATGGACTAAAACCAGATCCAGAAAAAATTAAAGCCGTCAGAACGTATCCTACACCTAAAAATGCTAAGGGCATAAAATCCTTTCTAGGTTTTGTTGGCTATTATAGGAAGTTTATAGAAAACTTTTCTACGATAGCAAAACCTCTTACGAAACTGCTAAAGAAAAATTGTGTTTTTAAGTGGGATGCCTTCTGCGATGAAGCTTTCAGAGATCTGAAAAACAAACTAATAAATCCTCCAGTTTTAGCCTACCCCAATTTCAAAGAAGAATTTATTGTGACCACAGACGCAAGCGATGTCGGAATAGGAGCTATTTTGTCACAAGGTCCCATCGGACAAGACAAACCTATATCCTTCGCAAGTAGAACGATGAATGATTCTGAAGTCAAATATAACATAACAGAAAAAGAATTACTCGCAATCGTTTATGGTATACAACAATTTCGTCCCTACCTTTACGGTAAACCCTTCATTATTTGCACTGATCACAAACCTTTGCAATGGTTATTTTCCCGCACAGATCCCATGTCCAGACTAGCAAGATGGAAGATTTTATTATCTGAGTATGAATACACTATTAAACATAAACCAGGGAAAATCAATTTAAACGCAGATGCTTTAAGCCGAAACATAAGCGAAGAAGAAAACAAAGAAAATAAAATAATGGTTGTAACTCGAGGTCAAGAACAAAGACTAAATGAAGATGAAATTCAAAGTAATGCAAATATAGTACCTATAAGTGACTCCAGGCCCAAATACAACGTAATTGAAAAATTCAAATCTATATATATAAATAAAAATTCTAACCGCAAAATTATAATTCTACCACTTATAGACTCAACAGATGAGCAATCCCTAGCAAAAAGAATAGAACATTTTTCAAAACCCCCTATAGGCGAAACAAAAGTATATGATTCCTTAATTGTAGTTACGTTACCCTTACCGTTCCGAACAACGAAGGACGAGGAGATAACTGAAAAAAGCATACAATCAATTAAAAAACTAATTAAAGACGAAAAAAGTATTTCATTTTCATTACCTACCCCAGATAACCAAGTTAGACATACCTTCAAAAGTATACTGAATAAAGTTTTCGGAGATATGACATTAGACATATATTTACACATCGACGAAAGGATTTCCTTGAATGACTCAGAGACAATCGCGAAGATTCTGTCCGAATACCATGATTCCCCTTTCGGAGGACACCAAGGTGTTTCACGAATGTATAACCGACTGAAGGCAAAGTACTCTTGGCCAAACATGAAAACGGATGTACAAAATCATGTAAGCAAATGTACATCATGTCAACGGAATAAAAGTAGGAAAAACCCACCAGTCCCAATGAAGATAACAACTACTAGTGTAAGGCCATTTGAAAGAATCGCTCTAGACATAGTTGGACCACTTCCCGTTAGCTACGGTGGACACAAATACTTACTTACCTTCCAGGATGATTTGACAAAGTTTTCAGAAGCTATGCCAATACAAAATGCTGATGCCTCAACTGTAGCTAGAACATTCGTGGAAATTATAATTTGTCGCCACGGAATCCCTCTGTCTCTTTTGACAGATCAAGGAACAAATTTCTTAAGTGACCTTTTCAAAGAAATGTGTAGTTTAATGAAAATAAAAAAATTAAATACAACGCCATACCATCCTCAAACAAATGGAGCGTTGGAGCGAAGTCATAGAACACTAGCTGAGTACTTAAGACATTATGTTAACCAAGATCCTTTATCATGGGATACATGGATCCCTTATTCCATGTTTGTCTACAATACAACACCACACAGTAGTACTGGATTCTCACCCTATGAACTCCTATACGGATTTCCTGCGAACATACCAAGTGTTTTGTCACAAAAACCAAAACTATCTTACAACTATGACAACTACGTCAACGAACTTAAAGCTAGATTACAATACGGATATGAGACAGCAAACTCTATCTTAATAAAGAAAAAAGAAAAATCAAAGACTCTTTACGATAAAAATGCTAGACCTAAAATATTTAACGTAGGAGATAAAGTGCTAGTAAAGAATCAAACCAGACAGAACAAACTTTCAACCCTATGGGACGGGCCATATGAGGTCATAAGAATCCATTCGGACGAAAACACAGTAGTCAGGATGGGTAGGAAATCCAAGCTCATACACAATAACAACTTACAACTTTTTAATGAATAATTACATCCACCTTATACTTCAGTCCTCTTTTACATTTAAAATAAATACAAACCTAATTTACACACCAATACACACAAAGAAAACACAAAGCCATAAACAAAACAAAAATTAGACAGTATATAAAATACAGGAAATCAACCATTTTCCTTGACATTATAGATCATGGGTCCACTAGTGTACTTCATTCTAATACCATTATTGACCAGCGCAACCCTCAAAATACGCCACATTAATCAGAGTCCGGGAATCTATTTCGAGGAGATGGGCAAGGTTGATCTCTTCACAACTCAATGGAAGCTTATAGCATATTACGATCTTACATTGTTTAACGGAGCCCTAACACATGCAGAATTTTATGTGTACGAGGTAAACAGTCTGTGTAAGCAATTAGAAGGTAAACCAAATTTTGACCTTCTCTGTAGTAGCGCGGTAGCAGAAGTATCACATCTAATGGAAGATATTAAACTTAAATTTAGCTTAATACAATCCAAACCTAAATCTAGGGACAAAAGGGCATTAGTGAATGTTATAGGAACGATCAGTAAATCTTTGTTCGGAACAATGGACGAAGATGATGCTGAGTTTTACGACAAACAAATAGAAAAACTAAAGTATAACGAAAATTACCTTTCAGAACTCGTGAAGAACCAAACATTTATAATAGAAACAACAACCAATATGTTTAACAAATCAGAAATCACTATCGAATCTCAATTTAAAGCTATAAATTCAAAAATCAAAGACGTGAAAAACGCAGTTGACTCATCAATCAGACCTCAGATCAATCTACAATATTAAAAATAGAATCTCTTACCTCACTTTTAACACTCCTCATCATAAGATACCAAAATACTATTTCTGATATTCTCGATGTCCTAGTAAACGCAAAAAACGGCACACCGCATCCGACTATCGTTACACCGGATCAGCTTAAAAATGTTTTGCTAAAAATAAAACAGGAACTTCCTGGTGACCTACAGTTACCATACTTAGGCAATGAGAGTGATATTCTACCACTTTACGAAATAAGCAGCATGAGTGCAACCATTAGAAAAGAAAAAGTAATTTATGAATTCAAAATTCCCCTACCTTTTAGAGAAAATTTCCAACTTTATAAAGTTATCCCTCTACCAACCCGTTTAAATAACAAACTTGTATTCGTACAACCAACTTCAAAATATCTTATCATTGATTACAAAAAGGAGCACTACTATAACATAGAAAGTGAAGAGCTGAGTCATTGTAAGAATTTGAATAACAACTTTTTATGCGAAATGACACATCCATTATTCAACACAAATATCAATAATCCTCAATGTGAAATTCAACTCTTGCAAAGAATCCAATCTTTTCCGACTTCTTGTGATATTAAAGAATCAAACATTTCAACTGTTTGGATACAAGTATCCCAGCTCAATACATGGCTATTTTCTTCTTTAGGAAAATATATAGTAGATGAAATATGCCAAGATACTGTTGCAACACATACCCTAGAAGGAACAGCTATTCTCGAACTCACCGGAAACTGTTTCCTAAAATCAAAAGATCTAACTATACGGTCTAAGAACGAAAAATCGACTTTTGTGTATAATTCTTTCATTCCTGCCTTAAATATTTCTGAAATAAAAGACAATTACCCGAAAAACGAAGCTAAGCCCGAAGTTACATTTATTAAATACTCCAGTCGCGATGAACTAAAACTTCTCTCAAAAAATATACAATTTCAAAAAAGTAGAGAACTAACACCATTTTTAACAATGGATAAGCATAATCTTCATCACTATACAATTATATATATAATCTTCACTATTCTTTTGATATCACTTTGCCACAGACGATATAAAACATACAAATTGAAACATGAGAAAACAAAGAGTTTAGAAAAGGGTAAGATTGTCCAAGTAAACAAAAAAGAAAACGATATGCCAATTTTCGTGTTAAGCAATTAAAAAATATTTCATGTCATTATTCAATTATTAAATATGAATTACTATAATATTTTAATTTTATCCACTTTTAAGCTTTATATTATGAATCATTAACATTATATTATTATCAAAAAAAAAAAAATATAAAAAAAAAAAAAAAAATTATATGAGTAAACAAATATCAATATAAAAAAAAAAAAAAAATTTTGTTTTTGTTTCGAAAAATTTTGTTAGTTTATTACTGGTAAAAGAAAAAAAAATTGTTCAGTAACTTACATTATATTATCTACTAAATTGATAGATAAATAACATATGTAATAACAATATATGAATAACAATGTAAAAAGAAATATTGTCCACTATAAACTAGTATTACAAATAATAATACTTATAAATAAATGATAGAAAAAAAAAAAAAGGAGAAAAATGTTAAATTCTGACTTCTTCGCACTTGGTTCAACCGTACGCGTTTTTGCGAAAATTCCTAACCTTATTTCCTCAGGCTACGAATTTTCTTTTTTCAAGAGGGGGAGGATGTTGTGACCCGAGAGCCACAACTATTCCCTTTCCCAACCCTAAATAAATCATTCATTCAGAACCAATTCCCATTGAACAGTCACCCAACCAATGAACCATGAAATAAAACACCAACCAAGCATAATTTCGATTTCGTTCTTATTATAGAACAATGCTTCGCTTACGCACGCCACTATGACTCAAGCTATATGCGCGGCTCTATTGCAACGAATACAGAAACGCAAACAAACAACTGCAATGCAATAAAGTATGCCAAGTACAATGTGCAATACGAAACCTGCGAACTGCGATCGATGATGAAACACCCAGAAGTACTTGAGTGGGTCACCATACGATCGGCATAAAGGTTTAAGAATGTTTTTATGTAACGATATATGAAGAATTATGACCACGGTGTGTGGCCTGGTTCTGGTGAACTCAAATTAGTGACATGGTTCTGGGGATGGTAAGCGACCTGGTTTTGGTGATGGTAAGAAATGAATGTTATGAATGAGAATGAGAACTTATAAATGGAGAACCAAATGGGAAGAAGACCAGAGTTGATTTCCAGATACTAAGAGATAAGGTCGCAGCCCTGCTATAGACAGCGGGCCTTAATCTTTTAAAAAGAAATAAATAAAGAATACAAAATAATAAAAAAAAAAATAAAATAAACAAGACTTTTATTTATTTTATTTTACAAATTAACTCTCCGTCATCTGCTCTTCCCTTTCAAAGAAGGAAGCACGGCAGACCGTAACATAGGAGCAAAGTGGAAATTGTTTCAGGCGGTTTGCAGGGCAATCCAAACTTATGGTGCACAGGTCTGGGGTTTCGGTATGTTCCAAGAAGTAGATAAGCTCCAACGTTATTTTTTGAAACGAATTTTAAAACTACCTGCATTTACACCAAACTACGCGTTGTCATTAGAAACAGGGTCAGAAGACGGGCACTATTATACCCTTGATCTTCACCTCCGTTATATAGCAAAAACAATGTTCGAATGCAGTGAAAGAAGACTACCAAATCAACTAACAAAAATGCTTTTGAGAAATAAAGTGTTTTGGGTAAAAGAGGTAAACCATCTTGGACATAGGTTCGGACTGCATTGGGATGAGAGTGATACTTCTCAAAGTGAATGGATCAAAAAAAACTTGGATTTAATGCGGATGCTGAAATCAGAAGGTCATCAACAAAATCTAAGAAAGGCATCTGAAAGCAGTACACGAGTATATAAACATCTAGATCATTCAAGAGGACCAATCTACATTACCGACGGGTTCGAACTAAACAAGATCACTTGGATTTTCAAGGCAAGATGTGACTTAATAAAATTAAACGGGAATAGGTTTGTACAGAACGAAACCTCAATATGTACTGTGTGCAACTTAAGGGAAGAAGAGAACATCCATCATTTCTTAGGCAAATGTCCAGGTTTAAGAGAATTCCGCGCAAGTTTCTTTGGGAGAGCCAGCTTAACATTTGATGAAGTTATCCTTATACTAAATGGAGAGAACTGCCATGATTTTGATAGGCTTTACAATTACATCACTGTAGCCTTGCGATACAGAAATGAACTAGTGAGAGAATTTAACTAATAAAAGTTTTCTTAAAAAATCATCATTAAACTCTATTTAAAATTGTTAAAATTTAAGTAAATTTAACTACCCGACAGACGACTTTTGTCATTGTCGTAAGTTTTGATTTTGTACATAATAATTAAACTCAAAATTAAATTTAAAAAATTGTAAACTTTTTGATATTATGTTGGAAATAAAAACATTCTACTACTACTACTACTACTACTAGTGGAGCCCAGGTAGACAAAGTCCTTGACAACTTCGAAGTTATATCTGTCCATCGTGATATTTTGCCCGAGTCGACGATGTTGAGATTCCTCTCTCGATGACAGCATATACTTCGTCTTGTCCTCATTAACCGCCAATCCCATTCTAGCCGCCTCCGATTCAATGCTCGCAAATGCCCCTGCCACAGCTCGCTTCGTTCTGCCGACAATGTCTATGACATCCGCATATGCAAGCAATTGAACGGACTTTTGATAGATTGTACCGCTGGTGTTGACATGTGCGTTGCGTACAATGGCTTCAACAACGATGTTGAATAGGTTGCATGATAACGCGTCGCCTTGCCTCAATCCTTTCTCAACATCAAAGAATCGGTGGTGTTCTTACCAATTTTGACGGAGCAGCGAGATTTCTCTATCGTCATCCTGCACAAGCGGACGAGTTTGGCAGGGATGCCGAGACTCGACATGGCTTTGTATAATTCGTCCCTTTTCACGCTATCATACGCGACTTTAAAATCGATAAAAAGGTGGTGTGTATCGATCTGGAATTCCCGGGATTTTTCTAAAATCTGTCGGAGTGTGAACATTTGATCGATGGTTGACTTGCCTGGCCTAAAACCGCACTGATAAGGGCTGATCAGATCGTTGACAAAAGGTTTTAAGCGGTCACACAGGATGGCCGACAAGATTTTATAAGCGACGTTTAGGAGACTAATTCCTCTGTAGTTGGTACATTTCAGAACATCTCCCTTTTTATGGATGGGGCACACTATACCGAGGTTCCATTCATCGGGTATACTTTCCTCCGACCAAATTTTGCAGATGAGCTGGTGTATGCTCCTAGCCAATTCATCTACCGCTGATTTAAATAATTCGGCTTGTAAGCCGTCCGCACCAGCAGCCTTGTACGACTTAAGTTTGGATATCGCCAGCCGCACTTCGGTTAGGTCGGGTGGACGGAACTCTTGGCCATCATCGTCCAAGTTGAATGGAGCGTTCTGCCTATTAGCGGCATCTTGGCTGTCTTCGCCATTAAGCAGTCTAGAGAAGTGTTCTTTCCAGATCCTCAGCATTGACTATGTGTCTACTACCATATTCCCACTCTCATCTCGGCAGACTTCCGTTTTAGCCTTGAATCCTTGGGTGGATCGCTTCACCCTCTGATAAAATTTTCGAACATCTCCCCTACCGCTACAACCCTCAATAGACTCTACCGCCCGCTTCTCGTGCTCTCTCTTTTTCCTCCTGAGAAGTCGGCGTTCCTCTTTTCGTTTCAGCCCGTAGAGCTCCCGGGCCACTCTCTCAGCAGCTCTTGTTTGAGTCTGCAGCATTGCCTGGTAGGCCACGTCCTTAGCTGCATGCGCTAGCCGGCACTCTTCATCGAACCAGGGGTTTCGTTGTATTCGCCTAGTGAAAGCCAGCACATCAGAGGCGGCACTTCTGATGGCTTGTTGACAGTGTTCCCACTGGTCCTCTGCACTTGATGCTGGTGGCGGACCTCCTGAGAGATTAAGAGTTACGTGGTCTGCAAAAGTTCTGGCAGTCTCTTGCGATTTAAGCTTCTCGACATCGAATCTTTTCACAGCATCTGCTCTGCGTTGTCACGTCATGAATATCCGCATACGTAGTCTAGCTACCACCAGGTAGTGATCCGAGTCAATGTTGGCCCCTCGGAACGTTCGGACGTCCAAGATACTGGAAGCATGTCTCGCGTCTATCGCAACGTGGTCGATTTGGTTGACGGTTACTTGATCACGCGACCGCCAAGTCCCCTTGTGTATATTGAGGTGTGGGAAGTAGGTGCTTGAGATGATGACATTTCGCCCCGCCGCAAAATCTGCCAGCCTGTGTCCGTTGCCGGAAGTTTCGTCGTGTAGGCTGTGTCCTCCGACTATCGAACCAAAGATGCCCTCCTTTCCGAATCTTGCGTTGAAGTCACCAAGAATGATCTTCACGTCGTACTTCGGGCACATATCATACGTTGTCTCCAGGAGATCGTAGAATGCTTCTTTGGTTGAGTCCTCTCTGCCTTCATGGGGGGCATGAACACAGATCAGCGAAATGTTCTTAAATTTGCCCTTGATGCGGATTGTGACCAGGCGCTCGCTTACACTTCGGAAGCCCAAGACTTCTTGCCTAAGTCTTCCCCTTATCACAAAACCACAACCAAAGAACCGCTGACCCTGTTCCTTCAAGCACCCGCCGTAGTAGATGTCACACGTTTTCAGTCTCCGTATGCCCTCTCCATCCCATCGCACTTCCTGGATGGCTGTTACGTCAGCCTTTAGCCTGTCCAGGTTCTCCACTAATTGTTCGGCTGCACGTGTTCTGTATAAGGACAGGACGTTCCACGTGCAGATCCGAAATTCATTGTCCTTGTTTCGTTTGCTGGGGTCGTCAACTTTAAAATCATCCATATCCGGGGCTTGTTGTTGTTTTGGAACAACTTTTTTTACGTGGTAGGGAAGTTACCCCGACGCACAACCCCCGACCCGGAGGACTAGACCCTTCGTATAACTTCAAGGGTACGGAGCCGGATAAACCGCTCCTTATAGGCCTGAGCTACAAATATGTCGTAGTAGCCCATATAAAGTGTTCACTAAGTAGTTCAATCTAACTGGAACTGTAGACGCCACCGTTGATTCCATCTAGAGAATTCGTCCGCTGCCGCCTCGATGAAAGGAGAAGTGCCTTAGTGGGAACACTCCTCCCCCCCCCCTCTCTCGTTGACTGTCCCCAACAGCTTTCCACGGGGATTTAAACCCCGTCTCCAGCTGAGGTACTAGACACCCGATGTTCACCACTAGGAGGTGAGAGTAGGAGTTGGTAGACAGAGGTGGGTTTTGGGAAAAACCTGTGGACGCTTGTGTCCTCTTGAATGCACATAACTACCCTTTTGAACAAAGTACTGACAAAGGTACTTCAAATGTATATCAGCGAAACACTACTGGAAGTACTTCTAATATTTATTCGCGAGTAGTTTCTTAAGCCATAGCGAAAGCACTGAAACTTGTCCTTTAAGGTTAGACCGCACTAGGCGGAACTGCACTGCAGCGGAACTGCGATTCAAAATAATTTGTATGAAATTGTGTGAAGTTCAGTTGCCGCTTAGTGCGACATAGTTCATACAATTTCATACAAATAATGTTTTGCCGCGTCGTGAAGTGTAGTTCCGTTGCGGTTGTGTGCGGTCTAACCTTTAAAAGTACTTCTTAAGCCTGATCCACATCTGTATCGTGTGTTGTGTTGTGGAGTCATGTGTCGCTATCGCTACAATGTTATTCATATGCGTAGAACCATATTTGGTGTGTTGCAGTGTGGCGCATCAAATATATGGAATGACAGCGACACACGACTCCACAAAATAACACACAACACATATGTGGATCAGGGGTGAAAATCGGCTAAAGTCAAAAGTGATTATCACATTTGTGATAGTCACATGTGATCAAATGAGAATTTTCTTCTGCGTAATGTGATCACAAAAAAAATTGTTATTTTTGGCATCACTTAGCCAAACTGGCACTTGTCATAAGTATAGGTCCGATCCTTTACTTTGTGCACAGAAAATCACAAACTGTCAGATCTTGGAGAGCAACGTTGATATATTCTCAAAAATATCATAACTGTTCCAAAGTACGGGAACGCAAATTCAACCAAATTCCGTATTACCTAATGTGCTGGACAAGTAAGGCTCGATGTTTGGCTTTCATTCTCTTGCTCTCAAATTGACATTTTGCTGTGCAGTGATTTTCAGTCCGAAGAAATTGCTCGGACTGAAAATCACAGGTAGGGGAAATTATTTACTCTCTCGTGAGCGTTGTTTTTTGTAAAAAAAACTGTCAAATTATTGAGTTTGCAGAACGGCTTTGGACTGAAAATCACACAAGTGCACAGAAAATCACAGAAATTTAAAGTAAAGGAACGAACCTTATATTTTTTTTTTCAAGTTTGTTTTCGTTTCGAGGCATTTTGCTGGTGTGTCTGGTGGCTACAAAAATATTTCTATAATTATAATTAAATAGAAAACGTAAGTTACCAACTAGTATATTATAAATTATTTACTAAAAAATTATTTATATATATTTCTCGCATTGTTCACAGACCTCAAGTTACTAAAGACCAAATGAGAATTCTCTCATCTTTGATGGAAAAAAATCCCGATTTGGCCAAGTCATTTACAAACAAATCGGCGAATGCCAGGGACGCACAGCACATAGGCATTTATCGTATGGGAAAAACTCGATTCAAGAGTTAAAAGATTCTATTGTTTGTTTGTGCGAGGTTAAAAAGGAATAAAATACTTACAACTAATCTATTTTTTGTGTGAATATGTACATAAATGTACCTCCTGTGATTTGGATTTCAAAAAATACTCAAGAGTGAATGCGAGTAATTGTCCTGTGGATTTTTTTGTTTAATAAAGTTAATTTTATGTTATGTATTTATTTGATTGGTTCTTATTTAACTTGTTGGTTGCTCCATGTCCAAAGTAATATTTTGGATTTATACTTACTTTTCCTTTGGTGTGGTTTTTTGTGCTTTAAAGGTTTGCCAGAGGAAATAAATACCTACTAATTTTGAGATGGTTTTTATTGGTTAAAAAAGAGAAAATGAAGAAACAATGGTGACGTGCTCAAAATAACAATAACCTTTTACCTATTTATTTAGTTCAAAATGTATTTTTCTAAAAAAAAAATTGGTAACAAAGTGCAAATTTTGTACCATTTATTTTTTTGCAGAAATCGTTTAATTGTCCATTCACGTTCTTTGTCCCATTGGAGCTGACCAGTTAGCACCAACTAGTCTTGGTAGCCACCACCCCCAAGAAAATTTAGCGTTGTAGCTAATTGCATAATGGGAGGAATATGGGTAGACCGAACTCCAGCTGGCGAACTCAAAATCAAGGATATTTACAAATGTCCCCTTTGTATTTTATGAATCTGTTGAATTATTCGTATTTGTTTATATTACATACGTATAACAAAACAAGAAAGAAATATACACTTACTTGGAATTTCGGAGGTTCAAAATGTTCATGTTGTTTCGGTGGTTTATCCTAAGTAGTCGAACATTATAATTTTCTTGATGATTTTCCTCGAAAAACAATTGTACGGGCACAATTTTTTCTTGAGTTAACGAAAAACATTAAAACAAATTTCAATTTTGTATGAAAGTGACAACTAAAAGGCTGTCACAGGAAGAAATCACAAAAATGTGACTGTCGCTAGTGATAATCACATTACACAGACGAAATTTGTGATCTGTGACTATCATTTATCATAAATGACGTAAGCCGTCTCGAATCTAGAAGTAAGGATATAACTGGTGAATTTTGTACTTAAAATAAGTAGTTTGTTTCTTCTGAAACTAAGCCTATTGAAATTATATATGATATAAATTTATATGAAAAATTGAATTTGAATGAAAGTTTTAATTAACTAGTTTTAATGAAATCTATCATATAAATTTGTATCATATTATGCAATTTAAAAAAGGTTTTAATTTCATTACCCCCCAACTCTACAGGCCATGAACGATGGCTGGAATAGGGAATGTAACATGTCTTAAAAAAAAATCCCATGAAGTCGCGAAAATCCATGTCCAAGCAGTGACATATCCATACAAATCAGATTGTGTATTGGATTGTAGATTGGATTATGGACATCGTTCATGGCCTGTGGAGTCGTGTGGAGTACAAAAGTACAAAAGTGAGAAAATAAAATGCTGGCTACAGAAACCTGCTTGCAAAAAAAAACATACGAAAATTGTTCTGACACAAAAATTTAACCACCATGCACAATTTTCCATTGTTTTTTTGCAAGCAGGTGTCTTCAGAATAGATACTTATTTCTCTTTTTTGAACTTTTGTACAAAAGTAGGCCTATGTAGTTAAGCCTTAAGACTTGAGTTTGAAGTCAGCTGTTCTTGCCATTACTTTTGAGATAGCTGAGTATTCGAGAATTTTTGATATAGGTTAAAATTTCTTTTTGAGAACAGCTGTTTTTTACAACAACAGTAACTTAACAATTACTTAAATAAAAATAAATATATCTTGGCAGCATGTCTCTTTTTCGTTGTAATTGTTCGACCAATAAATTGTCGGTATGGTAAATCAATGAAATGTCAAATTAAGTGACGTGGCTGGCCTAAACTTAACATAATTTTTTTTATAACTTTTGGTGTCTGTGGTTTTTCTTGGGAAATTTATATTTCTCCAACATCCAACTATTTATTTGTTTAATTGTGAAAAATTTGATTAACTATTCGAATTTATCACAATGACAACCTACGAAGAATTTATCCAGCAAAATGAAGATCGCGATGGTGTACGATTGACATGGAACGTGTGGCCTTCGAGTCGCATCGATGCTAGTCGTCTTGTCGTGCCACTAGCTTGCCTCTATCAACCACTCAAGGAACGCCCAGATCTGCCACCAATTCAATACGAGCCTGTATTATGTACAAGGAGTAATTGCCGTGCAATTTTGAATCCATTGTGTCAAGTGGACTATCGTGCCAAGCTATGGGTGTGCAACTTTTGTTTCCAAAGGAATCCAGTAAGTATAATTTTTATTTTTAGTAGATAGAAACATCCTCATTTATTCTACGAGTATGCTCTAATTTCAAAGTTATTAAACACAAGTTAGAGTTAAATCTTTTCTTCGATTAAGAAGCTCAAGTTTAATAGACCTAACTTATGATCTTTAAAGTACCTAAGTAAAGGAGTATAAAGCTTGAGTCTGTCCTCGAGCGGTATAAGGCAGATATTACCGCAATACAGGAGATACGATGGATAGGATCAGGTATGATTAGGACCAGGTTTCCAAGGCTTAGGATCCATAAAGCAACCTGGCGTTCTCGAGACGGTCGACGGCGTTCTCGAGACGGTCGACGGCGTTCTCGAGACGGTCGACGGCCAACCAAATCGACCATGTGCTAATTGATGCAAGGCACTTATCTGACATCTAAGGCGTGCGAACATTTCGAGGGGTAAACGTCGACTGTCCATTTTCTTGCTGCGGAAAATCGTCTGTCAAAAGAAATGAAATTGCGACCTTCCAATAAAAGAAATTCGACATTGAACGCCTCAGCCAGAGTCTACAGATAGCAACTAAGGGAGAAACTCTCCGCTGTTAATTCACCTACAACATACATGAATTATCAGTGGTCCCAGTACCGTGACATCATCAAACAGAAGCCACAGTAGGCTACCAGCCACCCCAGAGAAATAGCTCGTGGTATGATGAGGAATGCGAACACCGAAAAAAGATGATAGAATATGCACATGCATGAAGAGCAGCAAGGGAAGAGTTTCGATAGTCAGGAGTAGGGAGAAGAAGAAGATCTTGCGAAGGAAAATGAGGGCACTCGCAGCCTTCCAGCTCAAGGAGATCGAAGAGTCGCAATCGAAACAACACCCGGAGGTTTAAAAACAGCCAAGCAACTGGCTGCTGGTTTAAAAACTAGAACGAAGGCTCTCTGAAACAGCGAATGCAACCTAGTCACAGGGGATATTTGATGTATTTAAGCAGCATTTGACATTTGAAAAGACACGGTGCAATTAGAAAATAATATATCTTCAAAACTTTTCCAAACATGCACGAGGTTTCGGCAAGGAGATGCGCTATCATGCGACTTCTTCAACCTCGTTCTGGAGCAGATAGTGCGTAGATTAGGTGTCAACTCCGAAGACACTAACTTTAACAGCTTTAACAGATCCGTCCAACTATATGCGGATGACATAGACATCATAGGCCGCTCCCAACATGCTTTTATAAGAGTCCTTTACGGAGATTGAAGAACAGGCGAAACTCGTTGGTCTTGAAGTTAACAAGGAATTAATTTTGATTTTAGTTAATATTTAATGTATCTGTAAATATATCTGTATAATGTGTTTCACCACTCAAATTAACCTTTTACTACATTCGAATCCTCGTTTAATTTAACAGAGATTCTTTCTTTATGTTGAATATATCTTCAATATTACATTGGTACTCAGACAAACACCTGATATGATTTCACTTTAAAATGAAAACATAAAAGTAATTTAAAAACTTCTAGCAAAAGAAAATATTAGTTTTTATTATTCTTAAATAAAAATTATTCTGGAGCAGACTGTTTTTTCTTCTTTCTGAAGATTAAGATTTGGAACTAAATAATTCTATTAGGTTATTGGCCCAGACATTGCGGTATTTGAATAATGGCTGAATCTTTAAGGACATCTATTGCGAAGTTGGGAGCAGACAATTATCACATATGGAAATTTAAGGTGGAGCTCCTACTACGGAGAGACAGCATAATAGGAAGGAAATAATTGTTGAACCCAGACCAGACCCAGTCACTCCAGAATGGACCAAAAAGGATAGTGAGGCTAGAACAATTATTGGCCTATCAGTAGAAGATAGTCAACTTCATCATGTGAGAAAAGCAGAAACGGCCAAGGCAGCATGGTATAAACTCCAGGAGCATCACGAAAAGGCTACTCTCAGTAACAAGGTGCAACTAATGCGAAACATTTGCAACTTAAAACTGGATGAGGGTGGCAACATGGAAGATCACATCCAGAAGATGACAACGTTATTCGAGAAGTTGAGTGCTCTAGGAGAGCATCAACTATCTGATAACTGGACTATCGCTATGCTACTCAGCAGTTTACCTCAAAAATACGATACACTCGTAACAGCACTCGAAACTAGAAAAGAATCAGATCTAACATTGGACTTAGTTGAAAGAAAACTGCTCGAAGAGTATTCGCGTCAAAACCACAATGGCAGTAACTCGGTGATGAAAGTTACAAGCAAGACGCATCCAGATATTTCTAAATGTGGTTTCTTCTGTAAGAAAAAAGGACATATGAAGAAGGATTGCAGGAAGTACAAGGAGTGGAAAAGCAATCAAACCAAATATAATATAAACGTCGTTACATCCAATAACGAGTTTCGCTTTCACCTAAACGGTTCTATTGGCGGAGGTTGGGTTTTGGATTCCGGAGCTACCGTACATATCTCAAATAAACTGGAGAATTTCATAAGACTCGACTCATCACAGAGGGAAAATGTTACAGTTGCCAACGGAGAGCAAATTACTTCGAAAGGAAAGGGTACCTGTGAAATAAAGGCCACTAACAGCAACAATAAAGAAGTTAAAATAATCATCGAAGTTGTTCTTTATCTTCCAAATCTACAAGGGAGCTTGTTATCTATAAGGAAGCTAGTAGAAAAAGGATATTCAGTTAACTTTACGGGCAAACTTTGCGAAATTCGAACTAAAAATGGATTTGAGGTAGCCGTTGGAGATTTAGTGGGAAATCTTTTCAATGTTAGGCAAACAACAACTGTAGCTAAGGTACTGTATGTGGAAGAATGCAGCAATGAAGACAACTGTTTACATCACTGGCACCGAATATTTGGGCATCGCAACAATGAAGCAATCAAGCGATTAGAAGCGGAAAATATGGTGAGTGACTCCTTAAAGTTTATAAACTGTAAGAAAAACAAAAACTGCGAAATATGCGTGCAAACAAAAATGACCCGTCTACCATTCAAATCAAAGTCAAGTAGAGAGTGCACTGCACCTTTGGAGCTTATACATAGTGACGTTTGTGGACCCATGCAAACGACAACACCTAGTGGGAAAAGATACTTTCTTACTTTTATTGACGATTTCAGTAGATACACTGTTGTTTATTTGCTTAAAGAGAAATCAGAAGTTTTTGATCGCCTGGTAGAGTACACAGAAATGGTAAAAAATAAATTTTCAGCAAAACCTAAAATCATCAGATCAGACAACGGTGGTGAATATACGGCGCGTAGAGTTCTGCAGTTCTTGGAAAAGGAAGGCATTCTATACCAACACACCGCACCTTACACACCCCAACAAAACGGGACTGCTGAACGGAAAAACAGATCTTTGGTGGAAATGGCAAGATCAATGCTGCTAGATGCAGGAATGAGTTATGAGTTCTGGGGTGAAGCCGTAATGACAGCAAACCACTTGCAGAATAGGTTGCCAACAAGTGTTCTCTCAAGCACACCTTACGAGAAGTGGATGAACTCTAAGCCCGACATAAGTAATCTAAAAGTTTTTGGAACGAAAGCTTTTGTTTACATTCCCAAAGAAACTCGTAAAAAGCTGGACAATCGGGCACAACTTAAGACATTTGTTGGCTATGATGTTCATTCTATGTGATACCGATTACTCGATGAAAAGACGAAAAGGATTACTATCAGCCGGGACGTAAGATTTGTAAATAAATATTATTCTGGAGCAGACTGTTTTTTCTTCTTTCTGAAGATTAAGATTTGGAACTAAATAATTCTATTAGTCAAAAGATTTAAAGCCAGACTAGTCGCACAAGGATACAGTCAAAAATATGGACATGATTATGATGAAATTTTCGCACCCGTTGTGAGACAATCAACATTCAGAACACTTCTTTCAATAGCTGGGCAACGACAAATGAACATTCATCATTTAGATGCAAAGTCTGCATTTCTTAACGGAAATTTAAACGAAGATATCTATATGAAGCAGCCACCTGGCTTTGAATCAGGAGGAGAAGAACTAGTTTGCAAGCTTCGGAAAAGAATATATGGACTTAAGCAGGCCGCTCATGTTTGGAATGAAACAATCCATAAAGTATTAACAGATGGCGGTTTCTTGCAAAGCAAGGCAGACAAATGCTTATATAGTAAGGCAAAGTGTTATCTTTTAATTTATGTGGATGACATTTTGGTTGCCAGCAGAAACGAACAAATGATCAAAGACGTAGAGAATTTACTAAACCAACATTTTGAAATAAACAATCTTGGAGAAATTGAACAGTATCTAGGCATCGAAATAACCAAGGACAAATCTTCAAATTATAAGATCAGACAAAAACAGTATATCGAAAGAGTTGTTAAAGACTTTGGTTTACAAGATGCAAACATTTCAAAATTTCCTCTCGATCCCGGATATGACAAGACAAGCAACAATACAAACCTTCTACTAGACAACAAGGAATAACAACGCTTAGTAGGATGCCTACTTTGCATATCGGTCAACAGTAGACCAGACATCGCCGCAAGTGTGTCAATATTAGCCAGCAAAACATCACAGCCAAGCCAAACTGATTGGAATGAGTTAAAGCGAGTTGTAAAATACCTTAAGGGTACAAAACATCATTATCTTTGGCTTAGCAGAAATAATAAAGAAGAACTTATGGGCTATGCTGATGCTAATTGGGCAGCTAGCAGAACTGACAGAAAATCAAACTCAGGATATATTTTGTTCGTCAATGGAGGAGCAGTTAGCTGGAGTTGTAGAAAACAAAGCTGCGTCTCACTTTCAACAACAGAGGCTGAGTTCATCGCACTTTCAGAAGGATGCAAAGAAGCAACATGGCTACGAAATATTTTAAGCGACCTGGATTGTATTCAAAAGAAGCCAACATTACTTTTTGAAGACAATCAAAGTTGTTTAAAACTGATCCAAGAAGAGAAGTTAAGCAATCGTTCAAAACACATCGACACCAAATTTCATTTTGTGAAGGACTACATCACGAAGAAAATTATGGCATGCAAGTATTGTCCATCAAATAAAATGTTGGCAGATACGATTACAAAACCTTTGGGACCAGGACGTATTAAAGAGTTAAGAGCAAAAATGTGGACTTCATACGAATGAGGAGGAGTGTTGAATATATCTTCATATTACATTCGTACTCAGACAAACACCTGATATGTTTTCACTTTAAAATGAAAACATAAAAGTAATTCACAAAACACTGAAACTTCTAGCAAAAGAAAATATTAGTTTTTATTATTCTTAAATAAATATTATTCTGGAGCAGACTGTTTTTTCTTCTTTCTGAAGATTAAGATTTGGAACTAAATAATTCTATTACTTTAACCGTTCTACACGAATGTGGAATTCCTTACCCAACTCTATTTTTTCTTCTCATTCAAACGTTCAAGACATTATGTATATCGTTACCTCTTGCTCAATCCTTCAAGTGCTAGAACGGAGTTAAATTATAACATGTATAGGGTATTCATTCATTCATTCAAAAATAAGACATTTACCTTAAAAATCCATTCAGTAGAACTTGAGTTGCACCGTACTAATAAATGCATATTTTAAAATTAAAATGAAACTCAATTCATTCATTTCAGTTTCCTCCGCAATATGCTGCAATTTCAGAGCAACATCAGCCGGCTGAACTTATACCCAGTTTCAGCACCATCGAATACACAGTCGCAAGGGCTCCCTGCATGCCTCCGGTCTTTATATTCCTTGTAGACACTTGCATGGATGAGGAAGAACTCGATGCCTTAAAGGATTCGTTACAATCATCTCTTAGTTTATTGCCGCCCAATACCCTAGTTGGTCTGATAACATTTGGAAAAATGGTACAAGTTCATGAGTTGGGCTCAGAAGGATGTTCAAAGAGTTATGTTTTTCGAGGAACTAAGGATTTGTCTGCTAAACAAATCCAAGAAATGTTAGGAATTGGTCGTGCTAGTAGCGGTGGATCAGCAGGACATCCCAATCCAACTCCAGGGCAGCCACAACAACGCATACCACATAATCCAGCTGAACCACCAGCAAATAGGTTTTTACAGCCTATCAGCAAGTGTGACATGGCTTTGGGAGAATTACTTAGTGAACTTCAGAGAGACCCATGGCCAGTGCCACAAGGCAAGCGTTACCTTCGATCTACTGGGACAGCCTTAGCAATTGCTGTTGGTCTTCTTGAGTGCACTTATCCTAATACAGGTGGAAGAATTATGTCCTTCGTCGGAGGACCATGCTCCCAAGGTCCGGGTCAAGTTGTCGACGACGAACTTAAGCACCCAATTCGTTCTCATCATGACATTACAAAGGACAATGTTAAGTACATGAAGAAGGCAATTAAACACTATGACGCATTAGCTCTACGAGCTGCCACCAATGGACATTGCATTGATATCTACTCGTGTGCTCTCGATCAGACTGGTTTAATGGAAATGAAGCAGTGTTGCAACTCCACCGGTGGTCACATGGTCATGGGTGATTCCTTCAATTCTTCGCTATTTAAACAGACATTCCAACGAGTTTTCATTCGAGATCAACGTTCTGATTTAAAAATGGCTTTTAATGCTAATCTTGAGATTAAATGCTCTAGGGAACTTAAGGTTTCTGGCGGTATTGGATCATGTGTGTCGTTAAATATAAAGAGCCCATGTGTGTCTGATGTAGAAGTGGGTATGGGAGGAACTGTACAGTGGAAGTTGTGTACTCTCAATCCCAGTACTACAATGGGTTTCTTCTTTGAAGTGGTGAATCAACATGCAGCTCCGATGCCACAAGGAGGTCGTGGTTGCATACAATTTATAACGCAGTATCAACATCCAAGTGGGCAACGGAGGATACGTGTTACAACTTTGGCCAGAAAGTGAGTGCAGCAATGACAGAAAAGAATCTTAAATATAATCCATTTTGTTTTCTCATTTAAGTTGGGCTGATGCGACCTCAAATATTCATCATATTAGCGCCGGTTTTGATCAAGAGGCAGCTGCTGTTATAATGGCTCGCATGGTTGTCTACCGTGCGGAAACAGATGAGGGTGTTGATATTCTTAGATGGGTTGATAGGCAACTCATTCGACTGGTATGAATGTTTTTTACAAAAAAGAAAATAATAATTTAAACTTAAATTCTTTTGATTAACAGTGTCAAAAATTCGGAGAGTATGGAAAAGATGATCCCAATAGCTTCCGTTTAGCAGAGAACTTCAGCCTTTTCCCTCAATTTATGTATCATTTGCGCCGATCGCAATTCCTCCAAGTATTTAATAACTCTCCCGATGAAACAACATTTTATCGACACATGCTGATGCGTGAAGATCTCACCCAGTCGCTTATTATGATACAACCAATTTTATACAGCTATTCTTTCAATGGTCCACCTGAACCGGTTCTGCTTGACACATCTTCCATACAACCTGATCGAATTCTCCTCATGGACACATTTTTCCAAATTCTGATATATCATGGAGAAACTATTGCCCAATGGCGTGCACTCAAGTATCAAGATATGCCTGAGTATGAAAACTTTAAGCAATTGCTACAAGCACCTGTGGATGACGCTCAGGAAATATTGCAAACTCGTTTCCCAATGCCACGCTACATTGATACCGAACACGGGGGCTCGCAAGCGCGATTCTTGCTTTCCAAAGTTAATCCCTCACAGACGCATAATAATATGTATGCATATGGTCAGGTAAGCATTCGCTTTGTTTCATTTTATTCTTTAAATTTCGAATGTTAATTTGATTGTCTTTTTTATCATTTTTTCAATTTCCCAAAACAAAAAATGTCCTTTCCAATTGCAATTAATTATAATTTGCAGCCTACAATTGGCTCAACAACGGTATTTATTTTGTTTTCATTCATTTTTCTAGTTTCAAAATTTTTATTATATTTATTTTTGGTATATGATTTAGACGTAAGAAAATAACACTATGGTATAGGACAGCTTAATCGTTTTTATTCCAAAGACTGATTTAAATAGAGGCTTATATTGTAAATAAGATTCTATAATAATATTCAAACAAAAAAACAAGATTACTTGCAGTCTTGTGTTTTATTTTAAATGTTCTCAGATGGAAAAAGTCTCTTAGATTGTATGGTTTTAGTATACTATAGCAATTGACCGTTTCATCTACAAAATTACAATTGAAATTTTTAAATTAAAATAAAAACAAAACATACTTTGAGACTTGAACTTCAAATTATGTAATCACCAATTATTTGAAGTGAAAAAGGTATCAGCCATTTTTAACAATTCATTTTACGGCAATCTTTTAAAAACTGAATTTTATGAATTATTTTTAAAGACTTCATTCGCAATAGATTGTACAATGTTGAAAATAATTTTGTATATCTAACACCATTATAATTTTATTAAAATTTCTTATCATATCGTTCTTATTTGGTCACCCTATACTAATATACGTATATTTTTGGAAAAAATGCATTTAATTGTTGAAAGTAATTAAAAAGTCTAAAAAAAACATAAAGTCTAAAATAGTACACAAATATTCTAACGGACAATGTTTATCTTAAGAAATGTAAAGTAAACTTTCCCTTAATACCGAACTTTTACATTTATAAATTCGCCCATTATTATCAACAAAAAATGCATTAACTTGATGTATTGTGTATTTTTCTAGAATTCAATTAAAAGCTCAAGTGACCTTAACTTCATGATGCTTTTCGCCCAAGTACTATATTGGGTCATCAGGTAGATGCTGTCACACCATTCTTAAACTTTAATTTGGTCGAAGTGTATGGATTCTCGTTAAAAATTACAACATGAAGAAAGAGTGATTTTTCTTTTATTCCAGGGGGATTCTGTTTCTCGTACACGCATTTTGGAGTCGATGTCTCTTGAGCTTGTGATTGAATTATGTGCTAGTATATTCAATCACTCCACTTAAAAAATAAGTAATTTAGTTTTCTAAATTTCTTCATCTTCGTCATTCTTCTATGATTCAACTGGTTTCTTAGTGTTCATAGCACGGTCAAATCAGACAAATGAAAATGCTTACATTGCAAAGCTAAGTTTACAGCTTTCAAAAACCTGTGTCGCTGCACATGCAAAAACTGCAAAAAAAAACTGAAATCTGAAATTTCTCCATATACTCGTAATTTGGAAATATGCAATTCAGGAAAAACCTTGCATTATAAATTTGTTTCTTAAAAAATGAACGATTCCTTACATTTGCCTTAAAATATTTCTTGAAATCTTCCATCCTTCGAGTGCAAAGCTTTAATATTATTTAAGAGAATAAAAAGAGAATCTAATTGTTTAAATTTTATTTTGCTATCAATTCATACGCGTTTTGAACAATTTCTTCCCTCCGGTGGATAGCAAAATACAAACATTAACGTGAACATTTAGCAGATTGGTCTGAATATCATAACCTTGAAACTAACTGCAAGGAAAATATTTTTTTTCTGAAGGTCTTTAGGCCTACTTTAACCGGGTGTAAGGTTATTCCTTATTATTTACTGGAAACACTGTATATACTTACCTACCTACAGGTGTATAATTTTTTTAAATATGGTGTTATGCTGCTAAACATTTTTGATACAATAAATTATTTCAATCATAATATATTCAATAAATACATACATACATGTATGTACATACATACCTATGCACAACACATACATACATGTCCTTGATTCCTTCCTTCCAAATTTGTAAATAACCAATTCAATACCCTTTACACGTATGAAATATTTGTATAAATGGTGATGGTGAATGCCTTTGGTAGCTTTGGAGAAATTTATATTAAACACAAAAATTTATGTATTTTTTTTATTTTTTTTTTAATTATTTAGGATGGCGGAGCACCTGTTCTTACTGATGATGTTTCACTTCAACTTTTCATGGAACATTTGAAAAAGCTGGCTGTTTCCTCTACAACATAAACAAAGGGAATTATGATGAAAATAACATTGAAAAATTACAAAGCTGTCATTGCGAGCTATTTTATCAATGCGATATGAGAAGAATTATAAGTCTTAAAGAATATTTATAAATATTATTAATCTTGCAAATAAAAGTTATTAAAGTACGTTCAGTAAAAATATTAAGTATTTATTTGTGACTGTTTTTAATATACCTTGTAGGCCTATTTTACAAACAATTGATGTTTTTCGCCGTCAAATAAAATTTTGAATTTTATGCCAGAAGCATAATTTTAATCGCGAACTCGAAACATTTAAGCGTAACAACGGTCAAGTGTAGCTCTCACTCTCACACGATTACAAAATCGGCTGTATCTCTTCTCAAAAGATTATAACCAGTGTTGCCGTTTTGACCTGTTACATGTCAAATTTGACAAGATTTCATCGCTGTTGACATGACATGAAATGAAATACAAATCTCGTCAAAGGTGTTTTGACTTGTTTTTTGACTTTATTCAATAATTCAATATGCAACTTAACTTTTCCATAAAATATTTTAAAATACATTTCAACTTCAGTGTAGGCCGAGTGTAATTTGTTAAACTATGAACTGCAATTAATGAAGTTACTTTTGAATATATATAATATGGAGTACAGCTTAACAAAAACCATCACAATCATATGCTGTCATTCTGGTTTAGCTACTAATCCTTATCTGGGAGCAGAGTGCGATAAGAACTTAATGAATTGAAAATCAAATCGGAAGTGAGCGACGAAGAAATTCATATTTTTAGAAAAAACTGCAAGTTTTATTATTAAACTAATAAAAGAATTACAGCAGAGTGCCAACAAATCTAAAAATTCTCATACAGACCAGCATGCTTTTTGTCGACACATGCCTTTCCCAAAACAAAAGCTCATTGCTTCCAGTTCTGGAAGAGATGAAGGTTGAGTCTGATTCAAAAGAAAAGATTTTAAGCCAGTGGAGCAATCTTTGTTTCATAAAATGGAAAAACATAAAAGAGACAGTGCCTTTCTGGTTCGAAGTTTATTCGTATTCCAGTGGAGAAAATCCATTGGTTTTGCCAATTTCCAATGCAGAAGCAGAAAGAATTTTTAGTCAATTAAATTTGATCAAAACGAACGAAGAAACAGAATGCAGGTGTTGTTAAATAATTCTCTTTTGACGATAAGAAATCATTTGCGCAATAAAAACTGTTGCAATAACTTTGGAATTCCTGCAGAAGTAAAAAAAAGTTGGAACATAACAAAAATATAGATATAACCAATGAAATTGAATGTTGTAGCTCAGATTTTGAAGATCTTTAACTTAATGTACCTTAACTTAAGTTAAGTACCTATTTTTTATAATAGGCGTGTTTTGTTTCAAATTACAGCCAAGACTATACTATATTGAATTTTAATGAAGCAAAATAAAAAGGTAAACTAACTTTATGTTTTGTTTATAATTAATAAAATGTATTTATATTATCATTGATATTTTGATGTTTAACTTTTTTTTGACTAGAAACAAAATTAGCTAAGGTAGATGTTTTTTTTTTTTTTTTTTTTTTTTTTTTTTTTTTTTTTTTTTTTTTTTTTTGACTAGAAACAAAATTTTGATGTTCAAAAGGGTAGTTATGTGCATTCAAGAGGACACAAGCGTCCACAGGTTTTTCTCAAAATCCACCTCTGTCTACCAACTCCTACTCTCACCTCCACGTGGTGAACATCGGGTGTCTAGTACCTCAGCTGGAGACGGGGTTTAAATCCCCGTGGAAAGCTGTTGGGGACAGCCAACGAGAGAGGGGGGGGAGGAGTGTTCCCACTAAGGCACTTCTCCTTTCATCGAGGCGGCAGCGGACGAATTCTCTAGATGGAATCAACGGTGGCGTCTACAGTTCCAGTTAGGTTGAACTACTTAGTGAACACCTTATATGGGCTACTACGACATATTTGTAGCTCAGGCCTATAAGGAGCGGTTTATCCGGCTCCCTACCCTTGGAGTTATACGAAGGGTCTGGTCCTCCGGGTCGGGGGTTGTGCGTCGGGGTAACTTCCCTACCACGTAAAAAAAAGTTGTTCCGAAACAACAACAAGCCTCGGATATGGATGATTTTGAAGTTGACGACCCCAGCAAACGAAACAAGGACAATGAATTTCGGATCTGCACGTGGAACGTCCTGTCCTTATACAGAACACGTGCAGCCGAACAATTAGTGGAGAACCTGGACAGGCTAAAGGCTGACGTAACAGCCATCCAGGAAGTGCAATGGGATGGAGAGGGCGTACGGAGACTGAAAACGTGTGACATCTACTACGGCGGGTGCTTGAAGGAACCGGGTCAGCGGCTCTTGGGTTGTGGTTTTGTGATAAGGGGAAGACTTAGGCAAGAAGTCTTGGGCTTCCGAAGTGTAAGCGAGCGCCTGGTCACAATCCGCATCAAAAGCAAATTTAAGAACATTTCGCTGATTTGTGTTCACGCCCCCCATGAAAGGAGAGAAGACTCAACCAAAGAAGCATTCTACGATCTCTTGGAGACAACGTATGATATGTGCCCGAAGTACGACGTGAAGATCATTCTTGGTGACTTCAACGCAAGATTCGGAAAGGAGGGCATCTTTGGAGGACACAGCCTACACGACGAAACTTCCGGCAACGGACACAGGCTGGCAGACTTTGCGGCGGGGCGAAATGTCATCATCTCAAGCACCTACTTCCCACACCTCAATATACACAAGGGGACTTGGCGGTCGCGTGATCAAGTAACCGTCAACCAAATCGACCACGTTGCGATAGACGCGAGACATGCTTCCAGTATCTTGGACGTCCGAACGTTCCGAGGGGCCAACATTGACTCGGATCACTACCTGGTGGTAGCTAGACTACGTATGCGGATATCCATGACGCGACAACGCAGAGCAGATGCTGTGAAAAGATTCGATGTCGAGAAGCTTAAATCGCAAGAGACTGCCAGAACTTTTGCAGACCACGTAACTCTTAATCTCTCAGGAGGTCCGCTACCAGCATCAAGTGCAGAGGACCAGTGGGAACACTGTCAACAAGCCATTAGAAGTGTCGCCTCTGATGTGCTGGGTTTCACTAGGCGAATACAACGAAACCCCTGGTTCGATGAGGAGTGCCGGCTAGCGCATGCAGCTAAGGACGAGGCCTACCAGGCAATGCTGCAGACTCGAACAAGAGCTGCTGAGAGAGTGGCCCGGGAGCTCTACGGGCTGAAACGAAAAGAGGAACGCCGACTTCTCAGGAGGAAAAAGAGAGAGCACGAGAAGCGGGCGGTAGAGTCTATTGAGGGTTGTAGCGGTAGGGGAGATGTTCGAAAATTTTATCAGAGGGTGAAGCGATCCACCCAAGGATTCAAGGCTAGAACGGAAGCCTGCCGAGATGAGAGTGGGAATATGGTAGTAGACACACAGTCAGTGCTGAGGATCTGGAAAGAACACTTCTCTAGACTGCTTAATGGCGAAGACAGCCAAGATGCCGCTAATAGGCAGAACGCTCCATTCAACTTGGACGATGATGGCCAAGAGTTCCGTCCACCCGACCTAACCGAAGTTCGGCTGGCGATATCCAAACTTAAGTCGTACAAGGCTGCAGGTGCGGATGGCTTACAAGCCGAACTATTTAAATCAGCGGGAGATGAATTGGCTAGGAGCATACACCAGCTCATCTGCAAAATTTGGTCGGAGGAAAGTATGCCCGATGAATGGAACCTCGGTATAGTGTGCCCCATCCATAAAAAGGGAGATGTTCTGAAATGTACCAACTACAGAGGAATTAGTCTCCTAAACGTCGCTTATAAAATCTTGTCGGCCATCCTGTGTGACCGCTTAAAACCTTTTGTCAACGATCTGATCGGCCCTTATCAGTGCGGTTTTAGGCCAGGCAAGTCAACCGTCGATCAAATGTTCACACTCCGACAGATTTTAGAAAAATCCCGGGAATTCCAGATCGATACACACCACCTTTTTATCGATTTTAAAGTCGCGTATGATAGCGTGAAAAGGGACGAATTATACAGAGCCATGTCGAGTCTCGGCATCCCTGCCAAACTCGTCCGCTTGTGCAGGATGACGATGGAGAAATCTCGCTGCTCCGTCAAAATTGGTAAGAACACCACCGATTCCTTTGATGTTGAGAAAGGATTGAGGCAAGGCGACGCGTTATCATGCAACCTATTCAACATCGTTCTTGAAGCCATTGTACGCAACGCACATGTCAACACCAGCGGTACAATCTATCAAAAGTCCGTTCAATTGCTTGCATATGCGGATGACATAGACATTGTCGGCAGAACGAAGCGAGCTGTGGCAGGGGCATTTGCGAGCATTGAATCGGAGGCGGCTAGAATGGGATTGGCGGTTAATGAGGACAAGACGAAGTATATGCTGTCATCGAGAGAGGAATCTCAACATCGTCGACTCGGGCAAAATATCACGATGGACAGATATAACTTCGAAGTTGTCAAGGACTTTGTCTACCTGGGCTCCACTATTACATCGCAGAATGACATCAGTGCAGAGATCAAGCGAAGAATTACTCTTGCCAACCGCTGTTTCTTCGGTCTAAGAAGGCATTTAAGTAGTAAGGCCCTCTCTCAGAGAACCAAGGAGACTTTATACAAAACCCTAATCATCCCGGTCCTGCTTTATGGGTCAGAAGCATGGACACTGAAAGATTCGGATAAAAATCTGCTAGGGTGCTTTGAGAGGAAGATTCTTCGTGTGATTTTCGGTCCGGTGTGTATCGAAGGAGTATGGAGGAGAAGATTCAACGACGAGCTATACGGGCTATACAGCGACGTTGACCTGGTCAAAAAGCTGAAAATACAGCGGCTTAGATGGCTGGGGCACGTGGAGCGTATGGACAGCAACGCACCTGCCCGACGAGTCTTCGAATCCAACCCCGATGGGGTACGCAGCAGAGGAAGAACCCGTAACAGGTGGCGCAATCAAGTGAATGACGACATCAAAGCACTCGGTGTGCGCAACTGGAAGCGGCTAGCTAGGGACAGAGCTGGCTGGAGGGGCTTGTTAGTTGAGGCCGAAGCCCATCCTGGGCTGTGAGCGCCATCAAAAGTAAGTAAGTAAGAAACAAAATTTTCAAATATTTGACTTTTTTTTTACTTGATTTGGAAGAGACAAATAAAGTCAACAAGTCAGATTTGAATTTATTTGGAATTTCGACTTGGCAACACTGATTATAACAACTACAAAAAACATGACTTTTAAGTTTTAACGCATTCATTGGTTCTCTTTGAAATGAGAGCTATGAGATAAAACCAAATTCGAAGAAAATAAAATGCAAACGACGGCATCGTACGAGCTTGCTCTTTTAGCCAAACCACTTTAATGCACGATGAATATTATTTCTTCAATAATATTATATGATATCGTTAACAATGTTAAAAACAGTAATAAAAAAAGGATGGAGGTCAGATAGACAGAATTGCGGGACCCCCATTTTTCGGTTGCTATATCATCATAATGTAAGGCCTAACAAAAGGGCACAAACGCGATAAAACAAAATTGAAAATTGAGTTCCACATAATTTGTAATAGTTAAAAACTACCTTAGCTATTTGCTTTTCGTTTTCATAAATTCTTTGTATGGTTTAATGGTACTTAGACATTGATATTTAGACAATTTATACATTCTAGGGTGGAATGGGTTACAAAAATTAAATTATATCCTATTTTTAAAATTCGTCATGTGTTCGATATTGCGAAGATGGCTTAAGGATTAGATATTTTTCTAAGATATAGCTATATTTGTAGGGGGAACTGGGATAAACGCACAAAATGGTATCCAATTTTAAAAATTCTTGTCTTTTAAAGGTTATATTTAGAGAATACCGTAAATGCTTAACATTTTTCAAAATGTCAATATTTAAAGGGTTAGAAGTGTAACAAACGGTAGAATTCAAAAAAGCTTATATTTTGTATACCTGCACTTATTTTAAAGTTTTGCTTAAGGGCTGAAAAAAAACATCTGTCGGGATTGAGAATTTTAAGGGTAGGTTCCCTTCAGAAGCCAACTCAAAACTCATGTAAATGCATTCCAATGTATTAGTGAAAGAACGTTTACTCTCTTCATTATCAAAGTCGAAATTTTGAATTTCCAATTACTCTAACTTGTCTCATGATCTTTTTTTCTCTCAGAGCGAGGGATAGATTTACGCACAAGCAGCCAAGCAAAGAAATTCACACAACAAGATATGGATCAACAACGTTACGGTAGATTTGTTGTTGTCTTTTACATATGGTTCGAATTTTATAAAGCAAGTGAGTATTCTGCTGTCGATGGAGTTTTTTTTTCTTGATTTTGTTTATAAACATGCTCTTGTTTTTTTTTCTGGCTAGGTAGGTACATACCCAGATATTTTCTCGTTGTGTCTTGCATATGGTTCGAATCTTATAAATTTGTCTATCCATGGAGATGTTTTTTCCTGAATTTCTTTTCATGGTGTCCGCTAAACTGGAAAGTCAGGGAACAAAACTTGGTCAGGGAAAGTCAGGGAATTCGGGAAGCGTTCAGGGAATTTTTTCCATATCAATTTTTAAAAATTCACTGAACTCCTTTTTCACTTTCTCTCATAAGAAAATTTTTTCTGATCGAACATTTCGTTTTGATTACATTTCTGTTTAAAATTATTCATTTCTTATCTTTTGCCATACCTATGAATATGTAAAAAAAAAAAAAAAATTATTGAAACGCAACTAACTGCACTTTGTGTTATTTCCTACATTAATGGCCGCGATAGGAAACCTTTGTAGATAGGTTCGTGTTGTTGGAATCCCATGTGGAAAACAGCTGATGAAAAAACAGCTTTTGCTGTAAGAGACAAAAAATAAAAAACTAACTGTTAAAGCACAATGGGCAAAGATGTATGGAGTTTGGGCCCAGAAACCAATAAGAACAGCCTTCATATCGTATATAGGTACATGTTTATGCATTCATTATCCGTTAACCGTTTGTCCAAATTCGCTGTGTATTATTTAATTTTGAATAAAATGAGTTTTAGGGTCACAATTATTTATTTCCATAGTTTTTTTAAAATATTTTGTGTATTTTTCGCTCGATTTAAGCCATTTTTTGGAATTAAGTTCTTTGAACCCATGACACACTACTTGAAATTTTTCAGATTTTTAAAATTATGTTTACGGCAAGCATCAATTTTATGCAAAAAGCATTTTTTTGAGTATTTAATTTGTAAAAAATACAAATAGATAGATAAGATAGATAGATAAGATTTATTGTTATTTTTCTTGTTTATATTACAAAATCAGTTTACAAAAATCGATAAGCATGGCTTCGCCGTCTGCCTGATTGACATTAATTTAAACAATTAATAACAAGTAAGTTTCCATATTTCAAGAATAAATATAAAATTTTAAATATTAAAATATAAATTTTTTTTTTTTTTTTTTTTTTTGTTTTTTACATACATTATGTTAAAAATCTTCATTTACAATTTGATTTCGATACTTTATTGCTGCTTTATAGAAATAAAAAAGTTGTTTTATGTCGTTTTCACAATTAAGATGTTCAAAAACTTCTTCTTCTGACATGGTGTCTCTTCCAAGGAAATTTCTTCGGAATTCTTTTAGAATAGGACATCTACCAATGAAATGCTTAACATCTTCCCTCTCCGATAGGTTGCAGAGACTGCAATAAATTGGTAAATCAGGACGATGCGGGATATAATTAAGCCGTAAAAGCTCTTCTCTCATTTTGAAAATCGACGAAATCATTTCAAAAGTGTTTTCATTGTGAAAATAATTCCTTCCGCACAAATTATGGTTTAGTACACTATATATAGCTCTATGTACGGATGACGAAGCTGAATTTAAACAATCAGCTCTGCATTGTGTTTGAAAAACATCTCTTCCAGGTAGCAGATATGGCACTTTTAGCTTTTACTAGTTTCTCTTTTAAGTGAGGTTCCATACTAAGATTACTTGTTATCGTCAATCCGAGATACCTGTAGGAGGTTACAATTTCAATGGGTTGTCCATTCAGCTTCCATTATTCGTTGCTACAAAGTCTTCCAGAACCCCTTTTAAAGATCATTATTTTTGATTTTGACAGATTCACCGTAAGATTCCATAATTGGCAGTATGAATCCAAGCGGTTAATCATAAGTTGCAAAGTATCTGGCGAATATGCGAATAGCACAACATCATCTCCGAATAATAAGGCTTTTAACAGAACACCGGCTATATTTATGCCTCCTGGTAAAAATTCTGTGAGATCATTGATGTACATTGCAAAAAGATACGGGCTTAACGTGCAGCCTTGTCTTACTCCCGCCGTTGTCTCAAACCATTCTGAAATCTCGACTCCACTACACACAGCTGATTGGTTATCCTCATAACCAATCAGCTGTGTGGAGTGGGTTGTATATTGGCTTTTAAATAATAGTTTTTATGTCAAAATCATCTCTGGAAAACAACAAACAAAAATCAATTTGTATCTCATTAAACGTAATAAAAATGGGTATTATTTTCAAGGTTTTAAATTGCAATTCGTAAAATTGGACAAAACACCCCACAAAACTACCCACAAACCACCCTTATATATACTATTAGGGGTTCAATTTTTTTTTTAACTTATTCCTTGTTTAGTAACGAAGAAAATGGTTGTACATTTTTTACGAAATGATTCCAAAATAGATCAACAAAAAATATAGAAAAATAGAAAAAAAAAAATAGAATATTTGTTTTCCTTTTTATGGTAGGTACTAAAATATTTTTATCTCAGTCAGTTTTTCACCAATTTTAAGTGTCTTTGTGGTTTTTCAAGACCTTTTTTTATTATACTTACTTTTTGCTCAAGCTACAAAATCAAGAACAAGTTTAACAGTTTATCTAAAATAACGATAATGAAAACGAAGATTTCGTGCAAACATGTTTTTTTTGTTTACTCGTTCAGAAACGACGACCTGGTTTTGATTTTGGACTATTAAGTAATTCTTTTGTAAAACAAGGACCTGGATTTGTGATTTTTGTGTATGATAAAAAAGAGACTAACTTAAAAGTTACTTAAAATAGGTAAGAAACTGAGTTAAAAAATCTTTTAAGTAGGTACCAAACGAACAAAATATTAAATTTT
This sequence comes from Melangyna quadrimaculata, assembly GCA_949320155.1. NCBI lineage: Eukaryota > Metazoa > Arthropoda > Insecta > Diptera > Syrphidae > Melangyna > Melangyna quadrimaculata. The sequence goes on from OX439483.1 coordinate 372,806,603, forward strand.
TTGTTTATATTTTTTTTTTTAATATTTTGTGCCCGTCAGCCCGTTATAAATGTAATACCAATTTTTTCGTTACTAAATAAGGAAAAAGCTAAGAATATTTCAACGCCTTATAATAATATACATATAATGGTGGTTTCGAGTGTCGTTTTTTAAGTTGTTTTGTCTTACTTTTACGAATTACAAAAGATTAAAAACAATACCTATTTTTATTCTGATAAATGAGGTAAAAATTGATATTTTTTTGATTTTTTCCAGAGATGGTTTTGACACCAAAAATATTATTTAAAAACTAATATTTGTTTTTTTTTCAAATTAAATGCTCCGAAAAACGCTTTTTGCATTAAATTGATATTTGCGACACCTAAACATAACTTTAAAAATTCAGGTATTCTATCATGGGTTCAAAGAACTTAATTCCAAAAATGGCTTAAATCTATCGAAAAATAGACAAAATATTAAAGAAAAACTAAGGAAAAAAGGATTTGTTACCCTAAAACTCATTTTAATCAAAATTAAATAACTTTTGTCACACAGCGAATTTGGACAAACGGTTAACGGATAAGGAATGCATAAACAAACACCTATATATGATATGAAGGCCGTTCTTATTGGTACTGGGCCCAATTGGCCCATTGTCCTTTGACTGTGAGATTCAACCATCGCGTTCAAGTTTTTATTTCAAGTACGATTATTTCTTTTTACTTATTTCTTCATACTGTTTCTCCATACCTGAATTAATACATTTTGATTTATTTAAAAAAGTAGACTATTAAATTTTAACATCGCAAAGATACTAACTACATTGCATAAGTAAAGTCGTCCCTTTTGTTAAGCAAACCAATTTTTTTTGAATTCATGCAGTTATTGCACATTAAATCCCGCGCCGAAAAACATTCTAGTTTTCGACATGGCACTAGAGAGTTTTAAATAGATTCTGGCAAGGCCCTAGCATGGCTGAGTTATGGCCAAAACTAGGGCCTTGTTGATTATGAACCCTTTTGCCTCGTCAGAAAAACCACTCTAGGCCCCGGACCAGCAAAAACTAGATTTGTTCATATTTTTGCTAAAAACATTAAAAAAGGGTATTTTAGTATGGGTTGTGATCCGATAGTAAAATAACTCAGATCAAAAAAAAAACCTGATTAATAAAAATAATATCGCAATTTTTTATGAATTTAATACGATATTAAAGCAATTTTAGTATGGTACTGGGCATTTTTGTAAAATACTTTTATTATCATATTATTTCATTAGTATCGTGTACAAAAAACAACCGGATATGAACCACTTGCGATGAACCATCTGCTATTAAGTAAATTATGGTTTTAGACAGTAAATTATGATTATTGATTATTTTTAATGAAAAGTTCGAAAAACCTTTGCCGGGGTGGGTGGTTGAAAAAAAAGATTTTCAAAAGTAAATACATATATGATTATCTTGGCAGGATTTGCAAGAGCGTGAAATTTTTAACTTTCTTTTGAAACCAAAACTGATCAATTATAAAGAAGTTAAAATTTGTATTTTTTGATTCATCGATTCAATTTGTCTAGTTAAAATTTTGCATAACGATAGTGCTTAGTCTGGCAGGACGCCGAAACAAGTTCTTAATGGCGAAAACCTCACGAGAGTATGGAACATTTTCCTCGTCTAAATGTTACTTACTGAAAACTTGCAAGGGCTTGACGTATATTTGACAAGTTTTCCTCGTCTAGATTTTTCCTAAAGAAAACTGACTAGAGCCATGTCGAAACTAGACAGAAACTGGGCATTTTTCCAGCCGGGATGCAATCCGTTTTGTATACCTTCAGAAAGATCTTTGAAAAATACAAGGTGAGTTCTTTTTGCCTAAGGGTTAATTAACGCCTTTAAAATGCCGTACATTTCCTACCACTTTGTGAGATATTTGTGCAATCCTTGTATATGAAAACTAAAGTACTATCACGGACAAATTTTTTTTGTGCAACAATGCTTCGTTGGTGGCGCCACTTTAGCTCGGCAGAGACTTCCATTTTTGGGAGACAATTGTCGGCGGAGACTTCAATTTTTGGGAGACTTCCATTTATCAGAGAATCGAAACTAGGTAGTTAGAGCAAGAGGAGTGTATTTTTTTCGATTCTGGTAAGAATCAAATGGAGTAAGCGAGATAACCAATCGAAGGTTTTGTTAAACTTCAATGATGAGAAAAAGGTAAAGAGAATGGCAAAAAAATGTTCGTACCCTTCAAGCAAGCGAGCTCGTTTTCGGTCCGCAAACGTATCAAACAACGTATGGACGACTTCGCATTCGGATCCAAATACGGATCGAAAAACTGCGTTTTGCGGCTCAAATTAGTATGGAAATTAGAATCACCACGGAGCCATTATGTGAATGTATTGTGAGAGAGAGAGTTTTTCAATGCACCATACTCGGAGAACCGAAACCAAATGGAATCTAAAAGGGTTCCAAAAAAAATGAATGAATTGAGGCATACCCAACCCAAATGTACTAAAAAAAACTTCCCATCTAGTCCAGTTTCTGCATTGCCTACAAAAATAAAACAAATAAATTTTTTTCATTTCAAGAGTTTTTTTTTATTTATCATTCATAAAAGGTTTTCTAAAGACTATTTCGCACTAATAAACATCACATATTTCCACAAATATAAGTTTACATTTAATAAATAGAAACTTGCATTTCTGATTGGAAATTTTTCAAAGTTTTAACAAGAAAAAAGAGATAAAAAAGAAACTGTCTTCAACACGCTACCTACAAAACTGAACTAAAAAAAAAGTGGTGGAAATTAAGGCAAAATAATTGTATACTTCGCCTATACTCTCTCTATTCCTCGGTGCTTTAAAAAAAAAATACTCTCGATTCTCGTTCATTTTACATGCGTACACAGAAAATTTGTTATTGTGTGTGAGACACTCATTTTGTTTGGAGTCCCAAGTGAACCGAGAAATTTGGGTCCGTAATTTTGCTTGAAGGGTATCCTCTTTGTGCCCGATTACACGATTCGTTTTTTCGGTTGTTTCGTCTTTCGTCTTTTTGACAGCTTGGGTGAGGGGAGTAGAAATGTAGAGGGAAGGAAGTAACGAAAGCAGGAATGACAATTTCAAGACTTTTTCTGGTTGAACTTTGACGTTTCTGATTTGGCAACCACAATTCTCCTCGATGTTAGCAAAAAACGATTTGAAAAAAAATTATTGAATTGAAAAATAGTTTTTTGTAATTGGATACACCTAATTTGCGTTTGTATTTGCGAAATAAGTGATTAAAAAATATTTTTATTTATTACTATTGATTATTTTCTTACAAAACATCACCCAATTCCATGAACGTCAAAATAACGAATGGAAAATACGTACGTATTTTCGCGAACCATGTAATCATGAACGTTCTTGCCTGTCAAAAACACGAAAGACGAAAGGAACGGGAAAACGAACCGTATAATCAGGCTCTTTGATTGAATGTGCAATGCAAGGTTATTTTTTTTTGCTTAATTTACTGATTATGCTATCCCTTCAAGCAAAATCACGGACCCAAATTTCTCGGTTCACTTGGGACTCCAAAAAAAATGAGTGTCTCACACACAATAACAAATTTTCTGTGTAAGCATGTAAAAAGAACGAGAATCGAGAGTATTTTTTTAAGCACCGAGAAATAGAGAGAGTATAGGCATAGATAAACAAATAAAGATACAAATCTTCGGCTGTCAATCCGGTTTGCCTACAAGCTAAAAGGTGGGCTTAGCCGTGGTGGAAATCAGTAAGTTTTACTAGTGTGCTTTAAAACACGCATACTAGTGCAACTTACTGATTTCCACCACGGCTCATAACTTTGTTGTTGGATTTCACATTTATTCATGGACACAGAATTAAATTACAAAATCAACAATGTAAACAAATGGATTTTGGGGGGTAAAACGTACGAAAGATGTGTATCTTTATATTGTTTATCTATGGTATAGGCGAAGTAAGGTATACAATCATTTTGCCTTAATTTCCACCACTTTTTTTAGTTCAGTTTTGTAGGTAGCGTGGCGAAGACGGTTGCTTTTTTATCTCTTTTTTCCTGTTAAAACTTTGAAAAATTTCCAATCAGAAATGCAAGTTTCTCTTTATTAAATGTAAATTTATATTTGTGGAAATATGTCATGGTTATTAGTGCGAAATAGTCTTTAGAAAACCTTTTATGAATGAAAAATAAAAAAAACTCTTGAAATGAAAAAATTTGTTTGTTTTATTTTTGTAGGCAATGGAGAAACTGGACTAGATGGGAAGTTTTTTTTAATACATTTGGGTTGGGTATGCCTCAATTCATTCATTTTTTTGGAACCGTTTTAGATTCCATTTGGTTTCGGTTCTCCGAGTATGGTGAATTGAAAAACTCTCTCTCACAATACATTCACATAATGGCTCCGTGGTGATTCTAATTTCCATACTAATTTGAGCCGCAAAACGCAGTTTTTCGATCCGTATTTGGATCCGAATGCGAAGTCGTCCATACGTTGTTTGATACGTTTGCGGACCGAAAACGAGCTCGCTTGCTTGAAGGGATATGCGAGAAGAGAAGTGGACATACATATACATGTAAGTAAGCTTTTTGCGTCGTCGTTGTCATCAACCTTGAAGCAAGGAATATAGTTTTTTTTTGCGGGAAAGAATACTGCGTGGAGGTTTACATTCTTATCAAGGGTAGGTTGATTTTAATGCGGGAAAGAAAAATATGTTCATGTTGTGTAAGAATATTTGTAGGTATATATGCAATCGTATGTTATTGAGGGTAGTTTTTATATTATGTGGATTTCCTTTCAACAAAAAAATCAAATCTGTGAAGGGGAAATTTGATTTATTTAGAAGAAAAGATCAAATTTTCTAAACAAATCAAATCTTTTATTTTATGTCGAATTCCTTACAGCCATTTGAAGTCGATTTCATTAAAAAAATTTTCTTGGTAGAAGGAATTTAAAAAAAATTCGACTTTTTTTTGTGAGTGTGTGAGTGCAATTTGACAGGAATTTTGTTGCCGCACAAAAACAAAGAAGTGGTGCGCGCTAAACAGATATTAAAGTGAATTTTATTTTTCGCGTTGTTTTGATAATTTAGAACCAAATATATTTCGTCTGAAAATTAAAAAAGAACAAAAACAATTGTGCGCGTAATCGAGTAAAAAAATTACAATCCAAAATCCATCCAGACACAGCAGCGAAGATCTATTCTGAATATTTCACTAGGGGACGAAGATAAATAAATTTGCAACGTGTTTTTCTCGCGAATTGTATGTTATTTAAATGGGATTTTTGTTTCTTGAAGATATATGCACAATTATCTTTACTTTTTTTGATCATTCACTGAAATATTAAATAATTTGAAACACTTTAACATTTGTTTTCATTTTTAACATCGTCACAAAATTGTAATGAGAACATTTAATTTCATCCTGATGCATGAGAAATGTCAAATCTTGATAGTGTGTGTGCGATTTGATGTGAAATCTAGCTAAAAACGCAAGATTTGTTTGACAGCATTAAAATCGATTTTGTTTATGTCGAATTCTTTACAGTCAAAAAAATTCGAATTTTTCTGAACAAATCGAATTTTTTCTAAACAAAATCGACTTTTATGCTGTCAAACAAATCTTGCGTTTTTAGCTAGATTTCACATCAAATCGCACACACACTACCAAGATTTGACATTTCTCATGCATCAAGATGGAATTAAATGTTCTCATTACAATTTTGTGACGGAGTTAAAAAAGAAAACAAATGTTTAAGTGTTCTTAATTGTTTAATATTTCAGTGATTGATGAAAAAAAGTAAAGATAATTGTGCGTATCTTCAAGAAACAAAAAATCCCATTAAAATAACATACAATTCGCGAGGAAATCACGTTGCAAACTATTTTTCTTCGTCCTCTAGTGAAATATTCAGAATAGGTCCTCGCTGTGTGGATTAATTTTGGATTGTAATTTTTTTACTTGATTACGCGCACAATTGTTTTTGATGTTTTTCAATTATCAGACGAAATATATTTGTTTTTAAATTATCAAAACAACGCGAAAATAAAATACACTTTAATATTTGCTTTGCGCGCACTACTTCTTAGTTTTTGTGCGACAACAAAATTCCTGTCAAATTGCACTCACACAATCACAAAAAAAAATCGACTTTTTTATGAATTCCTTACAAAAAGAAAAATTTTTTAATGAAATCGACTTCAAATGGTTGTAAGGAATTCGACATTAGAAAAAATTCTATTTGTTCAGAAAAATTCGAATTTTTTTGGTTGTAAGGAATTCGACATTAGAAAGATTTACACCGAATTGCACACACACTAGGAAGATTTGACATTTCTCTGGCTATTGTTTACGTTTGGCTTTTCAGTCAATTTGTTCAATTAAATTATTTCCGTGGTGTAAAAGTATAAAGTTCACGTTCTTTAGTAAATAAAATATAATAAATTAAATACATTTTACTACATGTAGAAAGAATTACAATTTTCCATTTTCAAAAAAAAAAATTAAGAATTGTGCGTTCGGGCCTGTCAAATTGCACACACATACAATCACAGAAAAAAATTTATTTTGTTTGCGAGTTCCTTACAACAAAAAAAAAGATTTGATCTCCAATAGTTGAAAAGAAATCGACATTAAATTGTCTTGCAAAGATTTCTTATTTGCCGTGAAATTTGTTGCAAGTGCAAGGTTTTGAGCATATTTTTTTGCGGGAAAGGAAAATATACCTACATACATAGTTAGGTAGATATATTCGTATAAATTATGAATGGTAGGTTTTATTAATATTTAGGTTGTTTGCATGATTTGAGTTTGACTTGAAATGTTTTGAAGAAATCTACAATTTATTATGCCGACAAATATAGGTAGGTCCATACATAACGCATAACTATATGTAGGTAGGTATGAAAATAAGTTATGAAAAAAGGGAGGATTTCTATGCAATGTTGAGGTAGGTAAGTGCTTGGTGGTAGGTAGGTTGTATATGTTTAACTACTTTTAATTCACAATTTATCATACAAGTAGGCATGTAGACAGACAGTAGCGTACGCAGGATTTTGTTTGGGGGGGGGGGGTGGGTGTCAGTCTCAATGTTGGTAAATTTTTTTTAAGGTATCAGTGTATCACAAAATAGCAAAACCGCTTCGCGGTTTCAAGGATTTTAACTCCCTTTTCGGGTCGTCTGTCCCGCTCACGCGACTCCGTCGCTCCGCTTAGGGTATGCTCAGTCGTCTGGCAGGCGCCTATGTTGTCAGTCAGTCAGTTGAAAAAAGTTTTTTGTACTAAACTAAAACATTTCAACCGAAATTTATGAAACTACGTTATTAATGATAATTGGCCTTAAGAATTTTTGTTTCAAATAAAAATAAATATTTTGTTACTTAATAAAGGTATCTACATACTTCCATAAATCTTATTTTTTTCCCAAAAATAGAATTGTGCAATAAAGTCATATGGCTTTGTCTTAATTTCACACCTAGGAGTGCAATAAAGTCCAAAATTTGGTTTTGGACTTTATTTCATTGGACTTTATTTCATGGCACCTTTTCATAATGGTTTCGCTAAACTCAAAAACTTACCTAAAATAATTTAAATAAGATCAATTATAACAATTTATTCCAATTCGATTTCTGTACTTATCAAAATAGAAGTATATTAATTTATAAAATTATTGAACGTCGAAAATAGTGCTATAGTGGTTATCCTTTAAGTTTTAACTAATCATAATAGTTTAAAGCGACTATGAATACGGCCCATTAACTTAAAAAAAAAGAGTGAGAAGATTGTCTACCTCTCATACAAGTTAAAGGCAGTTTTTCGAAATGTCATCAATTGACTCTACAGCTTTTTTAATGCCTTATGTCGTAGCATTAGAAATAAGAAATAACATTCACTGAGCGTGAAGATACCGGTTAAAGCATAAGGCATAAAAAAAGAGAAGACAAAGTAATAATAATAATAAGTGCACTGCTTTCGTTGTTTTATACCGGCTTTTTTTTAATTGGGAAAAAAGAAGAGAAGACAATGTATTATGTTAATAAGTGCACTGCTTTCGATATTTCATTCCGGCTTTTTTTTAAATGGGAAAAGAAGGAATAAAATAAATGTGTGAAATCATTTTGCGAATTTTGACTGATTGCAAAGGAATTTTGTTTGTGTTTCTATGAATACTGAGAAACGTTTGAAATTTCAAACAAAATCTAGATAAGGACATCCATGTCTATTGTTTTTTTTTTTTAAATTAGAATTGAAAATACTGCTAAAGTTTAAAATTAACAAAAATAAAATTTGAACTAAAAAATAATAAAAAACTTTCTTTGAAGATATATGAAATCTTGGTACAGTATACTATATTGCCTGGGGGGTTCAAGCCCCCTAGGCCCCCTCCTGCGTACGCCACTGTAGGTAGATATGATTTAATTGTTGAATTTCAGCCAGTATTATTTATTTTTTTTCAAATGAACCAATTGCAAAACGTGCCAACAGGTAGGTACCTACCTACTTACCTATTTTAATTTTTATTTCCGATTTTTTGATTCCAGGTAGTTTATAAAATAAATGTTTTAACGTAGACAGGTAGGTACCTACCTGTACCTACCAATAACTTTTTTCGTTAGGAATTTTTTCCTTTTTTTGAAATTTAAGTGTAAAATAAATTTGAAAAACTTAAATATGAATTTTTGCATACCTAACACAATAATAAGAATTGTAAATTGTTCCTATTTTCGTGACATTTTTTTATAAATTTCTAAAAGGAATACAATTTTAGAAATTTATAATATTTTAATTAGTGTTTTTTTAATGTTTAAAGCTTAAAACTTCTATCTCCCTCCGTTTGTGTGGGAGGGGCAATTTTATAAAATATTTGCCTTAAATGGATTATAAATTATTGAAAATCAATTTTTCAGTCTATTTTTTTTTTTCAAATTGTTTTCAAAATAAAAATGTTCAATGAATAGTTTTTGAAACAAAATGTTTCAAAGTCAAAATTGAATAACAAAATTGAATAACAAAATTTATTTGCATTTTTTACTTCAGAATTTTACGTAATATTCTTTGTATTCATGTATCATTTGTTATGAACTGTTATTTATTACTCAAGTTTGAAGCCTCTTAACTTGGTTAAATAGAGCTTAAATTGCCCCTACTTTTTTTCCAGTTAGATTTACAAATACAAAATTACTCAAATATTTGTAGAAGAAGGGTACACCTATAAATGTGCATCATTATTTTTCGAAAATATATAAATTTTTCATTAAGTTTTGAATTTAAAGTATGAAAAATAGAGTTGATTATTCATTAAAACACATTTTTAGTACAAATATTTTGCAATAATTTTTTCACAAAAATTTAAGTTATAAATGTCTAGCTCAATTTCATGTATCATTTATTATGAACTATTAAGTATTACTCAATTTTTAAGCCTCTAAAGTTGTCTAAATGTAGATTTTTTGTAATTTATGATTTGTATATGGTTATGATTTTTTATATAAAAAAAAAAAAAAATAATTTGAGATAACGTTGCTTTGCACTGGTTGACGATTGTTGACAATGAACAAAGCAAAGCATTTCTATGGATTTTATTTAAATTTTTATGAATTTTAAAAAATCAATTGTGACACTAATATAGGAGGTACAGATTAAAAAATGAGGTATCAAATTAATGGTTATTTTATTGAGATTAAATATAAGAAAAAACTAAATCAATCCATGCCTACACTCACATGGTATTAAGTAGGTGCGTCAAGCTGGGTACACCACAACGGAAATTCAAAAATCTAATGATGCAGGAATTAAGCGCTTTTTTGGGGCTAATTTAGGTCCCCAATCCCAAAGGAGCACTTAAATCCCTTCACCCCAAAACTTGTGGTGTACCCAGCTTGACGTCAAGCTGGGTACACCACACCTCATGGAACAGCTGTTTGAGTGAATGCTTGGGATAATGAAGTTCACCCGACAGATAGCAGAATGGAAATACATGGCGAAAGGGAATCGCATTGCTGAATCGTATCTACAGTTCACGGGCATAGCAGAATAAGGCTGAAATTAAAATTTTATTTTGGCTACAAACATGTAGCATTGTATATAAAACATATAGTACTTTTAATGAGTCGAATTTCGGGACGATAGTCTAGGCCTATAGGTGGAGTGATTATCGCTAGAGAGATTTAATGAGATTTTCAATGTGTTTTTAACTCTACATTATCTACAGAGCAAATGCCCTCCCAGGCCAGTGGCACCGCCACCGTCGTTTTGGTTTTTTGATAGTACTATAGATATTTATATACAATGCATGTAGTCAATAAGCTTTAATTTTTTTGTTGGCATCAAAAATATCATTTTGACAGTTATCAATTATGAGTGGTTTTATTGATGTTCAAACTGTCACGTCAAGCAAATCGAATGTTTTTTTTATAAAATAGTAAAAACACAAAGGGTAAGAATAATAATAAATAAAATAAGCTTGTGCATAAATATTTCAACAATTTATTAAAAGCTTTTTTGTTTGAAGTACATGTCCATTAGCACGATTAGTTTCTTATTTAATAGTAAACCACTTCCATACAACTGAATGAAAATAGGAAAAAATACAAACAAATTTTTGTGTTCACACCTTTAACATAACATAACATTTAAATAATACTTGAACTAGCTAAATTTTTTTTTTCTGAAATAAAAAAAAAGAAACTTAGTTAAGAAATCGAATGGACATTTTTTGTTCTACATCAGTCCTCTCGAGTGCTTTGCAAAAATCTTCAAATGAAATTTTTCCCTGGCAGCACATATCAGCTTCAAGAATTGTGCGTTCAGCAATGCTTATAAGCTGATCTTGACTTATATTAGCACCCACCATCATATGGAGGATATTTAACAGTTCATCACGACTAATCACACCATCATCATCCAAGTCGTACATTTTGAATGCAACTATTAAAAATTAAATCAATTCTTTAAGATTAGAATAATTTAAAAAAAAAAAAACATTTGAGTTTACATTTCAACTTCTCTTCACGACTATTAAGCTTGTTCTCTTTTTTTTGATTGATTGGTCTAAAATGAGCCAGAACTTGCATAAACTGCCGGAAATTCACTCTATCATCTGTACTGTCAGCAAAGAAAGCATGAACGATTCTTTCACAGAGCGGATTAATTGCCAATTCTGGTATCCGAAGAAAATCTTCACGGGATAAAGTTCCACAGTCACCACGATCCAAAGCTGTAAAACGTGAGTACAATCGTTCTATTTGATTGGGCGTAACTGAAAAAAGAAAAAAGGCTGGTAAGTAAGTAATTCATTTATTGTTTTATTGTGTTGCTATTAGGCTCTTTTGGTCTTTTTGATTTTGGAATGCGAACAAAAGCTCTTATTCCATTCTTTTACAGTGATAACCTTTTTCATTTCTCGTTTGATTGAATAGTTTATATTCTATAATTGTAAATTTATTTTCAATTTTGTGTCAGTGCCGTCGGGTTGATGCAATACTGGGAGTTATTTGATTGATATAGTGTGATTTAATACAAAACTTGAATAAATAAAATATACCCCTGAAGAAGTAAGGAAGTTTTGCGAAACGTTGGGTAAAAGAATGAAATGAAAGTTTTTATTCGCTATCCAAATTAAAAAAAAAAAAAACAAAAGAGCAACCCAATCAAATAATTAACTAAATAATGGGTCAAACACATACAACAACATTTATTGTTTCGTTGTTTATTTTAAACATAAATATCTCTTGTCCATTTTGTCTTCGCATTTATCTACAGTAGCAGATTTTAATTAAAAGAATTTTGCAGAATTTCTCCACCTGAGGCAGACAAAATTTTAGTTTATAAATTTTTCCTTGTTCGTTATTATAAACAAATTTATAATTGATGACAACAAGGAACACATAATAATACCAACATTTTCCCCATTACACCTTCTAAATTAAAAATTATTGAAAGAAATTTGTACATACTATTTAAAATTTTTCTTTAAATTACAAATTTTTAATTTTTTTTTTAATAGAAAATAATTTTTTATTCAGCCCAATTCTAAATAAAAATTTCCGGGGAAATGCTTCCCTTTTTGCTACTGTCTTATTCTTAACCATAAATTATGTTCCCTTTTCCTTATTTTAAGCAAACTTTGAATATGAGAAATAATACTACGAGAAAAAAGATGGCATTCTAAATGTCCACAAAATCGAAAATGTAAATACCTATATTCGATGTGACGAGCATTTAAATTTTGGGGGAACAGATCTGCCGGGGAGTTATTTTCCCGGGGAATATTTAAAATTGCGCTGATTATTAAATTACCAAAAGTAAAAATTGAACTATTTTATTAATGCAGGCATTTCACCACAAGGGAAAGTAATAATCATTGAACTCATAATATGGAGTTGTTTCCAATAAAAAATGTTTGGCCTTCACCAATTTTAAACTTATTTCGGCGCACTATTAGATTCGATGAAGTTGGGAAGGGCTCCATAATGTTGATGATCTATCAGCGAGCCAGTTACAATTTTAGCGAGTTTTCAAGTACTTTATCTCAGGAATCACTAACGCTAAAATGAATTGCAATTTTTCGAGGCCTGAGGAGTTTGTTCATAATCGGATCAGCAATTAATGCGAATTTGAAATTTCTGGCTTTATTGGCTCTGCAGTTAGAAAGGGGAAGAGGTTTTCAACATCAACTAATGTGCCTCTTGATATAATTCGACGATAGACGGTAAGAATCAAAAGCCAGGACCGGCTATAAATTTAATAAGGCTAATAAGAAGTTAAGCCTTTGATGTGTATATTGCCATTATTAGGAGGATCTTTTAAATCCGATAGATAGGATACATAGATAGGGTTCTTAGTGGTTCACAATTTTATCGCTTTGGAAATATTTGTTCATGGTGATTCCCGAAACTTAGTTTAAAACTAGATTTAGTTAACAACATATTTAGTAGTTATTTTATTGAATTGCTTATATAATCATAATTTGGTTTTCTTTTAACACGCATAGATAACTGGAAGTATTTGCAAGGTTGAAGTACATGGATACAAGTGGTATCAAACGGCTACGTCATAGATCAATCTAAATAGATAGACTGATAAACTTAATTCTTTTTAACCTTTGGCTCTACATTGAAAGTCGAATTTTCTTTATTTGTTAGTAAGTAACTAATAAACGAATAGTTTAAAATTATGGATTCAGACGAAAGGTTAAATTGTTTAATGTATTTTGTTTACTTACATCCTGTGTCGTCTTGAATTTGTGCGATTTCCTCTGGACGAAGAAGCAGTGACGATTTATTGCCCATTGAGAATGTGGAAGTGTTAAATATTTCTTAATAAAATAAATAAATTGGAAATTTAAGAAAAGAAAAATGAACAATTTTTCAACATTCAATTCCACCTTTGTATATAGAAACTATAGTAATGTCATGGAGTCGTTTTTATTTACGCTAGATTTGTGCACTTGGCGCGCTCGCGTTGCATGTTTACAACAGCATGACAGCTGAGATGTTGTGCAACATTTGAACCCTTCAAGCAAGCCAGCTCGTTTTCGGTCTGTAAGCGTATCAAGCAACGTATGGACGACTTCGCATTCGGATCCAAATACGGATCGAAAAACTGCGTTTTGCGGCTCAAATTAGTATGGAAATTAGAATCACCACGGAGCCATTATGTGAATGTATTGTGACAGAGAGAGTTTTTCAATTCACCATACTCGGAGAACCGAAGCCAAATGGAATCTAAAATGGTTCCAAAAAAAATTAATGAATTGAGGCGTACCATCTATTCCAGTTTCTCCATTGCCTACAAAAATAAAACAAACAGAATTTTTTCATTTCAAGAGTTTTTTTTATTTATCATTCATTAAAGGTTTTCTAAAGACTATTTCGCACTAATAAACATGACATATTTCCACAAATATAAATTTACATTTAATAAATAGAAACTTGCATTTCTGATTGGAAATTTTTAAAAGTTTTAACAAGAAAAAGAGATAAAAAAGCAACCTTTTTCGCCACGCTACCTACAAAACTCAACTGAAAAAAAAGTGGTGGAAATTAAGGCGACCCTTCAAGCAAGCGAGCTCATTTTCGGTCCGCAAACGTATCAAACAACGTATGGACGACTTCGCATTCGGATCCAAATACGGATCGAAAAACTGCGTTTTGTGGCTCAAATTAGTATGGAAATTAGAATCACCACGGAGCCATTATGTGAATGTATTGTGAGAGAGAGAGTTTTTCAATTCACCATACTCGGAGAACCGAAACCAAATGGAAACTAAAACGGTTCCAAAAAAATGAATGAAAAATGTTTTAAAAAAAACTTCCCATCTAGCCCAGTTTCTCCATTGCCTACAAAAATAAAACAAACAGATTTTTTTTCATTTCAAGAGTTTTTTTTATTTATCATTCATAAAAGGTTTTCTAAAGACTATTTCGCACTAATAAACATGACATATTTCCACAAATATAAATTAACATTTAATAAATAGAAACTTGCATTTCTGATTGAAAATATTTCAAAGTTTTAACAAGAAAAAAGAGACAAAATAGCAACCGTCTTCGCCACGCTACCTACAAAACTGAACTAAAAAAAAAAAAGTGGTGGAAATTAAGGCAAAATGATTGTATACTTCGCCTATACTCTCTCTCTATTTCTCGATGCTTAAAAAAAATACTCTCGATTCTCGTTCTTTTAACATGCGTTCACAGAAAATTTGTTATTGTGTGTGAGACACTCATTTTTTTTGGAGTCCCAAGTGAACCGAGAAATTTGGGTCAGTGATTTTGCTTGAAGGGGAAATGATTGTATACTTCACCTATACTCTCTTTATTTCTCGATGCTTGAAAAAAATACTCTCGATTCTCGTTCTTTTTACATGCGTACACAGAAAATTTGTTATTGTGTGTGAGACACTCATTTTTTTTGGAGTCCCAATTGAACCGAGAAATTTGGGTCTGTGATTTTGCTTGAAGGGAATGTTTTAATATCTGTCAGATTCCTTGGCAGCATTTTAAATATAAGCAAATGTTGAGATAATTCATTGTACAATGATAATTGGTAAGAAAGAGCAAGATAAGGATAATGCTTTACTAATAAGGAGAGTAAGGGAGGTAAGTATATGTTTATATTATTTATATTAAGAAGAAAAATGATAAATGGGGAGAAAATGTTTGTGTATGGTATATCTGTGAGAAGTAACAGTTAGTAAATACTAAGTGCAGTATTTATTTTAACTGTCGCATTCGTCGTGATTTATCGTTTATCTTGTGGCTGCGTAAAATCTTAAATCTAAATCTATCTGTTTTTTTTATAAAGTGTGACTTTGAAATTGATTTTATTTTGTTATTAAGATATTAAAAATTTAAAACATTTTGGTGAAACTTCTTTGCGCGTGTTGATTTAAATTTCAACTTTTAAGGTTGAATTTTTGAAAACTTCCGTGGTTTATCCTTTGTCGGGTTGTTTTGTTTTAAACTATTTAAAATTAATATTTAAAAACATTTTGGTGAAACTTCTTTGCGCGCGTTGAGAGTGAAATTTCAACTTTCAAGGTTGAATTTTTGAAAAGTGCCGTGATTTTGTTTTAAACTGTTTATTAAATACAAACCGTTGTGTCTTTTTAAATGAAAATAAATTGGAAACAAGGTAGGTTCATCTAGGCATATGTTTGCTTATTTATAAAATGTATTTTTGGGCTGAGAGTCATGTCAATGTGTTTTTGGGGGCCGTAACTTGACCATCACAAACTCACTATCACAGACTCTGGAGTCAAAAAATTAAATCACAAAATTTATTTTAAGTTTTAAATTTTTGTTTAATATGGACAGTGGTCGGCAGTGCAAAATCAAAAATGACCATCAGTGTGTCTCAGGTATATTCGCACATCTCCGCACCTATGGCTTACCAAGCAAATGGTACCACAACATTTTTTTAAGGCTATATATAGTATATATAGAGAAGATATTTATACATACAAAAAAAAATGGTAACAAAAATCATCAGCCCATTCTTACAAAAAAAAGACTCACGAGCAAAAACCTAACAAAAATATTATTACGTTTGGATGGGTATATTTGGACCAAAGGAGAATGGGCATCTTCTGGTCTACCTGTTGCTCACGCATGAGATATTTATATCGTTCGAAAGCTTAGCCCTAGTAAATCTTTTTTTTTTATGGAACCAAAGCTGTAAACCATGAGGTTAAGCATATAAAACAAAGTTTTATATTAGAGCAAAAATTAATTGCTATAGTTTTCCATTGAAATGACAAATTTGGTCACTTTCGATGAATTAAATAGACCCCAAAATAAAGGAGCTTTTATACCAATGGCCAATAAAAGCGAATAATATCATGATTGGCGAACAATTCCCTTAAAGGTACCTACCTATGAAAATTCTAATTTTTTTGTTCGATTTAGCTAATTTAATGAATAGGAACAATTGTGCATCTAGTGCCCATAATTGAGATATGTACAACGGTTGGAAATCATTTTTGAATATGGAAACAGAACTGTAAACCATGGGGTTTAGGCAGTATGTGCCTCATAAAATCAGTTGAAAATATAAAACAATTCATCTAGGTGTATTCGAATTTGTAAAGATAAAAAAAAATAAAACGGGTGGCACAACGGCTCATGGAGAACCAGGGCCTAGTAACTAACAACTCGCAACCATTCCTGTGTGCGCCTGTCGACAGGAATGGAAGGGACCTACAATTTTATGCCGACAATAATGTATATACAGACAATAATGTATTATAATATAAGGGATATGTATTTCTTTTATAATAATGCAAAAATTTAAAGCACAATTTCAAAAATCGACTTCAGCGACGGCAAACACAAATTGATTTGAAGAATCTTCGTTCTGTAAGTTTTACACTTCACAAAAAACCGCGAAAAGTCTTATATATCTTAGATATTACATGTACCTACAAACAATATTATACACACACAATTGACTAAAAAGTACCGTTTTCCTCCTGTTTTGCCTATTTTTTCCCCTTCGAACTCCCATCCCTTCAAGCAAAATCACGGACCCAAATTTCTCGGTTCACTTGGGACTCCAAAAAAAATGAGTGTCTCACACACAATAACAAATTTTCTGTGTACGCATGTAAAAAGAACGAGAATCGAGAGTATTTTTTTCAAGCATCGAGAAATAGAGAGAGTATAGGCGAAGTATACAATCATTTTGCCTTAATTTCCACCACTTTTTTTTTTAGTTCAGTTTTGTAGGTAGCGTGGCGAAGACGGTTGCTTTTTTATCTCTTTTTTCTTGTTAACACTTTTAAACATTTCCAATCAGAAATGCAAGTTTCTATTTATTAAATGTAAATTTATATTTGTGGAAATATGTCATGTTTATTAGTGCGAAATAGTCTTTAGAAAACCTTTTATGAATGATAAATAAAAAAAACTCTTGAAATGAAAAAAATTCAGTTTGTTTTATTTTTGTAGGCAATGGAGAAACTGGACTAGATGGGAAGTTTTTTTTAATACTTTTGGGTTGGGTATGCCTCAATTCATTCATTTTTTTTGGAACCGTTTTAGATTCCATTTGGTTTCGGTTCTCCGAGTATGGTGAATTGAAAAACTCTCTCTCTCACAATACATTCACATAATGGCTCCGTGGTGATTCTAATTTCCATACTAATTTGAGCCACAAAACGCAGTTTTTCGATCCGTATTTGGATCCGAATACGAAGTCGTCCATACGTTGTTTGTTACGTTTGCGGACCGAAAACGAGCTCGCTTGCTTGAAGGGATACCATTAATACCATTCATTCTAGCATTTTTTATTTATCCCACCTTCTATCAACACTCTCATGTTGTTAAGGTTGACATACAATGTTTTGTATATAACAATCAAACGTCAAAACTGAAAAGTTTCTCAACTTCTCAAATTGCTTTCTCAACATTATTGTGTTGAGAGAAGCCGCTTGACTTCGACACTACGTGACTCAGTAGTCGGCGAAGCTGATGACATTACTAAAGATTCTCCCTTCAAGCAAAATCGCAGACCCAAATTTCTCGGTTCACTTGGGACTCCAAAAAAAATGAGTGTCTCACACACAATAACAAATTTTCTGTGTACGCATGTAAAAAGAACGAGAATCGAGAGTATTTTTTTCAAGCATCGAGAAATAGAGAGAGTATAGGCGAAGTATACAATCATTTTGCCTTAATTTCCACCACTTTTTTTTTTAGTTCAGTTTTGTAGGTAGCGTGGCGAAGACGAGACGGTTGCTTTTTTATCTCTTCTTTCTTGTTAAAACTTTTAAACATTTCCAATCAGAAATGCAAGTTTCTATTTATTAAATGTAAATTTATATTTGTGGAAATATGTCATGTTTATTAGTGCGAAATAGTCTTTAGAAAACCTTTTATGAATGATAAATAAAAAAAACTCTTAAAATGAAAAAATTCTGTTTGTTTTATTTTTGTAGGCAATGGAGAAACTGGAATAGATGGTATGCCTCAATTCATTAATTTTTTTTGGAACAGTTTTAGATTCCATTTGGTTTCGGTTCTCCGAGTATGGTGAATTGAAAAACTCTCTCTCACAATACATTCACATAATGGCTCCGTGGTGATTCTAATTTCCATACTAATTTGAGCCGCAAAACGCAGTTTTTCGATCCGTATTTGGATCCGAATGCGAAGTCGTCCATACGTTGTTTGATACGTTTGCGGACCGAAAACGTGATCGCTTGCTTGAAGGGCTCCCTTTAAGCAAAATCACGGACCCAAATTTCTCGGTTCACTTGGGACTCCAAAAAAAATGAGTGTCTCACACACAATAACAAATTTTCTGTGTACGCATGTAAAAAGAACGAGAATCGAGATTATTTTTTTCAAGCATCGAGAAATAGAGAGAGTATAGGCGAAGTATACAATCATTTTGCCTTAATTTCCACCACTTTTTTTTTTTTAGTTCAGTTTTGTAGGTAGCGTGGCGAAGACGGTTGCTTTTTTATGTCTTTTTTCTTGTTAACACTTTTAAACATTTCCAAACAGAAATGCAAGTTTCTATTTATTAAATTTAAATTTATATTTGTAGAAATATGTCATGTTTATTAGTGCGAAATAGTATTTAGAAAACCTTTTATGAATGATAAATAAAAAAAACTCTTGAAATGAAAAAATTCAGTTTGTTTTATTTTTGTGGGCAATGGAGAAACTGGACTAGATGGGAAGTTTATTTTAAAGGTTAGACCGCACTAGGCGGAACTGCACTGCAGCGGAACTGCGATTCAAAATAATTTGTATGAAATTGTATGAAGTTCAGTTGCCGCTTAGTGCGATATAGCTCATACAATTTCATACAGATAATGTTTTGCCGCGTCGTGAAGTGTAGTTCCGCTGCAGTTGTGTGCGGTCTAACCTTAATGCTTTTGGATTGGGTATGCCTCAATTCATTCATTTTTTTTGGAACCGTTTTAAATTCCATTTGGTTTCGGTTCTCCGAGTATGGTGAATTCAAATACTCTCTCTCTCACAATACATTCACATAATGGCTCCGTGGTGATTCTAATTTCCATACTAATTTGAGCCACAAAACGCAGTTTTTCGATCCGTATTTGGATCCGAATGCGAAGTCGTCCATACGTTGTTTGATACGTTTGCGCACCGAAAACGAGCTCGCTTGCTTGAAGGGCTATATACAATCCCTTCAAGCAAGCGAGCTCGTTTTCGGTCAGCAAACGTATCAAACAACGTATGGACGACTTCGCATTCGGATCCAAATACGGATCGAAAAACTGCGTTTTGTGGCTCAAATTAGTATGGAAATTAGAATCACCACGGAGCCATTATGTGAATGTATTGTGAGAGAGAGAGTTTTTCAATTCACCATACTCGGAGAACCGAAACCAAATGGAATCTAAAACGGTTCCAAAAAAATGAATGAATTGAGGCATACCCAAAACCAACCCAAATGTACTAAAAAAAACTTCACATCTAGTCCAGTTTCTCCATTGCCTACAAAAATAAAACAAACAGAATTTTTTCATTGCAAGAGTTTTTTTTATTTATCATTCATAAAAGGTTTTCTTAAGACTTTTTCGCACTAATAAACATGACATATTTCCACAAATATAAATTTACAATTAATAAATAGAAACTTGCATTTCTGATTAAAAAATTTTTCAAAGTTTTAACAAGAAAAAAGAGATACAAAAGCAACCGTCTTCGCCACGCTACCTATAAAACTGAAATAAAAAAATGTGGTGAAAATTAAGGCAAAATGATTGTATACTACGCCTATGCTCTCTCTATTTCTCGGTGCTTAAAAAAAATACTCTCGATTCTCATTCTTTTTACATGCGTACACAGAAAATTTGTTTAATATGTGTGAGACACTCATTTTTTTTGGAGTCCCAACCCCAAGTGAACCGAGAAATTTGGGTCCGTGATTTTGCTTGAAGGGAAAGGTTCCGTTCGTGTCACAACCCCATATTCCATGAACGTGAAAATAAAGACTGCTTTCATCATTGTATATGAAAACTATAGTAATATCATCAGAAGCGCCGACTACTGAGTCACGTAGTGTCGAAATCCACCAACTTCTCTCAACACTTTTTGTTGAGAAAACAAATTTGAAAGTCGAGATCTAACTCCCTTACTCCCTTACAATATAACAAGACTTACTCTTTCTAAAAATTAATGTCTACGCTGTCAAAATCATAGAACATGTTGCAAACACATGCGTCACCAGCCGTACAAATCCAGCGAAAATAAAAACGACTCCATGAGAATACTATAGTTTTCATATACAATGCTTTCATCCAAGGAAACTGAGTTGCTGGAAACTGGGAATTTGTAGGCGAGAAGGACAAGAAGCAAAGGGAATGAAGAAAATCTCCCCGGTCAACATTTGTTATCACATTCCTTCTCACACTGTCCGTTATGTGCGTTCAGCCAATAGGCTTTATATGGAAACAAACGAAAATCTCCGGCAATTTTTGTTTCCCTGTGTGAAAGGTACGAGGTAATTAAAGGAAAAAGTCAAACAAATCTCCAGCAACTGGTTTCTCTTATACTACGTTTCCACCAGACACTAAACCGAGATTTAGCAAGATTATCACAAATCTCCTTGAAATCTACAAGATTTACCATACAAATTTTAATCTCTCAAATGAAGATTTCAAATAAAACTCATTCAAATCTACTTGGAAACGTTAGTTTGTCAAATCAAACAAACTTTTTTTTCGAAGAATAATTGTGGAACCGACCTATTTTCGTTTATTGACAGATGGAAATGTAAACAAAAACTATCTATCTCACTTCCACTTCATATCAAAAAAATGAAACATCATTTGAATGTTTTGCCATAATCCTCTTTGTGTGCAGTGGAAACACCAAACAAATCTCATTACCTAAATCTCGGTTTAGTGGTTGGTGGAAACGTAGTATTACCCCGTTTACATGATGTATTCGAGCGAGCTTCAAGCTCGCTTGGGCCCTTTGTATACCTGCGTTGACTTGAAATGAGTTTCAACCGACTCGCTTCCACTTCAGGAGCGGAGTCAAGTCGAAATTGTTTATAAAAAACCTGGGTCGAAGAGTCGGTCTTGAGGATGTGTTCACCACAGTGTTTTTGCACATGTTCGAGTAAAATTATGTATTTGATTTGATAGCTATGTGAAGTAATTACTAAAATTCATTAAATTTAAACTGTTTTTGTGTAAAATAAATAGGGGTATTCACGATCCGATGCAACTGGCCTAGTATCATTGTAAAAGTGCAAAAGTGTAAAATCTTACAACACTACAACAACAAAATATACAAGGTGCAATCTTACAACAGTTTCGCACTTTAGCAATACCCGAAACCTATTGCAACAGAAAAATACAACATTGTAAAATTTGTAAATTGTGTTTTTGACAGCTCACTCATTCTTGATTACGTTAAACAGAAACGAAGGTATGTTCATTGGATACATCCAATTTGCTATCTTGATTGTATTGATGTGACGTCGTCATCATCTTTTACTTTTATTTTCCATTTAAAATTCGGACGATAATTAAGATTTGGTAATATTTTCTTTTTACCGTTTTTTTTGGCATCTTTTTATGAACAAAATTTAAATTAAATCAAATTGAAATTTTCAGATATGTTCGAAACAAAAACAAATAACAAATGTCAAACTAATTTTGACATTTGCTTTAGTGTTGCAAGGAGATAAGAAAAGTGCGTTCACGATCCACTTAAAAAAAATAAAATTTCGCACTTTTACTAGGCTCGTTGCACCAGATCGTGAATACCCCTAATATATTGTTGCCATTCCATTAAATGTAATCTCAACGACATATCAACTCAACTTCAAATGGGGCTCTCAACTCACGTGACGAAACACCTGGGTCGCAAATCCGACCCTAATCCAACTCGAGCTCTCGATTCTGTTTGTAAACGGGGTACCTGTGTGAAAGGGGACTAACGAATGGAAGTACGTATGTACATACGTATGGTGGATTTACATGTATCTGCACTTGGTTTCTGCACCAAAAAAGGGATGCCAAATACAAAATGTATATTTGTTACTTACTTACTTAGGTCCTCGGACCTATTACGTCCGTGATGCTTCCCTTACGGGACATAGGGCCTCCACTACACCTACGCGCCATCGTGTACGATTTCTTGAAATATATTTCAGCTCTCTCCAACTTTTCCCCAGTCGTCCCGATTCCTGTTCGACCGTTCTTCTCCATGTACTTCTAGGCCGGCCCACTTGTCTTCCCTCCTGTGTGAGCGGGTTCCACTGCATTGCTTGAGATGCAATGCACCGATCGCCTTTTCGAAGCGTATGGCCAATCCACTGCCACTTTCTTCTTCGTATAATGGAGTCTATGGGCTCCTGACCCGTTCTCGCATGAAGTTCGGCATTGGAGATACGGTTGGGCCAGAAAATCCTCAAGATGTTTCGTAGACATCTATTAACGAAGGTTTGCAGCTTTCTAGTGACAATTTCAGTGACTTTCCAAGTGCTGCAGCCGTAAAGCAGAACGGATTCAACATTGGAGCGGAACAGTCGTAGCTTGGTCTTTAAGCTAAAAGAGTTGTTTCTCCA
Source organism: Melangyna quadrimaculata (assembly GCA_949320155.1). Lineage (NCBI taxonomy): Eukaryota > Metazoa > Arthropoda > Insecta > Diptera > Syrphidae > Melangyna > Melangyna quadrimaculata. The sequence goes on from OX439483.1 coordinate 372,829,662, forward strand.
TATTTTGGACAGCATTCCGAACGCAGCCTTTGCTTTTCTGATTCGGCTGTTTACGTCCAGTTCAGTTCCGCCACCCGTAGAGATAATACTCCCAAGATATTGGAAATCCTCTACCATCTCTACCGGTTGTCCAGAAATATTTACTTGGATTGATGAGGAAGTTCCAAGGCTGATCCTTTTAGTTTTTGCCGAGTTGATCTTAAGCCCTACGATTTCTGCTTCTCTCTCCACCCTTGTTGTCATTTGATGGAGATCCATGATCCTATGAGAGAGTAAGCATACGTCGTCCGCGTAGTCCAGATGTTTGAGGTGAGATTGCAGAGTCCACTGAATTCCTCCATTTCCATTTGACAAAGCTGCGTGCAGTACGTCACTTATCACCAACAGGAACAGTATTGGTGACAGTATACAGCCTTGCCTAACTCCACTTTGGATTTCAAACTCCTCTGACAGCCTACCTTTGTGCAAAACGTGACACCTGGATCCATCATATGTAGCCTTGATAATAGCAATCAATTTATCTGGGATGCCCCTCCTGTGCAAAGCAAGCCAAATAAATTCTCTATTGACACTGTCGAACGCCTTTTCAAAATCGATGAACAGCAGGTGAAGTGGTGATCGATATTCAACGCACTGTTCGATGATGATCCTCAAGGTGTTGATGTGATCAACACAGGAAGATCCAGTGCGGAAACCTGCTTGTTCGGCGTCGAGTGTGTCTTCGAGGTGGTCTTTAATTCGGTCCAATATTATCCTTGCTATTATCTTGGCTACTGCAGGCAGAACGCATATTCCTCTCCAGTTTTCGCACTGTGTGAGATCTCCTTTCTTTGGGAGCTTGACAATCATTCCTTTTTTCCACTCTTCAGGAAAGCTCTCTGCTTCCCAAGCTCTCTTAATAAGTGGGTGCAGTAGCTCGCTCGATGTCGTTGGGGCTGCTCCTAAGAGCTCTGCAGGAATACCGTCAAGTCCAACCACTTTGTTGTTCTTCAGTGCTTTGATGGCGGTGATAATTTCTTCTTTACTGGGGGGTACGGTGCGTATTCGGGAAATTGTTACTTCGGGTAGCTCAGTGGGAATAGGGTTCACTTCACTTGCGAAAACGCGGTTTAAAACCGCAGAAAAGTGTTCCCTCCACCTTATGAGCTGGTCCTCATCCGAAATAAGCAGGGATCCGTTTGTGTCTTTAACCAGGTGTTGTTTAGAGCTCTGGACACCAGTGAGCTCTTTGGTAATTCTGTAGACGGTCCTACTGTCACACCTACTAGCGGCTTCTTCTGCTTCTGTAGCCTGTGCGTTGATGTAGTTACGCTTATCACGTCGCACACTACGGTGAACTTCCCTCATCTTCATGCGGTACGTAGACTCAAGCTCGTTTCTCCCTGCTGCTGGGATAGCTGCGATGCGAGCTTTAAGGTGTTTCCTTTCTTCGATCCTTGCCCAAGTTTCGTCGGAAAGCCAAGCACTATTTCTTCCTTGCGCCCGGCCGACTATACTTTCAGCACCGGATATGAACACATTTTTCACAGCACACCAATGATTTTCGATGGATGTGGTTTCCGTGCTGCTGATTGCGTTCAATCCTTGTGAAAGGTGGTCCCCTAGTTGTTGGCGCACTGCAGGATCCTTAAGTCTATCTGTATTAAACTTGGGCATTCGAGTGTTTCCTTGGGATCTCCGAACTGCAGCTGTACGCAATCTTACGGTAGCAACCATCAGATGGTGGTCCCGGGCCATTCCCATGTCAGCACCTCTTCTGTTACGGACGTCCTGGAGACTGCTTCTAAAACGCCGGCTGATCGCGAAGTGGTCAATTTGGTTGGAAGTTGCTTGTCTGTCAGTCGACACCCAACTGACTTTGTGGCACGTCTTATGCTCGAACATGGTCCCTCCAATAACAAGGCCGTTGGCGTTGCAGAAATCGACAAATCGTTCGCCATTGTCGTTTCGGTTACCAACACCATGTTTTCCCATGACATGCCTTAGCCCAGTGTTGTCATTGCCAACCTTGGCATTTAAGTCTCCCATCACCATATTTGTTAGATAGAGAGAAAAGATCAAAATGCAGAAGAACTTCGTTTCTGCATTATAGGAAAGTGCCATAATTCAGAAATGAAGACGACCATGTTCATATTTTTGATGGTTCTCTTTCACTCGGTCGGATTTTTTGTATAGATCTGTCCTGCTCTACTTTTCTGCATTTTCCAGATGAAGATACATGTAAATCCACCAGTGTTTTCACGAACCATGTAAGTCCCAGTCTACATTATTGAACGATTTTTCCAGTGCCGATCTTTTGTTCGTCGGTAAAGGGAGTGAAAAATGAGGGGTAGGAATCAAATCTTTTCCGTTTGTACCACAAAACTCGAACGATTTTTCCAGTCTGTTTCTGTTCTCTTTCACCTTCCTTCCAGTTTTTTGTGTCTGTTCGGTGTCAGCATGCTGTTGGTTTGATAGTGTGAGTGAATATCAATGAGAAATGAAGAGCAAAGAAATAAAAAAATGAAGAAGACAAGGAAAAATTCTCATTGAAAAAATCGTTCTGTGTGTTCATTTCACCCGATTTCTGGAAAAATCGTCTTGGAAAAAGGGCAATGTAGATCGAGACTAAGTCGGGGTCTACATAGAATGATTTTTTCAGTGCCGATCTTTTGTTCGTAAGTGAAGGGAGTGAAAAGTGAGGGGTAGGGATCAAACGGTTTGTACCCAAAACTCGAACGATTTTTCCAGTCTGATGTTTATGTTGTCTTTCACCTTCTTTCCAGTTTTTTTTGTGTGTGTTCGGTGTCAGTCTGCCGATCGTTTGATGGTGTGAGTGAATGTTAATGAAATATGAAAAGCACAGCAATACAAAAAAGAAGCAGGGAAAAATCTCATTGAAAAAATCGTTATGTGTATACATTTCACACGATTTCTGGCTCATAGAGCCTGATTATAAAATAAATAAATAAATTGGGTGGCACAACGGCTCGTGAAGAACCAGCGCCTAGTGTTTAACAACTCGCAACCATTCCTGTGTGCGCCTGTCGACAGGAATGGAAGGGAATTACAATTTTATGCCGAATCCGAACGGCTAGACGAGAAGCACTTATTCGTGACAAGTGATACTCTTGGAGGATTTGTCAATTCCTCACAAGAGGCAGTAGCTCTGAAAAAAACTTTTTAGTTTTTAGGTGACGAGACTGGAAAGCGAACTCAGACCTCCAGCGTGACAGTCGAACGCACTAACCATTACGCTACGGGCTACTACGAGCCTCATTATACGGTTCGTGTTTTCGTTCGTTTTGTCTTTTTGACAGTCACAAAGACGAAAGTACGTGAAAACCATACGTACTTCCTTTGGTTATTTTGACGTTCATGGAATTTGCAAATAGCAAAAGTGAAAACTGTTGTAAGATTTTAGTCAGTGTACTTTGTTGTTTTAGTGCAAGAAAATTTTGCACTTTTACACTTTTGCAATGACACTAGACCAGTTGCATCGAATCGGGAATACTCCTATTGTGTTCATGTGTTCACGTAAACATCTTGCGAAAAGTTAAATGTTCCTGCAAGTGGAAATTTATCTCGTTTCATGAATACCCTTAATATTCCATGAACAGAAAACAACGTATTTTTAAAAATCGCGTAATTGCGGACGTATGTATGTGTTTGTCAAAAAGAATCAAAATCGGTTGAAAACGACGTAAGAAATTGCAAGTTCCCAAACAGACCTAATGATTATAGGATTGTTCAGTGAGGTTTTTTCAGATTAGAACAGAACAGAACAGAGTAGAACAAAAATAACAGACAGGATAGAACAGGCAGCTGTATGACATATGAAATTGTCAAAAAAAATTTTGAGTTTGGTGGCTCAGCAAGAAAGTGCCCGATTACACGATTCGTTTTTTCGTAAGTAAGTAACGAAAGCAGGAATGAATATTTCAAGACTTTTTCTGGTTGAACTTTGACGTTTCTGATTTGGCAACCACAATGCCCCTCGATGTTAGCAAAAAACGATTTGAACAAAAATTATTGAATAGAAAAATTGTTTTTCGTAATTGGATACACCTAATATTCGTTTGGTTTTGCGAAACAAGTGATTAAAAAATATTTTTATTTATTACTACTGATTATTTTCTTACAAAACAACCCCAAATTCCATGAACGTCAAAATAACGATTGGAAGTACGTACGTATTTTCGCGAACCATGTAATCATGAACGTTCGTGCCTGTCAAAAACACGAAAGACGAAACGAACGGAAAAACGAACCGTATAATCAGGCTCAAATAATTTTTATTAAAAACAATTAGAAATAGCATTTATTTAACTACACAATATTTAATTTAATTTATGTTGTTCCTTAAATATTTATTTGTTTTTTTCCAAAATAAAAGCACAAAGAGCCACGAAATTTGTTAAAAAAAATATCAACTTTCAAGTGACAGCAGCTGATTTTGACAGTTGTCACAAACTTGTTCTAAGTTGTTCTACCTAAAAAGTAAGAACAGAAAATACTGTTCTACTCTGTTCCAAACTGTTCGGAACAGCCTCACTGAACAGCAAATCAGAACAGTTTAGAACAGAAAATTCTCATTGAACAGCAAAAACTTTTTCTGTTCTAAACTGTTCCAAACTGTTCGGAACAACGTCACTGAACAAACTCATCCCTGTAATTTTGACACCTCTTTTTTATTTGTTGATGTTTGATGATAGGACTGAGTGCCAAACATTTGATTTTAATAATAATTTAAATAATTTTTTAAAGTTTAAAAACAATTAACTGCGACTAAAATTGCTTCAAATATGGAAAAACTAACAGCCACTCTTCAGGCTGTGAAATCCTTACGTTCTAGTGTTGGTCATTGTTTTGAACATCTGGCCGATGGCATGCGAGCTGAACATGGCGAAGATAATACCGACAAGTTTATTCGAGAGTTTCAAGAATATTTTAACAATGTTAATGTTAACTTAAGGTAGTATTTAATTTAGTTTAATTAAACGTTTTATCAACTAAAAATTCTTTCAGGGAAGTAGAGACTTTAATAAATAGTCTCCCAACTCCGGCGGCTCCTTATTATTTGGGAAACACTACATATCTTGCTCAAGAAACTACTCAAGATCGTCAGGCTCTATACCCGCAACTTGTAAATAGTTATAAATGGATTGATAAAGTAAGTAGAATAACTTTTTGTCACTACTTAAAAATTATTGTATAATATTAAAAATTGAATAGGTGCATGAGCATAGCTTGCTTGCAAATAACTTATTAAATGTGAATAATTTGCGAAGGTCGTACACTTCAACATGTTCCAACAAACGTGGAAGAATGCCACTTTCATCTTGCAATAATACAGACCCAGAGTAAGTTAAATGTCTTATTTTAACAAAATAACATTTATCTGTTTGTTTAAGGCATACTGACAAGTTGTTAAGTGAAATTAATCTGAATTCAGCAACAACGAGCTATAAAGTCTGTCGGCCCTTTGGATCGAATGCCGTTGTTATTGTAAGTATTGTTGTTTATTTACATTTGATCGGGAAAAATAACAAGATAACTAATTTTCTAAAAAAGGCGGACACTTTAATATTATACCAATCTGTTAAAATTTAGAATGCCAGCTTTTTTCTCGTAGTATTATTTATCATATTAGAATTTTGCTTAGATAGTCCAGTCGAACCTTCGTAAAAAAGGGCTTGTCCTTGCGTTGATCCGCACGGTCTATTTTTTTTTTATGAATCGATAGGGGCTTACAAGAAAAGCTTAACCCTAGATTTGCACCACCTGACAACTTTTTTTACCAAAGTTCTTCGTGAAAACGTACTTTTTGACTTTTTTTTTATTTTTACAAATATCTCGTCTCCAGTACATTGTACAGTAAAAAATTTAAATAAGTTTTGTTTGTAATGAAATTGTCTAGCATATAGTGTTAAGTTTTTTTTGTTTGAACAAATAAGTAAAAAGTTACCGTTAGTTTTAGTAATTTTCTTTTGGTTTTTAGGCGTTTTTTTGGTTTTTAGCTAGTTTTAGTCAGTTTTATTAATTTTTTTTGTTGAACAAATACTTTTGAGTTATAATTTTGATATGGGCTTGTGAATCGGCTTAATTAAAAACTAATTTTAAGTACTTTTAATTTCTTAAAATTAAAAAAAAAAATAGCTCCCTACTACATACTAGAGCTAAGCAATGAATGAACAGCTAGACAAAACACAA